>LR738709.1:378892353-378916704 GCA_902687465.1 Secale cereale | reverse complement strand
GGGGGGGGGCTGGAGAAAAGAGACCTCGGCGGCGCCTCCAGGGAGGAAGGTGGCTCACTTCTGCATTGCTGCCGTCAATGGCCGGAGCAACCGACCAAGGGTTTACCCCTGTTCTCAAGCCTACAGAACCATCACCCGCCTTCTCTGTATCCAGCGACCGATGGCCCTGACCTTCAGATCTGGGGTGATAGAGAGGAAATCCGTGCCACGATTACTACCTGTTGACTCCTCACCGCCCATGCACAAGGAAGCCGGCTAGCACCTCCACACGCCGCCTGCCGCGGAGGCAATGCTGCCTCGCCATCTGGGGCTGCCACCCCGACAACCAGAGTTCTTTGCGAAGGAATGAAGCAACGAGAACCTCACCGCCACCTTCATCGGCATCCACACCGGCTTGCCCGGCACCCACCTTGGGTGGCGGCAAGGGAGGGAGAGGGTGGATGGGGTGGCGCTGCCGGGGAAACCCTAGTCGCCCTCGGGAGTACGGGCGAGGGTCCCCGAAGAGTCCAGGAGGTCACAACAGAGTACTCCACTTACCACAGTATGTAATGTCCACTACTGCAAGTTACTTACCAAGAACTCTGTTGTTTACTATCTTGTACTATTCCAAAAATGCTCCCTCCGTCCCAAAATAAGTGTCTTAATGTTAGTACAATTTTATACTCCCTCCGTCCCAAAATAAGTGTCTTGAGCTTAGTACAAATTTGTACTAGAGCTAGTACAAAGTTGAGACACTTATTTTTGGACGGAGGGAGTACTAAAGTTAGTACAAAGTTGAGACACTTATTTTGAGACAGAGGGAGTATAAGGCGTATAAGTTATCATAAGTAAAGGTTTTCTGAGTTTGACCAGGTTTATAGATAAGAATGTCAATATGTACAATACCAAATAAATATGTCATGAAAATATATTTTATGACAAAACTATTGATGTTGATTTGCTATTGTAGCTATCGATAATTTTGTAAGAAACTTGGTCAAACTTATAAAACTTTGACTTAGGGCAAACCTTATATGTCTTACATTTCGGGGCAGAGGGTTATATGTTAATTTGGGGTTTCATTTGTATCTAGACTCGGTTACTGATACAACTCAACTCTAGAGAAGCGGGAAATAGCATCTGTTTTAGAAATCATCGTCTTGTTGCATACTTTAATCAGAATTAACTGACTGTGGCGTGGCAATTTTCAATATAGGAATACGTTATATATGCTGATGTCTTTTGTATCGTGAAGCCAGATTTCATCTAGAAATCACTTTCATATCTGTTAGAGAAGTGCACTTCATTTTACAATCCTACAAGTCTAACCTGCATATATAGTCGTCAGTTTGGCACTATAGTACTGTTCTGGAAAACTGCCTTCTAGCATTAGAGCTTAACTTCCTTTCTCCATGGTTTTAGGGCCTCTTTGATTCAAAAGATTTTCATAGGAATAGTGGAGGACTGAATCCCATAGGAATTTTTACTAAGGAATCCACTACACTACATTCCAAAGGAAAAATTTACATCCACTCCAACCTCATGTAAAAAACCTTTTGTTTTTTCTATGGTACAATCAAAGACACTTTGGTGCAGACAAAATCCTGTAGGATCCGGGTGGACATGCCACTGCAATCCTACATTTTCCTTCTTTTCTAATATATTTTCTGAGATAGTTTGTCGAGTAGGAAAAGTTCTCTGAGATAACATTGTTCCCTGTTTGCTTTGGGTTAATTGCATAAACCACCACATTTCGGGCTTCTTCTGCAGAAAATCACCTGGTCCCTATTCATTTGCAAAATTCACCGCGCATTTAGTAAACTTTTTGCAAAAAGCACTGATCAGGTGATTTAGCCCGTTTAATCACTTTCTAACAAGTGGAGTCGGAATGTAAGGAGCTGATTTGGCAACATATTGACACATACCTCCCTGGATCTTAAAAAAAGCAACAGCAAAAACTTTACACACACCCCTGGATCTCAAATAGAAAAGAAATCAACCCCTCCTCCGCGGACGCAGACCCCACCACCTGGAGTTCGTCCCGACCTCGACCAGCCCTCGTCACCGACGGTGAGGTGAGCGCGCGGCCGGTGACCAGAAGCTCGGCGGTGAGGTGCGTCCGCGGGACTGGCCAACCAAGGCCGACCCCTGCGCCACCTGGGTCGGAGTTGCCTGGGTGTGCGCACGCGGGACTAGTAGGCTGCGGCCCCCTTTGCTCGCTGTCCAAGCCACGTGGCCGGCGCCGGCATGGGGAGACGACCATGGTGTCCCAGGCGACCAGGAACGGGCGATGTCGATGCACGCCGGAGGCTCGCGGGCCTGCACTTGGAGTTCGTCCTCGACTTCCACCCTCCTTGTCGTGGATCAATGGAGCAGAGGAGACGGCAGTGGTGCGCACCTATGCGTGGCAGGCAGCACGTTGGAGAGCGGTGGGGCTGCGGGCCACCACGGAATCCGTCGCCGTGAACATGGTCGTGGTTGGGCCGACCGTGGCTGGCAGCGGCTGGGCTAGGTAGGGGTGAGGTGCGCGTCATCCCAGAGGAGAAGGAAAGAAAAGGCAGGAGGAAGGAGATGGTACACGGGGCAGCGGTGGTCGCTGGCTCTTCAACGAACCTGCCGTGGCCGCCCAGCTCTTCACGGAAGCCGCCGGGACGTCGGAGCCGAGCGAGGGGCTGGACATGCAGGTGATGGATCCGACGCGCGCTCGCTCCGCCGTGGCCCTACCATCTGCCGGAAGCAGCGCGAGTGCGGCTGCTACTCGCGGCCTTGAAGGCCGGCGACGCCCCAGGCCCTGTCGTGGTATCCACAAGGACAGGGCCTGATTGCGTTTTTCTTTTAGATGTAGGGGTATGTATGTTAATATGTTGCCAAATCAGCTCCTTACATTCCGGCCCCACTTGTCAGAAAGTGATTAAACGGGCTAAATCACCTGATCAGTGCTTTTTGCAAAAAGTTTACTGAATGCGCGGTGATTTTTGCAAATGATTAGGGACCAGGTTGTTTTTTGTAGAAGAAACCCGAAATGTGGTGCTTTTATGCAATTAACTCGTTTGCTTTGGTTGTTAGAGGTTGCCTCCACTATCAACTGATCCAAAGAGATGCGAGGCTGCATTTGTTGGGAACACAATTGGTCAAGCAAATGGGGTGTATGACAAGGTGCTTGATCTCCGGTTCTGTGATTTCACAAATGACAAAGATAATCTTAAAGGCAAGACTCTCTCTGCGGCTTTGATGTCAGGCGCAAAGTTTGATGGTGCTGACTTGACAGAAGTTGTCATGTCCAAGGCCTATGCTGTTGGTGCAAGTTTCAAAGGTAACAGAAACGGAAGTACACACCTTGATCGTTTTTCTTTACCACACTGCATTATTCATTGTTGCATGGCTTCCAAATACTTGACCCTTTCGGATGTACCTTTGCATTGATCATGGCTACATTGCGTATTATATAGACAGGGTGTAAAATGCTTGTGTTATTCACCACAATGAGTTGTTGCAGTTGATCCCAAATACTGACTATTTTCAGATCTAGCTTTGTGTTATCATGCTCCAATATGAACATAAAGATAATTAGATAAACACTTCTCTTTGAAATGCTTTCAGGCACGAACTTCACAAATGCAGTGATAGACCGTGCCAATTTCGGGAAAGCCGACCTCGAAGGTGCAATCTTCAAGAACACTGTCCTGTCGGGATCAACCTTCGATGAGGCTAATATGAAGGATGTCGATTTTGAGGACACACTCATTGGCTACGTCGACCTTCAGAAGTTATGCAGAAACACCAGCATCAACGAAGACACAAGATTGGAGCTGGGATGCAGGTGATTCAATCATAGCTGCACTTATGGCAGCATCGACGTCCATCGTCCGGTAAAGATTAGTAAGTCAGGTCTGTTATAGAGCACCAGCAGGATGACCCTCCCCCTGCCTCTGAAAATATGTATGTACAAGCCTTTGTATACCGTAAATATCATACCACAGCTGCACTTGATCTGTGCAAACACCACTTACAGCAAAGGAAGAACCTTATGCATTTCATATTTTTCTTTACATATAGATGTTGTTCACAGTTCAGCAACAGCATGCCATCACTGATGATGCATGAGCTGGATGGCGCATGCATGCTTTATTCCAAATCCACACATGAATTGATGAGGCCCTACTGTACTTTATATGTGCGCTTGCTTGACAACATCAACATTATTCGCCTTCCCTTGGGTTTGGCTCCTGCATGCCATGCTCGCACGCGCACCCTAGTATAACATGGCCCCTACAAGGGCCGATGCTACTCACGGACAGTGCGCAATATATACCTAGATGCACCATCTAAAATGGCCGGCAGCCTCGCCGGCCGGCGAGGTCGGTCTTTAATTGTCTTTGGCTCGAGATTGCAGGTGGCGCTTTCTTGTTCTGGCGGCGATCGGCTTCATTCGGTGTCGTTGTTACTGCCGGAGTCGATGACGCAGGTCTCCACACCGCCGGTCATCCAGAGGAACCACGCGTAGCTGCTCCGGTGGTGGCTGCTGTCCGGCTCCTCGTCGATGGCGCCGGTGAACATGTCCTCCGCGCCAGCCAGGTCGCCGCGGGCTTGCCAGAGGAACACGGCGTACCTCCGCATCGCCTCGCCGTCGGGCGGCTCGATGGCCACCGCACGCTTAAAATAGTCCTCCGCCCTGCAGTGATCACCGAGGTCGATCGAGACGGCGGGTAAGGACCATGACACGTAACATGTGCATCTTGGCATGCATGGGAATCGATGTTCAAGACCATGGCGGCGTATTTGTACCTGTCGAGATCCTTGTCGAACTCGTAGAGGAGCTGCGCGTAGTTGGACAGGATGAGCGAGTTGGCCTCGGAGGTGGCAATGATCCGCTCGTACGCGGCCTTCCGTATGCCGGCACGGGCGGCCTCAATGGCCTCCTGCTCGTCGTTGTCGTCGCCCAGCGGCATGTCGTCGTCGTCGTCGTCATGATGGATGCCGATCCTGGCCCAGAGCTCCTTCTCCACTTCCATCCCCACCAGCATCGGCATATCATCTGCCTCGTCCGCATCTTCGCCGTTGCCATCGTCGTCATCGACGGCGGCGGCGGGTTTGGCCTTGATGGCCGACTCCTCCATCTCCTTGGCCCTAATCCGCTCCATCTCCATCTCCACGGCCGTGCCGAGGCAGGACGCGACGATACCGAGCAGTCCCACGGCGAGGTCGGGCGACTCGAAGTGCACCTTCTGGAAGACCCACGCCACGGCATCCCCGGCGCCGCGCGCGGCGCCGGAGGCTCCCCCGACCGCCGCGCCCTGCACGGCCTCCACCGCAGCGGCGAGCGCGGCCACGGCGCACCCTGCCGCGCTCGTCGCCCGCGGCACCCCACGCGCCTGCGCCGCCATCTTCCTCTTCGCCTGGATCGCCCGCAGCGACGCTGGCACCGCGGCCATCGACGGGGGCGGCTGCTGGTCGTCCCGGCCGCACGCCGCGACGCAGAACCGGGCCTTCCTCCTCTCCCCGAAGGGCGAGGCAGCCGCCCCGAAGGCCACCGACCGGGGGCTCTTGGGCATGCCAACCATGCTCGCCGCCGCCATCCTCTCGACGAGATGGGCTAGGAACGAGGCCCTCCCAAACACGACCGGCGGTTGTTAGTCCGGATCCAAGAACCTCCCACCCAAGGCGGTGCGGAATGGAGATCGATCTGCGAGGCTGGGGAGCGCGGCAATGGCGGGGCATATAAAGGCCCCTCCCTGGCCGTTGGCCCCGTGTGCCACGCTGGGAAACCCAAAGCCGGTGCCCCCGCGTGGCCCGCACGCCTCGGCCCGGTGGTGGGAGGTGTCCGGTTCTCCATGCGTGCCTTGCGCCAGTTCAGCTCTGGTTAATTTCGTCCGGGGAGAGGAAAGGGCTCCATCGGCCGCGCGGCGCTCTCGGCGCTTTGCCCGCGCCCGCGGCCGGCGTGGTCGATCACCAGCTACGCGCCACGGGCGCACGCGCTGGCGTCCAACCTAGGAGGCTCGCTTTGCCGATGCGTGCGGTGCCAGTGGAGTGAGCTAGCTGCCTGAGTGGCAGGAGACCGCACGTCCGCGCACCATTTTGGAAGGTGACAAGGGCCGAGGGAGCGTTTGCTGTTCTGCTGTGCATGCGCGGCTGCCGTATCTTGGGTGCTAGCTAATTATCACATGTGCAGCAGCTGAGAAGAAGAAAATATCTGTCAACTTTTCTTGAACCTTTTTATTCGAAATGAACTTTTCTTGAACTTGACAGTGAAGAAAACGCGAAAGTGTTTCAACTTATAGCGTTGTGTGGCCGAGGGTTTTGGGTACATATGCGGCGTGGAAAGATAGCATACCAAACTGTGACGTACATGGTACCTCCATGTATTAATCTTAGGGGCGAAGGTATATTTCAGGTAGTTCATTTGAGAAAGGAACTTCTGTCACAACCTATAAGGTTGCCACCGCTCAGCTGTTTTCCCAGTTTAGTACTCCTATCATCTTTCCGTAAGAAAAAGGTCTAGATCATTGGATCAAGATCTAATGGCGTTGATTTTCCTCGATTACAAGGCTGACAACAATTGCGGCTAGGGGTGGAATTCGAGCCGAGTCGAGCCAACTCATTTTGACTCGCTAGAGCTCGACTTGTTAATTGTACGACCTCAGATCAAAGCTTGACTTGACTCATGTAAAATGTAAACAAACAGTTTTAGTTTGCACATATAGAAAAAAAGATCGCCGCCTCTCATTGTCAATAACTCACTGGAGAGAGAAGGATAGAAGGGGAATGTAAGGCATCGGCGTCGGTACTTGATAGGGAAAATTAGGGCATTAACCATCAAGGGCAGGGCTTTGAGTATTTTGGGTACATGCAGAGTGGAAAGATTTTATAACAACCATACTGTTATGTGCATGGCACCTTCATGTATTATATTTTAGGAGCGAAGGTAGATTTTAGGTAGTTCATTTGGGAAAGGAACTTCTATCAGAAGCAATAAGGTCGCCCTTGCTTAACTATTTTTTTAGTTTAGCATCAGTCGTGAAAGATTTAGGAATACTTGCCACACTTGGGCTTTTTCATTGCAGGTCAATATATAGACACAATTACAATCCTAATCATAAATGGGAGATCACAATAATATCGATACTCCTCGATTTATGGAATTAGGAGATATGTCACGATACGTGACATATTAGTCTAACACTCCCCCGCAGTCACAACGGGAGGAGAGCGGACGTTGAGACTGGACCGAAAATCCAGAAACAACGGCGACGGGAGTCCCTTCGTCAAGATGTCGGCGTACTGGCGTGACGAGGGAACATGAAGCACACGGACCTGACCCATGGCAACACGATCGCGAACGAAGTGGAGATCGATCTCGATGTGTTGGTTCGCTGATGTTGTACTGGGTTCGTGGACATGTAGACGGCGCTGACGTTGTCGCAGAAGACGATTGTCGCAGGAGGAGATGGTCGATGAAGCTCCTGGAGAAGTTGTCGAAGCCAACTCGCCTCAGCCACGGCGTTGGCCACGGCGCGGTACTCGGCTTCAGCGCTCGAGCGCGAGACCGTGTGTTGCCGCTTGGAGGACCAAGAGACGAGGTTATCTCCGAGATAAACGCAGAAGCCTGACGTGGAGCGCCGAGTGTCAGGGCAGCCGGCCCAGTCGGCGTCGGTGTAGGCAATCATGGAGTTCGGTGAAACCGAGTGGAGCTGAAGGCCATGAGAAAGCGTGCCCTTGACGTAGCGCAAGATGCGCTTGATGGCCGCGAGGTGCTGCTCACGCGGGTCGTGCATATGAAGGCAAACCTGCTGAACGGCATACGCGATGTCGGGGCGTGTAAAGGTGAGGTACTGGAGAGCTCCGGCAAGACTCCGGTACTCCGTGTGATCGGCCACAGAAGGACCGGCAGTAGCAGCGAGCTTCGGCGATGTGTCAACGGGTGTCGAGGCCGACTTGCAAGCAGTCATGCCGGCCCTGTCCAGAATCTCCGCGGCGTACTTAGCTTGTGAAAGATGCATGCCGGAGGAGTCGCGGGTGACCGCGATGCCGAGGAAGTAGTGGAGGCTGCCCATGTCCGTCATGGCGAACTCTGCTCGGAGAGAGGCCGTGATCCTATCCAGCAAGGGGGTCGATGAGGCGGTGAGGACGATGTCGTCCACATAGAGGAGGAGGAAGGCCGTGCCTTCCGCACACCGGAGGACGAACAACGAGGTGTCCGAGCGGGAGCATACGAAGCCGGTCGAAGTGATGAAAGCCGCGAAGCGCTGGTACCACGCACGAGGAGCCTGCTTGAGACCGTAGAGTGAACGGTTCAGCCGACAGACGTGCTCGGGGCGAGTGGAGTCGATGAAGCCGGTGGGTTGACGACAGTAGACAACCTCAGCAAGAGTGCCATGCAGAAAGGCGTTCTTGACGTCGAGCTGACGAGTCTCCCAATTAAGAGAGAGCGCGATGGAGAGGATGACACGTACGGTGGCCGGTTTGACAACCGGGCTGAATGTCTCGTCGAAGTCGACACCGGGCTCCTGAGAGAAACCCCGAAGCACCCAACGGGCTTTATAGCGATCGAGGGAGCCATCGGGCTTGAGCTTGTGGCGAAAAACCCACTTGCCGGAGACGATGTTAGCATCCCGAGGAGGGGGCACAAGATCCCAAGTGTTGTTGCTGAGGAGAGCGCGGTACTCCGCAGTCATGGCATCGAGCCAGTTGGGATCCTTGAGAGCTGCACGAGCGGAGGTGGGAACCGGCGAGTACCTGTTGACAGACGAAACATGCAGGTGAAGCCGCTCGCGAGGGCCCTTGTGGATGCCGGAGGTGCTGCGCGTGCGATGAGTGGGTGCGGGAGGGCCGCCCGGTGGGGGAGGGGCGGGTGGTGAGGGGGGGTGAAGGAGGGGCGGGTGGTGAGGGGGGAGGGGAGGGTGGCGGGGTAGGAGTAGGAGTGGTGATCGGAAGAGGCGGGACAACTATGGGTAGTGTGTCGTCGTCGGCTAGAAAGTTGTATGTGGCAGCGTTGGTGGGCTGTAGGGAGGCGAAGGGAAAGGTCATCTCATCGAAGACGACGTGACGAGAGATGATGATGAGGTGGGTAGTGAGGTCCATGCACCGATATCCCTTGTGATGAGAGGAATAGCCGAGAAAGACGCAAGCACTCGAACGTGGCGACAGTTTATGTGGCATAGTGGAAGCGGTGTTGGGATAGCATAGGCAGCCGAAGACGCGTAGTGACGAGTAATCGGGATGGTTGTTGTGAAGGGAAAAGTATGGTGAGGGAGCGCTAATGGTTTTGGTGGGAAGACGGTTAAGAACGTGAGTGGCAGTGTGAAGTGCTTCGGCCCAAAAACGAGGTGGTAAGCTAGCCTGAAATAAGAGAGAACGCACAATGTCATTGACAGTGCGAATAATGCGTTCAGCTTTACCGTTTTGTTGGGATGTGTATGGGCAAGAAAAGCGAATATGAATACCGTGCGTGGCGGCAAGAGAGTGGAGTTTGTTATTGTCGAACTCACGACCGTTGTCACATTGGATGGACACGAGAGGTAAGCCAAACTGAGTATGAGCGAACGCGCGAAAATTGGAGAGCGAGGCGTAAACATCAGATTTTTGGCGAAGCGGAATGGTCCATAGAAAATGTGTGAAATCATCAAGAATGACTAAAAAATATTTATTGCCAGAAACACTCAAGATTGGTGAAGTCCAAAGATCACAATGCACTAACTCGAATGGACGAGTGGTACGAGTAGTAGAAGCAGAAAAAGGCAAACGTACATGTCGGCCTAGCTGACAAGCATGACATAAAGTGGAGTGATTTATTTGTCTAATACAAGGAAGGGAAATATGCTGCGATAGGCGACGGTAAGCATCATGGCCGGAGTGACCGAGGCGACGGTGCCACACGTCGTGAGGGGCGGTGAGCGTGGCGAGGGCACGAGGAGGCGGAGAGCATGTGAACGTGTAGAGCTCCCCCGTACTATTGCACCGAAGAATCTCGCGCCGGGAATGAAGGTCCTTCACAGAGAAGCCAAAAGGGTCAAAAGCGACGATGCAGTGATTATCAATAGTGAATTGACGAACAGAGATAAGATTTTTGATAATGCTAGGTGTTACTAAGACATGACGTAAGTGAAGAGGTCTATTAGGAAAAAGGGAGGGAAAGGAAGAATGACCGGATGTGGTGACGGGAACGGTAGAACCGTCGCCAACCACCACGTGACGATATATAGGATGAGGAGAAAGGGAGGATAAGATACCGGCATCGGAGGAAAGGTGGGCGGTCGCGCCGCTGTCCATGACCCACTCGGGAGCGGGCTGCTGCAATGTCATGTTGGTGAAGTGTTGAGCAAGAGCGACAGTATCCCATGATGGTGCCGGTGTCGGTGGTGCGGCGTAGGGCAGCACGGCACCGTAGGGAGCTGAGCCATAGCCGCTGTAGGGTGCACTGGGAGCAGCCGGGGGAGCGGCCATGTAGGCGTGAGCGCGTGAGCTCGGACCCCGTCCAAGGATGCCACCAGTGCTGTTGGGGCGGGACTGCATGGGCCACATCTGGATGGCTCCTGTCCAAGGATTGAAATGAGTTGGCATTGGATTAGCTCCACCGGCAGACTTGTAGCCCTTGTTCTTGCCCTTCCCCTTGCCATAGCCGGTGGCATGAGGGTTGTGAGCGGGAGCAGGAGCCCGCCATGGCTGGCCGCCGCCCGCACCGAAGGAGCGCCGCCGCCGCCCCCGGAGGACGAACCGCCGCCGCTAGGAGGAGCTGGTACTTTGGCGGCGTAAAAGGCAGCGGCCGAGGGGTTGTTCGAGCGCCGAGAGGCCTTCATCTCGTGGAGCAGCAACATGTTGCGGAAGTTGAGGAAGGTAGGGAACGGCGTGAGGAGGTGGCGATGTCGGCGACGCTGTCGAAGCGCTCGTGGAGGCCCTTGATGACGTTGGTGACGAGCTCGGGATCGGAGACGGGCGCACCGACCTCGGCAAGGGCGTCAGCCGCCGTCTTTTGCAGGTGAAGGTACTCAGTGATGGACCGATCCTCCTGCTTGATGTTGTGGAACTCCTCGGCGAGATAAATCTCGCGGCTCTTTTGGTTGTCGTTGAAGAGCGCGAGGACGAAGGTCCAGACCTTGTACGCCGTGGCGGTGGCGGAGTCCGTGGGCATGATGAGGTCGACGATGTCCATGGCCATGGAGCCGTAGAGCCAGCAGAGCACGAGGACGTCGAGGCGGAGCCACGTTGGGTCGGTGGAGGGCGGGTCGGTGGTGAGGTGGTCCTCGAGGGCGTAGGTGGTGACGGCGATTTTGAAGAAGGTCCTCCACTTGGGGAAGACGGCGCTCTTGAACTCGAGGACGATGGGGACAAGAGAGCGGACACTTGGGATGGCGGTGGCATGCACCCAAAGGGCGGCGTTGGGGTGAGGGGCAGGTGGTTCGGAGGGCGCCATGGGAGGGAGCTGGTGGCCGGCGGCGCTGGGGTTGAAGGGAGCGGAAGCGAGAGGATTTGGTTTAGGCTGATACCATGAAAGATTTAGGAATACTTGCCACACTTGGGCTTTTCCATTGCAGGTCAATATATAGACACAATTACAATCCTAATCATAAATGGGAGATCACAATAATATCGATACTCCTCGATTTATGGAATTAGGAGATATGTCACGATATGTGACATATTAGTCTAACAAGTCGATCTTTCCAAAAGCAAAATGTCTAGGTCAGTGGCATTGATTTTTCTCCATTACGAGACAGGCAACCACTACGGATATGGGTGGAATTCGAGCCGAGTCGAGCCAATTCAGCTCGACTCGCTAGAGCTCATGTAAATGACAAGCTAGCACGACTCGACTTGTTAATATAACGATCTCGGACCAAAGCTTGGCTTGACTCATGTAAATGTAAACAAACAGTTGGAACTCGCACATATATAAAAAAAGATTGCCGCCTCTCATCTTCATGAATTCACGAGAGAGGGGAGGATGAAAGGTGAATGTAGGGCGTCAGCGTTGGTACTTGCTAGGGAAAATTAGGGCATTAACAATCAAGTGCAGGGCTTTGAGAGGTTTGGGTACATATGCGAAGTGGAAAGATAGCCAATAGTAGAGAAATGACTAGCCACAACTTTAGTTGGTGGTGCCCCATATTCAACCAACGCTACCATAATATTTTATAAATAGTGGTGGCTTTGGCATATTTGGTACGACATCAATAAAACCATAGTGGTGGCGTTGGAAAATTTTGAACTCCATTTGTAGGTGGGCCCATAGTTGGTACAAGGCGTAATATAGTGGTGATGTGGCAGAACATCCAACACCAGCACTATTATGTTTACTTGTGGCGTGTTATGTGTTGCAACTGTCGGCACTACATGACATGGGGTCTATTTTTTGAATTACTTTTATTTTGAATTGTGTATTTTTCCTAAATATTTTAGCAAAAAATATTGTGTTTACATATATTAAAGTAACAGTATTATTTTATAAATGCTGAACATTTTTATATGATGTATTAAGACATCCAATTTTTACCTTATTATTTTTTGTAAGTGGTGCACGTTTTTATATTATATTGTAGTTACTTTTATTAAATCTATACTATTTTAATTGAAAATTCTGACATTTTTATAATATAATTTGAGTCTTTTCATTTTCTTATCTTTTTATTTTTGTAAATGGTGGTGAACTTTTTTATATTATAGTAGTCAAAAAACATTGTAGTTACTTTTATGAAAGTAGGATTATTTCATCGGAAATGCTTGCATTTTTTTAAATACATTGAGTCTTTTAATTCTTTTTATTAAGTTAAAATATTGTTTATTTTTTTGTATTAAAGTACTAGTATTATTTTGAGTATTTTCACAAACTAAAAGAATTGGTAATTACTGGCCCACTCGCCTATTGGGCCTAGCCTAAGAGTGCATCGAAATCACGAGGTCAAAACGAAGGGGCATCAGCCCCCCCTCGTCCCAAATTCTCTCTCTACCCGCGTGCTCTCTTTCTCTGTCAATCACTTTCGCCGCCGCTCGTCGTCATCGATTCCGACCATTTACGGCCGTCTTCGCCGCCAAGGTAAACTTCTACAACTCCCCTTATGGACGTCATATCTCGTAGAGCCATGATTGTTTTTTGATCAAGATTTTCACCCTTCGAATCGTTGGGACGCCCTCTAGCTAAAGTTGACTCATCTTAAGTTCCTTTATCATCAATTTTAACATTGCTAAACAAGGAATCAACGAAGGGAACACCAATTACTTTAAGATCGTCATCATTTTTATGAAAGCAATCACTAGAAAACGTTTTTATTAAAAATTCATTTTTAGCTCTAAGCATAGCGGTTCTTTTCTTACTTTCATCCATAGAAACATATAAAGCCTTAATTGATTCATCAACCTTAGGTGGAAACAGTTTCATCTTGAGATTATCTACATCACGGGAAATTGTAAGGGCATATTTCTCCCTAAGTGGTTTAGGTGATTGATGGCAATGCATTTGCGGACTAATCATGTGCATTGAGCATTTCAGATATCTCATGTCTAGGCACAAAGACGATTTGATGCCCCCCGAAGTCTATCGAAGACGGTTGTTCTCTACGTTTCTTTTCGGTGGATTTGAGTCATAGGAAAGCCGTACCATTAAGAAGGGGTCCGTGTCGGAAAGTTTAGGGTGGAATCAACACGTATACATTTGTTCCTTTGCACCACCTTTCCTTCTCTTTGATGGAGCACCGTCCATTTATCCATGTCTCTGCGATTTGAAGGCAGCCAAGTGCTAAAGCCTCAGTTTCATGCGGTAGTACTGCTCAAGGGAACGGTAGTACCGCAGGGCTGCGGTGGCCAGCAGTACTACCGCTCCATGTGAGCGCTAGTACCGCTACCTCCAGCCCTGACGTCGACGCATGCGGAAGTAGGCACGAATATAATTTTTTACATCCCCCCTCATGCGGTAGTACCGCGACTCCTGTCTGGTACTACCGTGCTAGACTTTTGCTCAGCTCCAACCTCTGCGGAAGTTGTTACGAAAGTAATTTATTACTTCCGTGCTTTTTTGTGCCATTTGATGCCTACCTTACGGTAGTACCGTAGGGGCGCGCAGTAGTACTGCCCCGGCGGTTCTATCGCTCGTTGCCCTGTGCAACATGCCCTCATCTAGCCACTGTCGCGCAAGCGGTAGTACCGCAACCCGCAGTGGTAGTACCGCAACCCTCTGCGGTAGTACCGTGGCTGTTTGCGGTAGTACCGCGTCGTGCGGGCTGAGAGAGGGGATAACTGTTGGATCTTTTCCCCCACTATATAAAGGGGGTCTTCTTCCCCAAGAAGACCACCTCTACCCTCCCCAAGCTCCATTGTTGCTCAAACCTCCATTTTCGCCCGATCTCTCTCCCTAGCCAATCAAACTTGTTGATTTTCTAGGGATTGGTTGAGAAGGCCCCGATCTAAACTTCCACCAAGAGAAATTTGATTCCCCCCACTAATCCCTTGCAAATCTTCTTACTCTTGGGTGTTTGAGCACCCTAGACGGTTGAGGTCACCTCAGAGCCATATTTCATTGTGGTGAAGCTTCGTGGTGTCGTTGGGAGCCTCCAATTAAGTTGTGGAGATAGCCCCAACCTTGTTTGTAAAGGTTCGATCACCGCCTTCAGGCGCACCAATAGTGGAATCACGACATATCGCTTTGTGTGAGGGCGTGAGGAGAATACGGTGGCCCTAGTGGCTTCTTGGGGAGCATTGTTCCTCCACACCGCTCTAACAGAGACGTACTTCCTATCAAAGGGAAGGAACTCCGGTAACACATCCTCGTCTCCACCGGCTCTACTCTTGGTTATCTCTTACCTTTACTTGTGTTGTATCCTTGATTTCTTGTGTGCTTGTTGTTGTTGCATCATATAGGTTGCTCACCTAGTTGCACATCTAGACAACCTATTTTGATGCTAAGTTTAATTTGGTCAAGAAAAGCTAAAAATTGTTAGTTGCCTATTCACCCCCTCTAGTAAACCATATCGATCCTTTCAATTGGTATCAGAGCCTCGTCTCTTTATTAAGGACTTTACTGTCCGAAGAGTATGGTTGGCACCGCAGACGAGGGTGGGGAGCACTCCAGTGTGAATCCGTTCTCGTCTACGGCCGATGGGGGATCCTTGGTCTCTTGTGAGGAGTTCAATGTGGCTTTGGACACATTGAAAACCTCCATGACGACCGAGGTTAAAGGCATGTGTAAGGAGTTTCTTGAAGGCCTTAAATTATCCACCGCACTGTTGGAAGTGGTTGATCTCACTAACAAGGTGGCGGATAATACCTCCAATAAAGGGGAAGCTAGTAGTGGCCAAGTTCCTTTGCCTAGTAGTAAGAGTGGGAGTGGCATCTTCGCCCATGTTGAACCTCCCCTTACCTATGGAGGACCGGTTCCCTCCACACATTTGAATCATGTTGGTCATCCTCCTAAGTTTGTGAAAAATGGGATTTTGTCGCTTGGGTATATCGCCTTAAACGTCATTCAAATGATAGTTCTACTAATCGTTGGAGAATTATTGAGCAAGGTTTCTACCCGCACGATCCAAGCAACTTCATTCCTAGGGAAGCTGTGGATCATCAATTCAACGAGTCCGCTCTCTTCATTCTCCAAGAAGCTATTCCTCCCGAAGATATTGCGCATCTCCGACCTTTCACCGTGCCCAAGGAAGCATGGGAGTATGTTGTTTCCTTGCACAAGGGAAGCGCAAGCATTCAACGCTCAAACTTTGAAGTGGTGCAAGATGAAGCCGATGATTTTGCCATGATTGAAGATGAAGAACCTCGAGAGCTTTATCGAGGATTAACTACTCTCGTGGTCTCACTCCGAGATCATGGGAGCAAGGATACAGATGACAATTGGATCAAGCGCAAGTTTCTCAAGGCCATGATGTCTTACCACAAGGCCATGTCCTCCATCATCCATCAAAGGCCAAACTTCCACACCTTGTCCTCAAGTGAAGTGTTGGATGAGTTTGTTGCAATGAGGATCTTGGACAAGACCGCCGACAATGCAGTGTTGCATGATCAACGATCAAATAAGCCCAACCTTACTTTGAAGGCCAAGGCTAGTGCGGAAGAAGAGGATGAAGAGGAATAATATGACTGTTGCCCCAAAGACACCAAATATGCCTATCATGAGCACATGGCTCTTGCTTGACAGCAATTTTGGGGCAACAAGAAGAACACAAGGCCCAACTTCAACAAGAACAACTCAAGTGGCGCCAAGGGCAAGCAACGTGTGAGGACGTGCTATAATTGTGGCAATGTGAGTCACTTCATTGTGGATTGCCCTTACAAGAAGAGGGAAGACAATGGTGGCAAGCTTATCCGAAAAGACAAGGCCAAGTCTTTCCCCAACAAGAACAACTTCACCAAGAAGACTCCTTCCAAGGGGTTGGTGGCACAAGAAGAGTACAATGAGGATGATGATGATGAAGATGGTGAGACGGTTTCCATTGCCCCCGTTGTCATTGCAAGAACTCCACGGGTGTCCCTCTTCGACTCACCCAACGAGAACATCACCGCCAAGTGCCTCATGGCTAAAGCCACCAAAAAGGTAACCACCATCATCAAGACTACCATCACTACTAATCCTTCCTTGACGAATTGCATTGGTGAAAGTGAGGGGGCGAGGGAGGAGGAGAATGAATTTGAGTCTTTCACGAGTAAGCTCAAAGGTAAAACCAAGAAGCACTTCGTTGCTCTCTTGGAACAACTTGGTGAAGCCAATGACATGATCGAGGCTCACGAAGAGACCATCTCTAAGATCGAAGGGCATAGTCGTGACTATGCCGATGAGATATCGGATCTCTCTAATGCGCTTGAGGAAGAGCATGGTCATCATTTGGCTCTTGAGGAGTCACACAATGATGATCATGCTAAATTAAAGAAAGATCTTGATCATGCTATTGTTGTCTCTCGTGTGCTCAATTCTAAGAAGGCCAAACTTGGTGTTGACCATGCTAGACTCAAGGAGGAGTTTGATCTACTTGACAATGCTCACAAGGTTTTGAAGAGTGTTCATGCTTGCCTCAAAGAGTCTCATGATAAACTCCAAGCAAAGCTAACCAAGGAGAAAGCCACATTTCTTCATATGACTTTAATTGATAATGCAAATGCTACTAACCCGTGTGTGAGCATGTGCATCTTGTGGAGGAGAATGCCAAGTTGAAGGAGCAACTTGAGAAAGGCCTTGTGTCTTCCATACAAGGTGAGAAGAATCTCAACGAACTTTTGAGCAATCAAAAGGAAGCTGTGGCCAAGGAGGGGATTGAGTTTGCACCCAAGTCCAAAAAGAAGAAGAAGAACGACAAGACCAAACAACCTCCTCCTCTCAAGCAAACGTTTGTGAAGGAGGGAGAGGGTACTCCCAAGGAGAAGAAGAACAATGCAAAGGGTGGTGGTTTCAAGAAGGGCAATGCCATTCCTTCCAACAAAGCCGACGACTTTAACCCTTCTTATGTGTTATGTCGTGTTAGTGATGGGCATGTTTATGCCTAATTTGTTGGTTCCTCTTATGAGTACATTGAATGGTCTATTTGGGTTCCTAAGACCCTTGTTTCTAACATCAAATGACCCATTACAAAATGGGTACCTAAAACCAAGCATTGATATCTTGTAGGTGTTTTCTTCCGGTGGGGGGTCATGGTTGCTCGATAGTGGATCCACAAATCATATGACCGAAAGCAAAGACTTGGTGGTGGACATGAACAAGGTTTCATCTATTCCCACCAATGTTGAATGGGGTGATGCCTCATCTTATAAGGTCTTGGGTCTTGGCAAGGTTGTCATTTCTCATGATCTCACGATCGAGAAAGTCATGCTTGTTGAGCCCCTTGCATACAACTTACTTTCCGTTTGTCAACTTGCACTCATGGGCTTTGCCACTTTCTTTGATATAGATTTCATGGCCCTCTTTGTAATGCCCAGGATGGAACTATACCTCCTACGTGTCGAGGCACGACTTAAAGGCATAAGTCCATCCTAGAATGATCTCAAGTTTGGTAATCTTTGCACATCTCATGTAAAAGAGGGGAATTGTAAACATAAATAGTTGTCTTACACTCGCCACGTCACACAAATACAATACATGTCTCAAACATCATACATTAAGAAGATCACAACCCTCTAAGGGCAAAACCAAATGTCAAGATACCAAACTTAAATAACATCCACAGGCGGATCGAATCCTAGTAGAAGTCTCCACTACTGATCATCCGGATAACGAACATAGTACCGACTACGCTCCTCGTCGTACTCCCAATCCAGCTCGGTGCCATCACCTGGATAGCTCACAACTAGACCTGCATCTGATGTGGTGAAGTAACTGTGAGCCACAGAGGACTCAGCAATCCCGTTCCCGGGTAACAAGACTATTTAAGCCTTGGGAGAGGATAAGGCTGAAGAAAAGAATAAGTGTCTGCAGCAGCAACTAGCAACTAGCTTACGTGAAAGAGAGCGAGAAGAGGAAGCCTCGGTCGAGAAGTGATCACGAAGTGATCCTAGCTACAAGCTCAACAAACATAACCCCTCCGTGTTCAACTCCCGAATCCCTATCCGGAAATTGACGGTCACGGAACACACGCTGGTAGTGTATTGGAACATTGTGTCAAGTTTTCTACAACCGGATATTAACAAGCTCCCATCTGCCACATAACCGCGGGCACGGCTTTCGAAAGTTCAAACCCTGCAGGGGTGTTCCAACTTGGCCCATTACAAGCCCGCGATCCGCGGAGTCGCAACTCCAAAGGTGGGAAGACCCGAGTATTCTCGGAATCCCGTGCTCAAGATACTCCGAACTAAGGTAAGACTAATCCAGCAAATCCTCCCGGCGTGTCGACACCCTGATAGGTAGCCGCGCGTATCTAGTCTCAGGACACGACCGGATGGGCGATTCTACAGGTTTTTACCAAACCTCGAGTTTCCTCGTGGTGGCCCCACAGACTCCCCATTTCGGACCAACACTCATGTGGAGCACTGGCCCGGGGTTGTTGAATTAAAATAAAAGAGGGTTTGCAAGACCCTATGCAAGTTTTATTAGTTATTAGGCGAATAGTACCAAATGTTGGGACTTGCTGGAAAAGACTTAGCACTTAGCGGTTTATCGAGGGGGTCCCATACACCCCAACCGTGTTAGGAACGCATAATCAAGGAACATAACACCGGTTTATATGGTTCCTAACGGCATGAGTGGAACAAAACACCAAGCAAAAGGCTTAGCCTTCCACCCTTGCCAATATATAGATGATTTCATTTTAAGCATTTATATAGTGTGATATAACCCAACCAAACTTCAACATGAAGCAAGCATCTTCAATCTTCACCTGCAACTAACAATGCTATAAGAGGGGCTGAGCGAAGCGTACTTAGCCATTCAACAGTTTGCATAGGTAGGGTGGTTAGACAGGTTCATGGTTACAATAGGAGGCTGACAGGAAAACATGGGCATCGAGGCAATATACTAAAGAGCGATACTCTAGCAATAGGCAAAGATAGTAATGGTATCCGGGTTCGGTCATCTTGCCTGGGATTCCACAAGGGAGAAGAATGGATCCACGAAGTAGACGGAGCAACAGACAAGAGAATCCTCACAACTCCGGAACGAAACCGAAGCTAACAAGAGAAGCAACCAGAAAGAAGGAAACAACACGGTAAAACACACAAGCATAAACATGGCATACGATGCACATCCAAGTATGATGCATGTCCGGTTTAATTATGCATGGCATGGCAAAGTGCACAAACAAAACTACAAGTTAAGTGGAGCTCAATATGCAACGAGTTGCATATTGACGAAACACCACATTTATTTAATTGACTCTCGTTTATTTACAAGACAAGATTAAGTGTTTGTTAACATGGCAAGAGGTGAAGCAAAAACAAACTACCTATTAAGACATTTTAAATGAGGCCGGAAATAACAACAACATATCCGGAAAATCCCCATGAGCATGTTTAATAATTATAAAGCAACAACAATTAAATATTTTAGTGTTGTTGACATGATGCGGATGACATGATCAAGTTTATGCAATTTTATTAGAAGGTTAACAAGAAGATGATATGAAGCATCGTCACCGTGGTGGAAGGAAAAGGGTGCCACGGCAACAATTCCGAAAATGATGCCACGGCAACATATCGGTTCCGGTAACTCGTTGAGAGTCCGGTGCAAAAGGAAAGATGGCGTGAGCGAGCCAAACGAGATGAAAGGTGGGGCGATCCCGTTACCGGGTTCCCACGAGTCGGTGACGAGGCAACCAAGGAACATGACAAAAGACTAAACGGCCACGGTGCAACAAGGGAAAACAACTCATACAACACATACATGACATCTCACGGGTCATCGTCTCGGGGTTATACCTTTGAAGCGTGCGTTTCGGGGCGGTTCGAGACGTAGAGGAAGAAGTCATTCTCACGAGTCGTAGAGGAAGTAGTGGTTCACGTTTCCGAAGAGGAAGTAGTCGTTCCGATATCGTGTCGTGGTACTTGCGGCGTCGGACATCTGCGGGGCGACGGTAGTGGTACACGTTCCGTAGGGGTACTTGTCACATCGCCATGTTGTTGTTCACGTTCATCGGCGTCGGTAAAGGAACACGTAGATGTACTTGACGGTCCTCGTCGATGTCGCGGTACTCGTTCATGGTTTGTAGGCGTACATGTCAACCTGTCACTAGCGAAAGAAAAACAGCAGCAACAAGTCTTGCGGGAAAGGACCATGGCAGCGGCATGGCGGGGTACTGACGAGGCCGGGGCGGCCGGCTTGGCGCGCCGGGCCAGGGAGGAAGGCGCTCGGAGGAGGCTGGCGCTGCGGGGCAGAGCCGCGCCTTGGCGATGAGGCAGGAGGGAGCTCGAGGAGGGCCTGAGGTCAAGCTCGGGGACGAACCGAGCGGCATGGAGGCTGGACGGGGCCTCCTGGCGGCTGGAGAGAGCTTCTGGGGGGGGGGGGCGCCCAGCGGTCGTAGCAGGGAACGGAGGGAGGCCGACGGGACAAGCGCTGGGGCTTCGGCCTCCTCGGAGAAGAGGCGCGGCGGTCCTGGCGCTCGGGGCGAGCTGAGGCGCTGGACGTCGACGCGGCCGCGGGATCCGGCCGGCGGGCCTGGAGGCGATGGCGGCGAAGGTCGCGGCAAGGAGGCGAGGACGCACGGCGCGCGGTGGCCGATGCGTGTCCACGGGAGGGAACGGAGGGGCGCGTATAGGCGAGGCAGCAGCATGCGCAAGATGAGGGCCGAGGAAGCAGGGTCGCGGGCCGATCGGGTTCGGTCGCGAGGGAGATCTCGAGAGGAAAAATCGGGACGAGCCAGAGGGGATTGAGGGAAAAAAAAGGAGGTCGGGCGAGGGAAGGAAGAGGGAGCGGGGCAGGCGAGACAAGTGCCTGGCGGCGGCTTGCGGGAGAGATGGGGAGGAGCGAGGCTAGCTAGGGTTCGGCCTGGAGTCGGGCCTTGGGCCGGCTGGGATGGCCTGCGGCTGGGCCAAAGGAGGCCGATGGGCTGTTGGAAACAGCTGCGGCTGGGCTCCCAAGGGGAGGCCTGGCCTAGGAGGAGAGAGAGGCCGGGCTGGGCTCTTTCTTTAACTGATTTTTAAAAACAGAAAAGAAAGAAGAAGAAAAGGGAAGAAAAGAAAAGGTTAGGGAAGAGATTTAAACACGGAGTTAAATCTCTGGACTCACACCAAATGTAAGGAATTTAAAGAATTTGTTGGAAGACTTTTGGAAGATAAAAATTCAAACGAGTTTGAATAAATGTCAAACTGTTCGAATTTAGAAAACCCTTTAGATGAAATCAAAATGGGTTAGAATTTCAAGAGATGGCCCTACACATTAGATGTGATTTAAGAGAAGATTTGGAACATTTATAGATAAAGTAAAATTGCAACACAATTTTACTAAAGGCTCAAAGGAGGAAAAGGAAGTAGAGTTGGATGAAAGAAAAATTGAAGAAAGGTGCAGTTGTGTTATAGGTGATTCCAAGGAATGGAATATTTTTAAATATAGCTCCCTAAATATTGAGAGGCTTTTATATGTTTTAAAGAGAAGACATCCTTCCCTCGATTTAAGTGGACCGAAGGCCCACACGATTTATTTAAGTTGAGATGCAAAATAAATATGACATGATGGCATGATGACATGATGCAAAGCGAAAATAAATAACACAAACAAAATAAAACACACGGGAGAACCCGGAACATCTGGAGTCTTCTGGAATCTTCTGGAATCTTCTGGGACGTCGGTCTTCGGGCGTCACACTCTTGTGGAGCAAGAATCTTAAAGTAGCCTTTGTTGGACATGTCGAGAACGGTCTTTATGTGATTAACTTTTTCGAGCGACCACTAAGACTGCGACATGTCTAATGGCTAAAGTTGATGTGGGATGGCTTTGGCATCGCCATTTAGCCCACGTCAATATGAGATCTTTGCAAAGTATTCTCAAGGGGACCATGTCCGTGGACTAACAAATGTTAGTTTTGCCAAAGATCGTGCTTGCAGTGCTTGTATCGAAGGAAAGCTACATGAGATGGCTCACCCTCCCATGACTATCATCTACTCAACGAGGCCTTTGGAGCTCCTTCACATGGATCCCTTTGGGCCTCCATCCTTTGATAGTCTTGGGGGTAGAAAGTATTGCTTGGTGATTGTGGATGATTATTCTAGATACACTTGGGTGTATTTCTTCAAGAGGAAGAGTGAGACCCAACAAACCGTCATCAATTTTACAAATGAAGCTTAACGTCAACACAATGCAAAGATTTTGATGATAAGAAGTGACAACGGCACCGAGTTCAAGAACTACACCTTGGATGAGTTCCTTAGTGATGAGGGGATCAAGCATCAATATTCCGCACCTTACACCCCTCAACAAAATGGTGTAGCAAAGAGGAAGAACCAAACATTGATGGATGCAGCAAGGACCATGATGGCGGAGTTCAAGTCTCCGTACAACTTTTGGGCCGAAGCCATTAACACCGCTTGTCATGCATCCAATCAGCTCTATCTCTGCAAAGGCTTGAACAAGACTCCATATGAGATATTTACCGACAACAAGCCCAACCTCAAGTACTTCCGGGTGTTCGGTTGTAAGTGTTTCATTCTCAAGAAAGGTGCTCGTTTGTCTAAATTTGAGGCTGGAGCTCATGAGGGCAAGGTTGTCAGAATCGCGATTTTGAATCGGATCGGAGCTTTGATGGTAGGATCGCAAATCGTAGAATCTTCACTACCAGGATCGTAGAAACGTAGATTCTAAGAACTAAAATCGTAGAATCATAGGGGTTAGTTTGAATCGTAAAGTCGTAGAATCGTACAACAGAATCGCGATTCTGACAACCTTGCATGAGGGCATATTTGTTGGTTATGCTACAAACTCTCATGCTTACTGTGTTCTCAGCAAGTCCACCGGACTCAGTGAGGAGACGTGTAACATGGAGTTTGATGATAATAACGGCTCCCGAGTGGAGCAAAGTGGTACTTGTGATGTAGGTGATGAAATTCCTCCCCAAGCCATAAGAAGAATGGGTGTTGGCCATATCCTACCCATTGAGGAATCCCTTGTAGCCGAAGGAGAAGAACAATGTTCCACCCAAGTGGAACCATCACCAACCCAAGACCCACATGCTTCTGAAGAACAAAGTTAAGGCCCTCAACCAAATGAACATGACCAAGTGCAAGATCAACCTCAAGATAGTGGTGATCCACCAATTGATGCACAAGGTCAAGTTCTTGCTACCGAGCAAGTTCAAGATCAAGAGCAAGCTCAAGATCAAGAACAAGCTCTAGACAACGCTCATGATGATCAAGCAACCACTCCTCAACTCTCTCTTGAGGAGTAATTGGAGTGTCGTGCCGCCAAGGTTGCTTCCAAGCTCGCTACCAAACATCATCTCATGAAGAATGTGCTTGGAAGCTTAAGAAAGGGGGTAAGCACTCATAGACAATCAGCAAACTATTGTGAACATCATGCGTTTGTTTCTTGCACTTCTACAGGATGCTACTAACACGACACTACGATCAGAGACCCTTCAACAAAACTGTGTGTGATGTAATAATTGCAAACGGTGGTGTAAAAACCCGTCAAAAAGGTGCAAAACGTTTGCGATGAAGGATGCATCAAACACGGTTCAGATTTTAGTTGCGTGTGCGATGAAGGACATACGGTTCAGTTCAATTAACTGTTTGCGATGAGGAGGAACAATATAAACGGGCAGCCAGATGAAGGTGTCTGCGATATACAACATACGGTTCACTCGGATGAACTGTTTGTGATTAGGAAACACAAAAGAAACGGTCAGCCAGATCAAGGTGTGTGCGATATACGGCATGCGGTTCACTTGTGATACACGACAAACATGTGTGTAATCAGAAATGTGTGCGAAGACCGATAATAACACAGACAATTGTTGTTAATAAGATGTGTGTGTT
>LR738709.1:378822354-378892124 GCA_902687465.1 Secale cereale | reverse complement strand
CACACACACACACACACAAACTTATAAGGACTTGGTTGCATAACCAAATTAAACAGCCACTTACATAGGTGGCTACTACAACCATGGCATTTGCACACACCAATGTAAACTATTACATGCATACTTACATAGGTGGCTACTACACACATGACATTTCCACACACCAAAGTAAACTATATATTACATGCATGATTAACTAGGATAAACGATCATCTGATCATCATTTACTTCTTGTGACGCTTGCTCTGCTTGTGGCTCTATCCGGCCTCGTCGATTTGGGTAACGAGGCAGTTCCTCATGTCAACGATCCGCCTGTGCATCTCGTAGCATGTGTATACGCTCTTGGTCATGAACCTGAGGTGTGGTTCATCCAGTTGCCGCATCCAGGCCCCATGCCAGGATACGGGACATGTTATGTTGGCATCTTGCTTCATCTTTTCGTAGTATGGGTCGATGATGGCCGAGGCGAGTTCAACCAGGAGTCCTTCTTCGTGCTGCCCCATACCATGTAGTGCTCACGGATTTCCACAATGTTATTGCAGGCCAAGCCCATAACCCTGAGCACTTTTACATCGTCGGTGGTTTCCACCATAGCGAACTTGTAGTCGGTGCTGTTGACAAACCTAGCAAAACGGTCGGAAGGCTCTGTGGCCATGCAGTAGTGGTAGATGAGGACATGATGGCACACACACAGCTAGGCGACGGCAACCTTCTGAACTATGTTGGGATGACCGACGGTGTACTGAAGGTCGATGCCGACCACCTTGTACTTGTCTCGAGCAAGCAACTGCTCAACGGTGTTGATGTAGTCGTCCACCACGGCTGGGTTGATGGTGTACATCACCGAGAGATCCGTCTCTCTCGCGTGGGTCTCCACTTTATGCTCGCCGAAATCCATTGGAGCGCCGCTAGACATCCCGTCTCTATGTGTCGTCATGGGTGTGCTTGTTGTGTTGTAGGGCGCGATCGAAAGGTTGAAGAGACTAAGGTTATAATGGCCGCGGGAATTAAAGGGGAAGCCGGACGACCTGGAATATCGGCACACCCTGATGGCAGTTCTAATTTTCAGCGCGTAACTCCATCATGGCGCACGTAACTGCATCACGTGGCAACGCGCGTGGCGCAACCACATGCATATGGGGCCCCCGACGTCATCGTGCGCAGGACCAACTGCTGGCAGAGCGCGTGCGGAGGGACGTGAGCAGAGCACTCCGCAGTCGCCTCAACGGCGAGCAACCATATATATGCATATAGTAGTTGACCACACAAGGGAAAGCTGTCCACAAGCCAAGCGCGCCGACTGACGCGAGGAGAGCGCGCCGCAGCGCCTAACGGCAAGCAGAGCTTGCCGAGGGACACGAGCCGAGGCCGGCACAGTTATACGTGGCAAATAAGACGAACTGTGCGAGCGATGTCGGGGACATCGAGCACGAATCAGATTAGAGTTACGTGTGCGATACGTGGCATACAATTGATCCATCCAAGCTGTTTGTGATGGAATAAGCCGTGTGTGTTGTGGGAAAACGCTTGCTGGTATATAACCTTAAATTTAACCAACAAAATGTTAATGCATGTTACAAAAATTATATAACTGGAACTATGTTCAAATACGAATCCAACGATGTAATCTTTGGTGACATGCATTCATATTTTATTTGTTAAATCCTACTTATAAACCTAGACGAGGGTATAGTAGGTAATTAAATCTCAAACGTATTTTTATTAACCGTATGTGTACGTGTCCTTTCGTCCTCCTCTTGCACGTCTTGTCACCCCACTACCGCAGATGGCTACGAGTGCAAGCTTGAGCAGCCCGCGAGGGCATTCTTTTGGCTAAACGGTGGTGAGCCATTCCCGCGCAACCGCGCAGGTTCCCGCGCAAGCTTCCCGCCCGACTCGGTGAAATCCCCCAAAATCCCAATGCTTACCAGCCTACTATACAAACCCTCACGGCCAGCGAGTCTTGCGTCACATTTTCCCCTCCCACCCTATAGCTTATCTCGCCTGCTTCTCCCACAATCGCCAATGACACTGGTCTGTCGTCGTCGCTCCACCACTACGCCGTCATCAGAGGACAGCTCCAGCCGGGAGGCTACACCGCGGCGACGGCGCAGTCCCCGACGTAGTGTAGTGCGCGTGGCGTCCCTATTGGGTGTTCATTGAAGACCCACCACATACTCCACCGCCACTATCCGTCGAGAGCCGTTGTCGGCCGCCATTGCCGCCACACCACCGTCGAAAGCCAGGGCCATCGCCCGCTCCGCCGCCGCGGCCCGAAGGTGGCAGGTGGCCGTCGTGGCCGCACCCACCACCGGCCACCGTGTCCATCACCCGCTCCGCCACCGTGGCCTGAAGGCGGGAGGTGGTGGTCGTGGTGGCCACCCCATCATCGGCCGCCGTGGCTGCGAGCCCACCGTCGATTGCTGGGATCATCACCCGCTCCGCCAGCACCGCCCGAAGGAGGGAGGCAGAGGTGGAGGCCCACACGTGCGTCAGCGGCCTTGCATGCTACATCGAGTTCCTATGGGAGGAGGAGCGCCTCGTCGAGCATGCAAAGAGCCTTACCGCAACCATGGCCGCAACACAAGTTGACACAGAGACGAGCAATCAGGAGATCTACGAGCAGTCCAGCCGCTTTGAGAGGGGTCGTCTGGAGCGGCAGAGGGCGTTCGAGGTGAGCCTCACTGAAGGTGCAGCAGCGGCAGGCACCGTATTGCAGTTGTCCAGCTCGTCGATAGGCTCCTCCTCCCCTTTCTCTTACTGAGCGTGCTCGACAGAGGAGAGACTGCCGGAAGTAATACAAGGCCCCTCCATAGTATTAGTAATATTTAGGGGCTATTTTGTTCAGTTCATCTGACTATAGATGTGGTGGAACTCTACAATGTACTTAAAATTAGCTAGTATATATAGTGGAATTAGCTACTTCAGTACGTGGTTGGCAACAATTGGGGAAAAGTTTGGTCGGTTCAGCTGTCGAGTTGAACTGTTTGTATAAATTAAGAACAATTGCTTAATCTATGAATGAAATATATGCTTAATTACTGAATTTTAGTTGCAAAAATTAAATAGTGCTAGTGATTTTTAGATGCATATTTAGACAATCGTAGTGTTACAAGGATTGACAAATAGCAATGTTACTAGATCAACAAATGTCAATCTTTCCAGTTTGACAAATGGCAATATACCCAATATGATAGATGCAAATCTTGCCAAAATGTCTGTGTTGCACACGGGTCATCCGAAAAAACCGTTTGCGTTGAAGGGAGGTACACATCCTGCTTGCCAAATTTTCTCTACGCTTAGTGCCGAAGTCTCGCTTTGCATACCTTATTCAATCTGAACCGTTTGCGTTGAAGAGATGCACAAATCCCGCGTGGCGAATTTTCCCTTGGCTTACTACGGAAGACTATAGCTCTCACTTTACATACATGTGTTCTATCTAAAACGTTTGCGATGAAGAGCTGCACAAATCCTGCTCGACACATTTTTCCTTGGCTTACTCGGGAAGTTGTCGGTTTACATAAGGGTGTTCTATCTAAAACGTCTGCGATGTTAGAGTGGCATCTATTTGTTTCAAAATGCCTTTATTGGCTGTTATTCGAGTGCGCCCTCTCTCCAAATGGACACGAAAAATAAGGGTGCCATTCCATGATAGCATGCCAATTTTCATGAATTACAGACGAGTTTTGGATTTACTAAAATTTAAAAACAAAGTATCTCAACATTTTGCCATCAATCAACAGTGCACTAGTGTTTGAAATTCATTCTCATTTCTTGCATGGGACCTAAGCATGCACCCAAGGACACATATTTGATTTTTCAACCAATTTATATGCACTGGAGTATGTGCATGTAGTTCAAATTTGAATTATGCACATAAAATTCCTAGAAAACATAGTTAATGTATAAAAATGTCCAAACGAACCCTGAAAAAAATCCAAAATTTGACACAACACTCCTGTTATTCTATGTTGACACTAGATTTTTTTAAAGCAACAAAAGGCAACATATATCGTTTCGTTCCCAAAGGTGGCACGTTCCCTACCGAAACCATCAGGCTTGTTATGAGAAGCTCTGGTTTGTGAGAAGCTTATACCCAAACCTGCCCCAAATGGGACAAAAAAATTACCACGGCATCTTGATGACGCTCCATGATAGCATGCCAGGTTTCATGAATTTCAGACGAGTTTTGGATTTACTTGAATTTAAAAACTAGGTATCTCAATGTTTGCGGCTGAGTGACGGTGGCAGGGTGTTTGACATTCATTCCCATTTCTTGCATGGGACCTAAGCATGCAACCAACGACGCAGATTTGATTTTTCAACCAATTTATATGCACTGGAGCATGTGCCTGAAGTTCAAATTTGAATTATGCACATAAAATGCCTAGAAAACAAAGTTAATGTATAAAAATGTCCGAACGAACCCTGAAAAATTCCAAAATTTAACACAACACTCATGTTGTTCTATGTTGACACTAGATTTTTTTGAAAGGAATAAGAGGCAACGGATATCGTTTCATCCCCAAAGGTGGCACTTTCCCCACTGAAACCATCACGCTTGTTGTGAGAAGCTCTGGTTTGTGAGAAGTTTATACCCAAACTTGCCCCAAGTGTGACAATTTTTTTACCCCAACATGTTGATGCTATTCCATGATAGCATGCAAGGTTCATGAATTTCAGACGAGTTTCGTATTTACTAGAATTACAAAAGCAAGCACCTTAACGTTTGCAGGAGAGCCACGATGTCGTGGTATTTGAAATTCATCCCCATTTCTTGAATGGGGCATAAGCATCAACCCATGGACACATATATCATTTTACAACCCATTTTGGTGCACCAGAACATGTGCATATAGTTTAATTTTGAATTGTGCACTTGAAATGCCTAGAAAACCAAGTTAATGTATAAAAATGTCCAAACGAACCCTGAATAATTCCAAAAAAAATTGACGACACACCTATAGTTGCATGTTCACTGCAGATCAAAGTTCTAGCAATTCAAACACCATCCTTTGCAGCTGTGACCCCATTATGTAATTCAAATCAAGACGAAAAATCAAGTAGATGGCACACAATTTATTATCACCAACCGTGTGAGATGCAGTACAAAATATCCTGGAGCACTGTCGATGTATATAGTACGCATACGGCTTACGCGAGAAGGTGCGTCGGCTATAGTCCACAGCCGATGTGTCAAGCACACTAGCTCGCTCCCCAAATATCATTTCACTATACAATCGTCGCTGGTGAAAGATGAGGACGTGGACCTTCTTCATGAGGGCATCTTAGGCTGCCAACTCCGGTGAGAGCGCGGCCGCAACCGCCAGGCGTGTGCTAACAAGCTTCATGAGCGCGGCCGCAATCTGCGTCCGGGCGGCCAAGGTAGCCCAAACGGCCGATGTTGCTTCTCAGGTGGCGGCAGCAACATGTGCCTCAGGGATAGCAACTGGTGAGTGCGGCCCAACAGCTATCCGTTCCACAGCAGTGGCGCCTTGTTGGAGTCCGCCCACGACCATGTCGAGGCCACCCACGCCCAGCTCATGGTGGTCACCATACAAATCGAACGAAGCTTCATCGACAACAGTCGGCAACCCACAGCCGAAGACTTGGCAATCGCTAAGAGTGTTCGAGTAGCCGTCCGTACCTGCGCGGCATACCTTGCCAGGACGGAGCCCGCCCAAGCCAAGATCGCGGCCACCCATGCCAACCTCGTGGCGGCATATTCCAAAGATATGGCAGATGCGGATGGCGAGATGCTTGCCTAGTATGGTGCGATGGATGCCATGGAGCTCCTTCCCCAGGAGAGCGTCGGGCGCGAGCTGGGCATGGAGGAGGCGGAGGAGATCGACGAGCACCAGCCATAGTAGTACTCTTTGTTTTGTTTAATTAAGAGCATCAGTCTTTAATTTGTTAGAGTAATGTTTAGGTCAGCTATCTCAGTTTAATTGCTGAATTTGCTCGATTAAGAAGTGCGGGTGTGCTTTAGTCTCCTTTGTGTACGCAAATTATGCAATGACGTGGATGACCACTGTAACCAGGGAAGTTCGACCCAAAAAATTTCACGTTCAAACTCATCACACACGGGTTAAGCTATCTGAATCATTTGTGATGTTCACATATCGTACACAGTGCTAAATAAGGGACCATGTCTGATGAAACTTTGCTCTCCAGTTTTTTCGCTGAACCGATTCAAAAAATTTGGTTTCCGCAGTAATATCTACCTCCCCACCCCTCCCCCTTACCAAAATCCACATGTTTCCTGTTGCTGCCTTCCTTTCCAAGTTGAAACCACAATGGCTTGAATTAATCTGATGAATCCATAATGTGCTTATTTTTCATCAAAATATTTTGCTAATAGCATGCAAACCCTCACTTAACCTGATCACAAACTACCTTATATGTGTTGTAGGGAAACAATGGGAAGCACCGAGGTTTAAAATCGAGGTTTGCACATGAATGGTCCTTTGTCTAATAGCACATTATTGTGCAATTACAGGAACCATTCAAATATTTAGGTTTTTAACAATTTGGTCTTGCACATGTAGGTCCCGCTGTCAGAGGTTTTGACCAGATGTTTGACCCTTTTTGCATATGGGGAAATGAGTTGTCCATGAATATCAGTCAAGTCAAGAAACTAAGTGTGACGCCCGAAGACCGACGCTCTAGAAGATTCCAGATGTTCCGGGTTTTCCCATGTGTTTCATTCGTTCTTGCTTTATTTATTTTGCATTGCATCATGTCATCATGCCATCAAGTATTTTAATTTCAAAACTCAACTAAATAAACCGTAAGGATCCTCGATCCATTTAAATTGAGGGATACTCACTATGGTGACTTCTCTTTAGAACATATAAAAGCCTCTCAATATTATTAGGGAGCTATATTAAATTATTCCATTAGTTTGGAACCACCCTCAAACACACTTGCAGCTTAAATTATATGCCTTTCATAATTTCCTTTCCAACCTTCTCCAAACCCTATGCCCAATTCTTCCATAAACTTTACTCTTCTATCTTTTTCTCTTTCCTTTTTTCTGTTAAAAAAAAGAGAAAGGAGGAGGGCAGCCGCAACCCAGCCTCCTCCCTGCGGCCAGGCCGGCCCAACGTCCCCCCGAGGCCCAGCCGCCCCTCTAAGACCTAACCCTAGCCCACTCTGCCTCGCCCCTCGACCCTTTTCTTCCTCAGCACCGCGCCGCTCCTCCGTCCCGATCGCCTCGACCCTGCACCCCATCTCCCTCCTCTCGGCTCGCTAGCCTCTCTCTCCCTCGTCTTCCACCATCCGCGCCACCCTCCGTCCTCCTCCGCCTGGCCAGCGCGAGCCCCTGCCTCAGCCCACCTGCGGTCATCCTCCGCCACGTCCCCATCGTGCCAGGAGGCCGAGGCCACCTCGCGCACGATCTTCTTCCCGCCGTAGGCCATGCCTGCTCGCCTGCAGCGCCGCGTCGTCCATGGTCTCCTCTGCCCCGGGCCTTCTCCATCGTTCCCGTCACCAAGCTGCCCCGCGGCTCTGTCCGGCTGGAGCTGCCGAGTCCGCCCGCGCGAGCTCGGCCTAGGCCGCCCCAACCTCAAGTTCGTCACCACCCCGAGCCCCATGCTGCTGCTACTCCTCGGGTGAGCTCGTCTCCCATGGCGCCCTCATCCACGCCGTGGGATCTCCTCATCGTTAGCGCCTTTGCCTAGCCGCACATGGGGTTCCTCGCAAGCTCCTGCTCCCTTCATCCATGGCACCTGCGCCTCGACCTCGCGAAGACCACCGGGAGCCTCGGTGCCGCCCGAGCTCCAGATCCCTCTGCGTCCATGGCCTCCTTCACGCAAGGTTGCTGCTGGCTTGCCCCATGTGTTTTTTTTTCCGTTGCCTCGTGCTGTTGTATCACCAAGAACCTGTGTAGACGGCAAGACCCGTAACCGGACCGTCAATCATCGTCTCTGACCCGTACCAATGAAGCACCAAGTACCTCTACAACGACCCGAACATCTACAGAAAACGAGTACATCTACCGACGCCAAGTACCCCTTCGAGTCGCCAAGTACGACTACCCCGTGTACCCCTACCGTCGCAAGAATCGAGACCGGCAAGTCTGAAGACGCCAAGTACCTTGACTATTGACGCCCGAACGGCTACGACGACATGTACATCTACGGGTCGTGTACGACTACATGACGATACACCTAGTACCTCGACGACCGCTGTTTTCGAAGACCGCCAAGTTCCACGACGAGAGTGTACCACTACCGTTGCCGTGTTTTTTTCGCCAAGTGCAACGACCCCGAGAACGACTACTTCCCTCGATGACTCGAATCGCCCCGAGAACGCTCGCTTCGAAGGTATACTGCCGAAACGACGCCCGTTGATGAATGCTATGTGATGTATGAGTTGTTCCCCTTGTTTGCACCATGCCCGTTTTACCACTCGTTTTCCTTGCCACCATCTCGTGGGAACCCAGAAACTGGGAGCACCCCATCATCTTGCATGACACGCTCTCTGTCATCTTTTGCACCGGACTCTCAACGAGTTACCAGAACCAATATGTTGCGTGGCATCATTTTCGGATCGTCCCCGTGGCACCTTTTCTTTCCACCACGGTGACTAATACTTCATATCTCTTCATGTCAACTTTTCACTAAAATTACATAAAACTTGCAAATGGCATCTGCATCATGATAACAACATTAAAATGATTAAATTGTTGTTGCTTCAATAATTGCTAGATGACATGAGGAGTTTCCGGAATTGCTGTTGGCATTTCCGGCCTCATTTAAATTGACTAGATAGTGCAGTTTTGCTCATGCTTCACATCTTGCCATGTTTAATAAAAAACATTTAATCTTGTCTTATAAATAAACGGGAGTCAACTAAATAAATAAAATGTTGTGTTTTGTAAATGTGCAACTCGTTGCATATTGAGCTCCACTTAACTTGTAGTATTGTTTGTGCACTTTGCCATGCCATGCATTTTAAACCGGACAGGCATCATACTTGTTTATGCATTATGCCATGTTTGTTCTTGTGTGTTTACCGTGTTGTTTGCTTCTTTCCGGTATGCTTCTCTCGTTAGCTTCGGTGTCGTTCCGGAGTTGTGAGGTTTTTGTTTGACTACTTCATGGACTTGTTCTTCTTCCTTGCGGAATCCCACGCAAGATGACCTTACCCAGATATCACTACTATCTTTGCATATGCTAGTTGTCTTGCTCTTTAGCTTATTGCCTCGATGCCTATATCTATTTGTCAGCCTCCTATTGTTGCCATGAACCTCTCTAACCACCCACCTAGCTAACCGTTGTTTGGCTACGTAAGCATCGCTCAGCCCCTCTTATAGCATTGTTAGTTGCAGGAGAAGATTTAAAGATTCTTGCTTCATGATGAAGTTATTGTTGAGATATCACAATATATATATATATATATATATATATATATATATATATATATATATATATATGTTAAACTAAATCATCTATACATTGGTAATGGGTGGAAGGCTAAGCCTCTTGCTTGGTGTTTTGTTCCACTCATGCCACCCTAGGATCCGTTAAACCGGTGTTATGTTCCTTGATTTTGTGTCCCTAACACGGTTGGGGTTTATGGGCCCTCTCGATAACCCGCTTAGCGCTAAAGCTTTTCCAGCAAGGCCCAACATTGGTTTTACATTTTCCTAATAACTAAAACTTGCATAAGGGCGTTGCAGATCCGAGTTTTTAATTAACAACCCTGGGCCAGTGCTCCACATGAGTGTTGGTCCAAACTGGGCGTGCTGCGGGGCCACCTCGAGGAAACTCAAGGGCTGGTAAAAACCTGTAGCTTGTCCCATCCGGTCGTGGCCTGAGACGAGATACGCGCGGCTACTATCAGGGTGTCGGCACGCCAGGAGGTCTTGCTGGATTAGTTTTACCTTGTCGGAATATCTTGAGCACGGGATTTCGAGAATACTCAGGTCTTCCCACCTTGGAGTTGCGACTCCGTAGATCGTGAGCTTGTGATGGGCTAAGTTGGGACACCCCTGCAGGGTTTGATCTTTCTAAAGCTGTGCCCGCGGTTATGTGGCTGATGGCTTCTCGCCCCTCGTTGGTTACCCCAAGTGGAAGGTTTGAGATGCAGTGTAGCGGAAGTTTTCCCTTGGCAAAGATACCAAGGATCGATTTCCCCTGAGACTCCTAGTTTCAACAAGAAGGTGTCAACTGCTAACGGCGCCAGATATTAGCAATCAACTTGGACCTGCACACAGATACAAATAACTTTGCTCCCAACGAGTACAGAGAGGTTGTCAATCCCTCCGGCCTTGTCGTTTACAAAGGATCAAACGCAAGTGATAATAGTGATAGGTATTGCTGCAAATAGTAAGTAAAAGCGGAAAGTAAATAGCGGATGTGATCAATGATGGTAATATGGACCGGGGTCCCATGATGTTCACTAGTGATGTCTCTCTCCCAAAAGACGATAAAACAGCTATGTGAGGTAAACGAATTACAGCTGGGCAATTAATAGAATTATGTGCGCAAACCAATGCTAACTATGTTGCAAGAAAGGTAGAGGTTCAAAGCATGGGCGGTACGCCAAGGCAAGTAGACCGAAATCCATCTGCATCTACTACTAATCATCCACCTTGAGATATCTATCCAGAACATCTCGCTGGTATTAAGTTGCGAGTCCCACCCATAGTGTAAACTCAAAGCAATAGACAACTGCATTAAAAGAACTTTGCGTAAAGTAAACAATCCTTGCACCCGCGGGCACAAGCACCGTTGTTTTCCCCCTTGTGGCAACAACACATCCCATAGACTCATGTTTTTGTCACTCAAGCTAGTCATCGAGGGGCATGAACCCACAATCAAGCATAACGTTCCCTCTTGGAGTCACTACCTACTACTTGGCCAAAGCAATAAATAACAACGGAGAACATGCAAGAATTACTTACGAACATAAATATAAAAGAGGTGAATCAAATATATTACTCAAACACAATCTGAACATAATCTCACAATCCATCGGATCCTAGCAAACTCAACATAGCAACAGCATAAGGATTACATATGTGCCTCGATCATGTAGGGCAGCTCACGAGGTATAATTAGTGAAGCACAAGAAGGGGAGGAGAACATCACATAGCTACTGGTCATGGACCCATGGTCCAAGGGAGACTACTCACAACTCATCCGGGAGGCGTCCATGGTGGGGGAGAGGCTCCCGGTGGTGATCCTCCCCTCCGGCAGGGTGCCGGGAAGAGTTCTCTTGGTGCTCCCGATCTTGGAAGCGCAGCGGCGGCGGAACAGAGATGAGATCGCGAAAAAGGGTTCCGTCCTCGAGGGTTTCGGGACGCGTGTTAAATATATGCCAAAGAGGGGCATCAACGGAGGCCTGGGGGGCCCAGGCGCCCCCCCCGGCGCGGCCAGGAGGGGGGCCGCGCCACCAGGGCGCCTGGAGCCCTGGTGGCCCCCCTCCGGCCCTACTTCGGCCGTGTGGAAGCTTCCGGAACGCTGATTTTTTATAAAAATTTTCCGGGATTTTTCTGGCAGTTTTCGTGACGGGAAAATCTGAAATACAAAAACAGCAGAAAACAGAAACTGGCACTGGGGTGCACTGAGTTAATAGGTTAGTCCAAATATGATCAAAAGTGTATGGAAGTGTATAAATATCATAGCAATATCACCCAAAAGAGGCATGGAGCAAGCAGAAATTATAGATACGTTTTGGACGTATCAACATCCCCAAGCTTAATTCCTGCTCGTCCTCGAGTAGGTAAATGATAACAAGCATAATTTCTGTGGTGACATGCTATTAACCATATAAGGACTTTTTATTGTCACATGACAAAAGCTTACTAAGACAATGAATCTGTAGTAATTAAGTTGCCTCATGAGAAAATCACAAAGAACTGAAAGTTTTACAACGTGATACTGAAACATCAAATATATTTGTAATGAGCATGGTGCGCAAATATGATAAAGTGATATCTCGCTTGCCCCCTTTAGTGAAGCAAAACATAAATGCAGGGGCACCTCCAAGGTTTAAGTGATGACTAGATACAATGATTTCAGAATAAACGATATCATAATCATGCAAAAGACAATGCTACTTTGGGACAATGCACATTACACTCAGAATGACAATCATGCTCTCAGTAGTTGGTGCTTTAAAAGAAGGTGGAGACTCTCGAACCGTGGCTTTTGTTGAAAACCCATGGTCGGAAACAAAGACAAAACATGTACCAGAGCTCTTGGTTTAAAAACAGAGGTAATAATTATTTTTTTAGATTATGCATGTTCCGTCAACGAATGCTAGCAGATAACTCAATCACTTCTTGAGATGGACAAGTTTCGAGGAACGGCTTCCGAATGAGGACGATCACATCCTCTTAATCTCCTTTGTTTATCACTGCCAAAGTTTTCTGATTTCTCATGAACAAAGCGTGAAGGAGGGTTTGTTTGTTATATTAATTTTGAGCCGGGCGCACTCTTTGCCAGTTCCTTCTCGTATTATGGGTTTGCACATTAGACATGCAATCCCGGGGTGAAGCTTGTCCAACTTAAAAAGATCATGAATCAACTACTACTTCCTCATGAACTAAAACAGAGGCACACAATAGGAATGCTTTTTTTTGAATAATTTCGAGATGGTACATGAAAGTCTCCATTAGGAATGGCAGGTAAATACCATGTATAGGAAGGTATGGTGGACTCATATGGCATAACTGGTTTAAAAGAATTTGGATGCACAAGCAGTCAGTCCGCTTAGTACAGGTGGAGGTTAGCAAAAGACTGGGAGCGACCAACTAAAAGAGCAATGACGGTCATAATCATGCAGAGCGACAAAGCAACATTGAATCGGGCATGATAGTTATATCGCTACTCAGAAACAAAAGATCATCAAGGCTTGACATACTTTCTTTACAGTCTTAAATATGCGTGAGCATACGCCAAGTCAATCAAAATAAATTCCTGAAGGAAGATATTACTAAACCATACCACATCATAGGCAAACAAATCATGTTGGTACTCCAATAACACAATGGGAACCCCCCAGCTATTTGAGACTAACCATAAGAAAACATGAACTACTAAGCACTATTATGCACGTAGCATTTTTATCATAGACATATCGACCAATGCAACAGAAGCAAACTCTCTTAATAAGATAAGCATGATAACTAAAGAGAGTTCAAGCGACCAACTAAACAAAAGCTCTTTAAAAAGATAAGCATGAAAACTAAGAGCTGAACATGATAGTAGCTATTGAAAGACAAAGAACACACACAACAAGGATAAACATGAAAATTCTATGTTATGTTCTAGGTTGAAGTGGAGCGTGTTTCTCTCCCACACAAAGAAAGCTGAGTTCCGACTCATTATGAAAAGCTAAAGAAAACTAAAAAGCAAGACGCTCCAAGCATAGCACATAACACATGAAGTGATAAAAATATAGTGGAACGAAAGACGAACTGATAATTGTTGATGGAGAAGGGGATGCACGGGGGGCATCCCCAAGCTTAGACGCTTGAGTCTCCTTGAATATTTCTTGGGGGTGCACGGGGGCATCCCCAAGCTTGAGCGTTTGACACTCCTGAATCTTTTTATCACCTTCCCTCGCACACTTGAAAACTCCCTTCATACATAACTCATCATAATCTGATTAGCGAGGTTAGTACCCATAATAAAATAATTGTTCATTGCTGGAAATAAGGATATTCTTGAAGGTCTATTGTTTCTCAAGATTGCCAAAAGGTTTTTGCAAAGAAAAAGCAAGCTCAAGGTTTGCAAAATGAAGGAAAGGCAAAACAGGACAGAATCTGTGAAAAACAGACCAGCAGGTAGTAAATGATTTTTTCGGGGCACTTCTGCAACTCTAATCAAAAAACTCAGAACAGATGCACGAAAGACAATTGTATAGAGCACGGTGTAAAAAAAATTCAGACCAAAAAGATGATCTGGTGATGTTATACGAATTTTTCTATCCAAGGACAGAATCTGTTTCCTGGACAGCATGTCACAACTTTTGAACTTTCTTGCAATCAGAGGCTAAACTTGGCACAGAGTTGAAAAGCAAAGATACAATGATGGTGCTACTATAGTAACAACATCAAGACACAACAAAAGCAAAATAAAATTTTATTCATGTGGGCTGCCTCCCAAAAGCGCTTTCTTTTATGCCTTTAAGCTAGGCATAATGCAAAAAGATCAAGTTTTATCAAGAGTAAAAGAATAGCTAGCCCGTATAACAGACTCAAAAGGTAACTTAATCTTCTTTCTAGGGAAGTGTTCCATCCCTTTCTTTAGAGGAAATTGGAATTTTATATTCCCCTCTTTCATGTCAATGATAGCACCAACGGTGCGTAGAAAAGGACGTCCCAAAATAATTGGACAAGAAGGTTCACATTCAATATCCATAATAGTAAAATCAACGGGAACGTAATTGTCATTGACAATGATAAGAACATCGTCGATCCTCCCCAAAGGTTTCTTTATGGAAGAATCAACGAGACGAACACCAAAAGAACAAGAATCAAAAGGTTTGAATTTAAGCATATCATATATTCTTTTGGGCATAACGGAGGTACTAGCTCCAACATCACATAAAGCATAGAAAGAGAAGTTATTCAACTTAATTTTAATCATAGGATCCCAACCTTATTCTAGCTTTCTAGGTATGGAGGCTTCAACTCTAAGTTTCTCCTCCCTAGCTTTGATGAGAGCATTAGTGATATGCTCTGTGAAGGCAAGGTTAAGCGTGCTAGTGCGGGGATCTCTAGACATCTTGTGAAGGAAATCAATAACTTCGGTAAGAGTGCAATTATCAAAATCAAGGTCACTACTATCAAGTAAAGTGGTAGTGGTGTCCTTTAGGTTCACTTGTTTGGTAGTTTCTATGGTCATAGCATCACCATTAATAGGTCCAACGGGACCAGGAGTGCATTGGGTGCTAAGAGTTTGGATATCCTCAACAACTTGGATAGTAGCAACAGTGTGGTGGGTAGGAAGGCTCTTAATTCTATCTTCTTCCTCCCTTTCTCTAGCCCATCTCTCTTTAAGTTTAGCCAACATCCTAATGTTTTCATTAATTTGCACTTGAATAGCATTCATAGGAGTGACCTTCCTCTCCTCAAGAGGAGAAGTTCTAATTTTAAGCAATTCTACCTCATGGGCTAAATTGTCTACCTTTGAAGAGAGATCATCTAGTTTGTTTAGTTTCTCTTCTACACTATTATTAAAATCTTTTTGGGTAGTGATGAAATCTTTAAGCATAATCTCTAGTTCAGTAGTGGAGTTCCTGGTGCTAGGATAAGCATTGTTGTTCCCATAGGAATTAGAGGGGAACGGTCTAGGATTGCTACCAAAATTACTCCTATAAGCATTGTTATTAAAATTGTTTCTAGAGATAAAGTTCACATCTACTTGTTCTTGAGCAATCAAAGAATTTAAAGGAACATCACGAGGATCAATAGAAGATTGCTTCGAAAGTAGAGACATGATCAAGTCAACTTTTTCATTTAGGGAGGAAATCTCCTCGACAGAGTTTACCTTCCTACCTGTTGGAGCGCGTTCGGTGTGCCATTGGGAATAATTGGTCATCATCTCATCGAGAAGCTTCGTGGCAGCACCAAGTGTAGTTGACATAAAGGTTCCTTCCGTGGCCGAATCTAACAAGTTCCGCGAGGTAAAGTTCAAGCCTGCATAAAAAGTTTGGATAACCATCCAAGTAGTCAAACCATGAGTAGGGCAGTTCTTGATAAGAGATTTCATACGTTCCCTAGCTTGGGCAACGTGTTCATTATCCAATTGTTTAAAATTCATTATGTTACTTCTTAGTTGGATAATTTTAGTAGGTGGATAGTATTTTCCAATAAAAGCACCTTTAAACTTGTCCCATGAATCTATGCTATTTCTAGGCAAAGATTGAAACCAAATTTTAGCTCCTCCTCTCAAGGAGAAAGGAAAAAGCTTAAGCTTAACAATATTACCATCTATTTCTTGGTACTTTTGCATATCACAGAGTTCAACAAAATTGTTTAAGTGTAAAGCAGCATCATCTCCAGCACCGGAGAATTGATCTTTCATAACTAAGTTCAGTAAAGCAGGTTTAATTTCATAAGAAGGTGCTGAAGTGGCAGGTGTAGTGATAGGTGTGCAAATAAAGTCATCGTTGTTGTGACTAGTGAAGTCACACAACTTGGTGTTCTCGGTGGAAGCCATAGCAGCAAGCAAGATAACTATTTTTGTGATTTTTGATAAAGGGAACTAAAGCAAAAAACTGAAAGGTAAACTAACAAGACTAAAAAGCAAAGGTAAAAGCTAGCGTGCAACTCCCCTATCTTGAAGAGTGGAGTCCCCGGCAACGGCGCCAGAAAACTTTGCTTGATGGCTTCTCGCCCCTCGTTGGTTACCCCAAGCGGAAGGTTTGGGATGCAGTGTAGCGGAAGTTTTCCCTTGGCAAAGATACCAAGGATCGATTTCCCCTGAGACTCCTAGTTTCAACAAGAAGGTGTCAACTGCTAACGGCGCCAGATATTAGCAATCAACTTGGACCTGCACACAGATACAAATAACTTTGCTCCCAACGAGTACAGAGAGGTTGTCAATCCCTCTGGCCTTGTCGTTTACAAAGGATCAAACGCAAGTGATAATAGTGATAGGTATTGCTGCAAATAGTAAGTAAAAGCGGAAAGTAAATAGCGGATGTGATCAATGATGGTAATATGGACCGGGGTCCCATGATGTTCACCAGTGATGTCTCTCTCCCAAAAGACGATAAAACAACTATGTGAGGTAAACGAATTACAGCTGGGCAATTGACAGAATTATGTGCGCAAACCAATGCTAACTATGTTGCAAGAAAGGTAGAGGTTCAAAGCATGGGCGGTACGCCAAGGCAAGTAGACCGAAATCCATCTGCATCTACTACTAATCATCCACCTTGAGATATCTATCCAGAACATCTCGCTGGTATTAAGTTGTGAGTCCCACCCATAGTGTAAACTCAAAGCAATAGACAACTGCATTAAAAGAACTTTGCGTAAAGTAAACAATCCTTGCACCCGCGGGCACAAGCACCGTTGTTTTCCCCCTTGTGGCAACAACACATCCCCTAGATTCATGTTTCTGTCACTCAAGCTAGTCATCGAGGGGCATGAACCCACAATCAAGCATAACGTTCCCTCTTGGAGTGACTACCTACTACTTGGCCAAAGCAATAAATAACACCGGAGAACATGCAAGAATTACTTACGAACATAAATATAAAAGAGGTGAATCAAATATATTACTCAAACACAATCTGAACATAATCTCACAATCCATCGGATCCCAACAAACTGAACATAGCAACAGCATAAGGATTACATATGTGCCTCGATCATGTAGGGCAGCTCACGAGGTCTAATTAGTGAAGCACAAGAAGGGGAGGAGAACATCACATAGCTACTGGTCATGGACCCATGGTCCAAGGGAGACTACTCACAACTCATCTGGGAGGCGTCCATGGTGGTGGAGAGGCTCCCGGTGATGATCCTCCCCTCCGGCAGGGTGCCGGGAAGAGTTCTCCTGGTGCTCCCGATCTTGGAAGCGCGGCGGCGGCGGAACAGAGATGAGATCGTGAAAAAGGGTTCCGTCCTCGAGGGTTTCGGGACGCGTGTTAAATATATGACAAAGGGGGGCATCAGCGGAGGCCTGGGGGGCCCAGGCGCCCCCCCGGCGCGGCCAGGAGGGGGGCCGCGCCACCAGGGCGCCTGGAGCCCTGGTGGCCCCCTCCGGCCCTACTTCGGCCGTGTGGAAGCTTCCGGAACGCTGATTTTTTATATAATTTTTCCTGGATTTTTCTGGCAGTTTTCGTGACGGGAAAACCTGAAATACAAAAACTGCAGAAAACAGAAACTGGCACTGGGGTGCACTGAGTTAATAGGTTAGTCCAAATATGATCAAAAGTGTATGGAAGTGTATAAATATCATAGCAATATCACCCAAAAGAGGCATGGAGCAAGCAGAAATTATAGATACGTTTTGGACGTATCAGTGGCAGATGGGAATTTGTTAATATCCGGTTGTAGAAAACTTGACACTATGCTCATAATACACTACCAGCGTGAGTAACCGTGATGGTCGCTTTCCGAAGGGGTTCGGGAAGAGAACACGGTGGGGTTATGTTTGACGTGCTTAGATAGGATCACTTCGTGATCACTTTGACGATCGTTGGCACTTTCTCTTCTCGCTCTAAACTCGTAAGCTAGTGCTAGTGCTGCTGCAACCTTGTTTTCAGCCTTGTTCCACACCCAAGGCTTAGATAGTTTTGCTACCCGGGAACGGGATTGCTGAGTCCTCCGTGGCTCACAAATTCTACACAACACCAAATGCAGGTACCATGGTGAACTACATAGGTGATGGCACATAGTTGTATTGGGAGTTCGATGAAGAGCGTGGGCGATACTACGTGTCTTATCCCGAGGATCAGTAGTGGCTTCTACTAGGGGTGATCAGGCCTTGTGTTATTTATTTATGTTATCTTTCTTTTGGATCTTCGTCCTTAGTCGGACTCTTTTGCAAAGATGAATGTTTATGTAACTACCACTTTTACAATGCTTTGTGTAATGCTTTGTGTGACGTGGCGAGTGTAAGCTAACTACCACTTTTACAATTTCATCCCTCTTTTACATGAGTTGTGCAAAGATACCATTCTTGAGATCATTCCAGTATGACATTATGCCTTTAAGTCGTGCCTCGACACATGGGAGGTATAATCTCATACTGGGCATTACAAGTTGGTAATCAGAGCCTTCTCCGACCTAGGAGCCCCCACTGATTGATCGAATCGTTGACGGTTGAGTCTAGGCACACACTTGAAAATGTTTTGTGTCCTATATATATATATATCGGAGAGTAGGATTTCTTTTTACTCCTCATCCCTTTATCACTCTGGTGAGGACTCCTGACGATTACTCTATCTCTTCTACTCTAAAAAATTCACTAAATTTTTGTTTAGGATCATGCGAGTATTGTTTGGATTGTTCCGATGTCTTTGTGACGAGAACATTGTTCTCGATGCCTCCTGTCATTTAGGGGTTGTGGCAGTGTCCCGGGGAGTTGAGCTCCGAGGTGTTGTCGTCACAAATCTATCACAGCAGTTCTGGAATACTTAGGACGGCCGACATCGAAAACTCTTCTATGCGGTTAGTGGCAAGATAACCCCGACATCACCCAGTACCGGGGAGGTAGTTCGGGAGTATTGCCATAGCTTGTATAGCAGATGCGTTTCGAAGGTCCGAGGTAAACGGTTTCCGGAAATAACTGGTTATGTGTTGAAGGATGGATACAGCTGGATGTAGGATTAGAGTTGAGTGCGCGGTGCTTCCCCTGTATCCCCAAAACCCGATTGCATAACCAGAAACCTTTGGAAATTAATAGGTGGGTTCATCTAGTAGTTCGTAGGCATTCTTCCAACGAATGCATGATATGGACTTCAGGGTTCTACATTGAGTGAAGTGGTTTTATGGGCGTTGTTCCGATCAGGAGTTGCATCTTAAAGGGTCCTTGGCTATGCTGATCCGGGGATTGCAAAACCCTTTTGTAACACGTTCCATGAGCTTTCAACACGAATATGTGGAATGGAACTTCTATCTTGTATTTGTTCTATCTGCTCCTTGTTGTTTTTATTTACCTTTTGTTCTCCCAAGTGGCTTCTCGACAAGTTGATGTACCATTAAGCTTTTGGAATTCATTCGTTCAATTTTCTGTTCGAATGATATTGTGAAGATTATGTTGCAACATATCTATCCTTTGTTTTTGTTTTGATTCTGGTATTCGAGTTGCTTCGATGTCAAGTGTTGATTCCATACCTTTCCTAATCGGTGTTCTCATATTTCTATGGGAGTGCTAGTCCTTCTTGATCATCAAGATTGTCATGTTAAATTCTTCTCAACCGGCGTGCTTCTCTTCAAGTTAGCCGATCCTTTTAATTTGTGCAAGACCAAGTCTTGGTTTTTCTCAACGGTGTGTGTTTCATTCATCCCAAGTTGTCTTTGTTTTTCCCCACCCTCCCACCCTTTTCTTATGGAGCCAGAATTCTTAATGAAATATCCATTTTAATCATGTGATGTTTCTTCATTCATTTCCTTCAATGTTCTTATTCGGTGATTTATCGTGAAGATGCTCAAGAGTTTCAACTTCATCATTCTTAATTCTAATATTCTTCTCCGGTGGACTAAATCCAAGCTTCCGTATTGATCATATATGTGCCTCTTGTTTCACATGTTTTCCAATGTGGGAATTTCTTATCCAAAGTCTCTATTATTATTCAACTCCCTCTAATTCTTCTCCGGAGTGCTGGAGATATCTCAGAAGATCCGCGTTTCAATAGTTAATCCGTTCAAGCTATTTTGAGGTTGTTATCTTATCAAGCCATTTAATTCAATTGGTGCAATATCTCTGAAGTAATCGGTTCTCCGGTGTTTCTTTTGAGTGGGCCCTAACCCACAGGTCTTTTCCCAGGATCTTACCTGACTCTTCTATATTTCCGGAGTTACTCTAAAATTCTTTTCAAGTTTGACGTAAGAATGGAATTCTCATCGGTCAAATGTATCCTCCAAGATCGCTTTCAAATTATTTTCATCATTGGTTCAACCTTTTAATTCTCATTATGGAGTGCCTAAACAATTCATGATGGTGTTTCTCATCGTTCTTCTCAACATTTGTAGACCGAAGAAGAGTTTCTCTCAAATCCTACCCGTTCTTCTAAAGATTCATGGTTCTAGCTTCATGCCATCCTCATTATTGTTCCGATTGTGTGGAATTCTTTTGATACCCATCCGAAGCATTTCATGAATTCTTCCCATTGTGATCCTCCGAAGACCATCATTTCAGAAGATTCTTCGTTCTCAGTTTTCAACTTCGTCCTCCCACCATTCTTAATTGACGCCTCTTCGTTCGTCTCCATATTCTTACGGTGGTTCATTCATATTACTCTTTCGTTGTTATCGTATCAATTCATTTGTTCTTTTCATAATCCTACCGGTGCTTTGTTGAATATTTATCCAAGGTTGTGCTAGATCTCTCTTTAATTCTTTGCAACGAGAATAAGTAGTATGCCAAATCCATTGCTTGTCGTCAATTTAAATTGATGAAGGATATGCATAACATAATTCTTATTCTTATTTCATCCAAGTGGATTAATCCCTTTTTTAGAGTTTATTCATGAGGAATAAATTCTAGGTTTCAAGTTGTTCGTCTTGTTCCCCGGTGTTCTAAGCTATCTCAATTATCTTGTCACGAAGCTTCATCTAAAGCATTGCAAGGCTTCAATCTTATTCTTTTCATCTTTCACTTCTCATCCTTTTGTTACCGGAGTTCTTCATGGTGGTTCATCATGATTTAATTCATCCGCGAAGTGTTCTTCAAGATTCTTATTGTGGAGGAGCTCAAGTATGATCCGTCTTGCATTCCAAAGTGTCATTCTTTCTACCTTATCTTTTGAGATGGTGGTATGCCATTTTTGACAATTTCCCTTCATGTTTCATGATTCACAAGTTGTCAGGAATGAGATATTTAAACCCATCATTTTCTTTGTTTAGGAGATCTTTTCAACCCCTCATTTTTTTCTTCGTTGGAGTATCGTGGTATAGATTTCACCTAAAGCCTTCCATTGGGAATGTTACTATTGTGGTGCTTATCAATGATCCAAGTTATCTCTTTATCATCTTGGTGGAAGAAATTTTTCATCTCTTTGGTGCTCTTAATCAAACCAAGTGTATCCGTTAGTGGCCGGTTGTTATCTCATAATTTTGAGATGTTTTCCATAAGCCCACAACGAGCTTATTCTTTTTCGTTGTTGAAATTCTAACAACCCCGTTTGACCCTTCTTCGTAAGGATGATTTTCATATTCATTCGTGGGAGAAGTTGTCATTTTCTTCTCTGATCTTTCTTTCCAACGATCTAGCATCTATTATTTCATTCCGGAGGCATTGTAATATTGCTCTCTTCGTCCCATCATCTTGTTTTGTCAAGATCAGGTTCTTTCCATTGCTTATCCATTCAACCAGACTGTTGCATTCTCCATTCAAGTTCTCTCATCTTGTCAAGTTTTTCCTCTCTTTCAACCGGAGTGCTGTCTGAAATCTTTCTTACCCCTTGTGTCATTCTTTCATTTATTCTGGAGGCAGTGTGCTGTTGATTCCATAAAGTATCATCCCAACTTGGCAAGTTATGTTCAATTCCTTCCATTTTCAGTCGGAGTGTTGTCCGAATTCTTCATTCTTGTTCCTCGGCTATCTCATTATATCGGTGCAGTTTCAAATTCTTTTGGTTCGTTATGTTCTTGTTTCATGCCTTTCAACCGACAAGTTTTCTCATAATGTTCCTTGTTCCTCTTTGCTAACGGAGTGTTTGCAAGCTCTTTCATCTATGTTGTATTCTTTCTTACAAGTTGACCAACCTCAAGGTTCGTGGTTTCACTCGTTTGTCAAAGAAGCAACTTTGTTTTACGTCTTCCTTTATCCTGTTTTATCCGGTGCCATCTCTAGGATCTCGGGTCGAGATCCTCTGTTAGTGTGGGAGTGTTGTGACGCCCGAAAACCGACACTCCAGAAGATTCCAGATGTTTCGGGTTTTCCCGTGTGTTTCATTTGTGCTTGCTTTATTTATTTTGCATTGCATCATGTCATCATGCCATCAAGTCTTTTAATTTCAAAACTCAACTAAATAAACCGTATGGATCCTCGATCCATTTAAATTGAGGGATACTCACTATGGTGACTTCTCTTTAGAACATATAAAAGCCTCTCAATATTATTAGGGAGCTATATTAAATTATTCCATTAGTTTGGAACCACCCTCGAACACACTTGCAGCTTAAATTATTTGCCTTTCATAATTTCCTTTCCAACCTTCTCCAAACCCTATGCCCAATTCTTCCGTAACCTTTACTCTTCTCTCTTTTTCTCCTTCCTTTTTTTTTTGTTAAAAAAAAAGAAAAAGGAGGAGGACAGCCGCAGCCCAGCCTCCTCCCTGCGGCCAGGCCAGCCCAACCTCCCCCCCGAGGCCCAGCCGCCCCTCTAAGACCTAACCCTAGCCCACTCTGCCTCACCCCTCGACCCTTTTCTTCCTCAGCGCCGCGCCGCTCCTCCCTCCCGATCCCCTCGACCCCGCGCCCCATCGCCCTCCTCTCGGCTCGCCAGCCTCTCTCTCCCTCGTCTTCCTCCATCCGCGCCACCCTCCGTCCTCCTCCACCTGGCCAGCGCGAGCCCCTGCCTCAGCCCACCTGCGGTCGTCCTCCGCCACGTCCCCATCATGCCAGGAGGTCGAGGCCACCTCGCGCACGATCTTCTTCCCGCCACAGGCATGGCCATGCCTGCTCGCCTGCAGCGCCGCGCCGTCCATGGTCTCCTCTGCCCCGGGCCTTCTCCATCATTACCATCACCAAGCTGCCCTGCGGCTCTGTCCGGCCGGAGCTGCCGCGTCCGCCCGCGCAAGCTCGGCCTAGGCCGCCCCAACCTCAAGTTTATCGCCACCCCGAGCGCCATGCTGCTGCTACTCCTCGGGTGAGCTCGCCTCCCATGGCGCCCTCATCCACGCCGTGGGATCGCCTCGTCGCTAGCGCCTTTGCCCAGCCGCGCATGGGGTTCCTCACGAGCTCCTGCTCCCTTCATCCATGGCACCTGCGCCTCGACCTCGCGAAGACCACTGGGAGCCTCGGGCGCCGCCCGAGCTCCAGATCCCTATGCGTCCGTGGCCTCCTTCACGCAAGGCTGCTACTGCCTTGCCCCGTGTGTTTTTTTCCGTTGCCTCGTGCTGTTGTATCGCCAAGAACCTGTGTAGACGGCAAGACCCATAACCGGACTGTCAAGCATCGTCTCAGACCCGTACCAACGAAGCACCAAGTACCTCTACAACGACCCAAACATCTATAGAAAACGAGTACATCTACCGATGCCAAGTACCCCTTCGAGTCGCCAAGTACGACTACCCCGTGTACCCCTACCGTCACAAGAATCGAGACCGGCAAGTCCAAAGACGCCAAGTACCTTGACTAAATCATCTATACATTGGTAATGGGTGGAAGGCTAAGCCTCTTGCTTGGTGTTTTGTTCCATTCATGCCACCCTAGGAACCGTTAAACCGGTGTTATGTTCCTTGATTTTGCGTCCCTAACACGGTTGGGGTTTATGGGCCCCCTCGATAACCCGCTTAGCGCTAAAGCTTTTCCAGCAAGGCCCAACATTGGTTTTACATTTTCCTAATAACTAAAACTTGCATAAGGGCGTTGCAGATCCGAGTTTTTAATTAACAACCCTGGGCCAGTGCTCCACATGAGTGTTGGTCCAAACTGGGCGTGCTGCGGGGCCACCTCGAGGAAACTCAAGGGCTGATAAGAACCTGTAGCTTGTCCCATTAGGTCGTGGCCTGAGACGAGATACGCGCGGCTACTATCAGGGTGTCGGCACGCCGGGAGGTCTTGCTGGATTAGTTTTACCTTGTCGGAATATCTTGAGCACGGGATTCCGAGAATACTCAGGTCTTCCCACCTTGGAGTTGCGACTCCGCAGATCGTGAGCTTGTGATGGGCTAAGTTGGGACACCCCTGCAGGGTTTGATCTTTCGAAAGCTTGACTCTATGCAAGATGATGGGCTAAGTTGGGACACCCCGCGGTTATGTGGCAGAAGGGAATTTGTTAATATCAGGTTGTAGAAAACATGACTCTATGCTCATAATACACTACCAGTGTGAGTAACCGTGACGGTCGCTTTCCGAAGGGGTTCGGGAAGTGAACACGGTGGGGTTATGTTTGACGTGCTTAGATAGGATCACTTCGTGATCACTTTGATGATCGTTGGCACTTTCTCTTCTCGCTCTAAACCCGTAAGCTAGTGCTAGTGCTGCTGCAACCTTGTTTTCAGCCTTGTTCCACACCCAAGGCTTAGATAGTTTTGCTACCCGGGAACGGGATTGCCGAGTCCTCCGTGGCTCACAGATTCTACACAACACCAGATGCAGGTACCATGGTGAACTACACAGGCGATGGCACAGAGTTGTATTGGGAGTTCGATGAAGAGCGTGGGCGATACTACGTGTCTTATCCCGAGGATTAGTAGTGGCTTCTACTAGGGGCGATCAGGCCTTGTGTTATTTATTTATGTTATCTTTCTTTTGGATCTTCGTCCGTAGTCGGACTCTGATGTTATTTGGATGATGAATGTTTATGTAATGATTTGTGTGACGTGGCGAGTGTAAGCCAACTACCTCTTTTACAATTTCATCCCTCTTTTACATGAGTTGTGCAAAGATACCATTCTTGAGATCATTCCAGTATGATATTATGCCTTTAAGTCGTGCCTCGACATGTGGGAGGTATAATCTCATACTGGGCATTACACTAAGAAAGATTGTTAGGATAAAGAAATTAGCAGAAAAAACAACGAAATCTATGTCTGCACAATGAAGAAGACATCAGTTCACTACATGATGGTACTAACTATTATTCCTTTGCCCCATTTCCAATATAAAGAATATATTTATGCACATCCTTGTTTTCAGGCCTTTCCAAAGCAGTTCAATGATGATTACCTCTCAAACCACTTGTATGGTCAGGAGGTGAGGAAGGTATTCATACAACACCCACGGTTCAATATTGAAGTGTTCCTGAATAGGACAAAGGATGGACGGTCAATCATCCACAGGCACTGGCCTAAAGTTGCAAAGACCTTCAACATCAATGAAGGCTCAATATTCGCCTTCTACTTCAGCAGTTTTCCAGATGAGATACATTTGTCTATGTACCGTCTATGATGCTAATTTCGAAAGGTTATAGATGTTGCATGTGAAACTTGGTGCTGGTGCAATTGTGTAATGGGGTAGCTGAATGCTGAAGCTATATGATGTTGTACTATGATGTATTTCAATTATGAAAATGAAATATATTATGTGCTTAATATGAAATGTCAATTAGAATAAAAAATGGATTATTAATAATAGGATAATTAGCCTGCTAATTGGGATTTTCTATTGCAAACAATTATTGAGAAAACACAGTGGGCGATGACCTTAGGCAACACACATAGTTTCTAGGAATAAACCGTGTTGGATTAATGAACAATCACACACAACATCCTCTTGAAAACTGTTTGTGTTAGGCCACATGGCGCAAACGTTTACCACATACAAATTGTGTGTGATGGGCAGTCTTTGTCACACTGTTTCTTCTATGCACTGTGTGAGATGCATTCAATAATGCAAACGTTAAAATTGTTAATACCGCGTGCAATGGAAATGCTATCACAAATGATTTAACCTGTAAAATTGTGTGTGATGTACGTGCGAACAGAAACGTTTTCCTTGGAGTGACTCTATGGGATGTATATACGAATGAAAACGTTTAGCGGGGATTGACTATGTGGGATGAACTTATGACCGAAAATGATTGGGTCTTTTACATCTGTGTCCCTAACTCGAACCCACTACTCGGATTTTCCCCTAATCTCGAAGTCTGCTCAAATTTTCCCCTCCGCCGTTAAGTGCCATTATAGAAATGCCCTTCCGTGCCGTTTCCGTCCGGTCAAAGGGCTTTGACTGCTATATGACATTTTCTTTGACATTATTGCCCCTGTATCCATGTGCCACTTACTAGTGGGTCCCACTCTCAAAAAATAAAATGAAAAACACTTTCTCTCACCCCTCTCTCTCTCACACACACTTACATGTGGGCCCCCTCATCCATAGAAAAAAAGGAAACACTATCTCTCTCACCTCTCTCTACCCCCGCCGAACGACAGGCTGACGGCCACTACCTCTCAACTCCGGCGAGAGTACTAAACGGGCACCGCCTCTGTCGCTGGCCTCCCCTGACGCCGTAGTCCTCTATACCTCATGCTCTCTCCGCCGCCCGCCCTCTCACGCAAGCACGCCAGCGAGTGCCCCGTCGCCGGCGTTAGTCAAGGACGTGGCCAACAGCAACTTGAAGCGCCGCTACCTCGCCAGGAAGCTCATATGCCTTGACCTCATCCAACCAGCTGACGATTTTGACCAAAGATGTCCAGCACAGAGCGCCACAACGCATCTTCCCGGCCTCTGAGGTCGGACAGCCGCCTTCGATTCGATGATGTTGAAGCATGTCGGCCGATCCCGGCGGCTCCTATGGCATCCTTATGCACCACAGAAGACTTGGGAGTCCTCCATAGCAAGCTCCATGACCTCGGGTCATCTTCCCCATGAGCTCCGAGCTCTTCCATGGCCACCATCGTCAAAGTCATTGCTTCGGTCACCCCGAGCCCCAGCGGCATCGACGTCGTGCTCCAAGTGTGCTCCCTATTGTCACGCAAACTATTCCCCTCTCTCTACCCCTCGCATGGTTGCTGCCCCACTTGCGTCGCCCGGAGCCCCCGCGGGAATGGTCGCCGCCGTTTGCTCCGGCGACCACATGGTCCGACGATCACATCCCTAGATGCGGTAGAGCCATGCCTATAGTCTGGTTCCCTCGGCCGTCCTCCTCGCAGCAACCCAGCGTGCCTCCGACGCGGGATTTGATCGCCGCCGGCCACCGTCGACCCAATCAACAGTTAAGAATTAATTAAAGCACTAATTAAAACAAAATAATTCAGGAAAGTATTAATAAAGCAATGACATGTGGGCCCAATATCTGTTTGAAATGTCCTTTTTCTTTATTTTCTTTTTTAGACTGTCCCCACATGTAAGTGTGTGTGAGAGAGAGAGGGTGAGAGAAAGTGTTTTCATTTTATTTTTTGAGAGTGGGACCCACCGGTAAGTGGCACATGGACACAGGGGCAAAAATGTCAAAGAAACGGCCAGATAGCGGTCAAAGCCCTTTGACCGGACGGTAACGGCATGAAAGGGCATTTCTATAAGGGCACCTAACGGCGGAGGGGCAAATTTGAGCAGGCTTTCGAATTAGGGGTATATCTAATTAGGTGGTTCGAGTTAGGGATAGAAATGCAAATGGCCCAAAATAATTTCACCTGTATAATTGAACTTTTTTAGCACTACTGTTTGTATAACCGTATTTGTTCGCTCGCCGGTCGCACACGACCTCATTTTGCCGAGCGTGTGTGCCAGGAGGGCATATCCCCGACGGTTTTTGGGTCGTGTGGGAAGCCCCCCCTATCGCAGTCACTCACTAGGCGATAGTTCCAAATGTCGTCGCGGACAGGGGTTAAAAACCGTTTGTATAGCACCTCATTGTACTAGTGTTGTGTTGAGCCCCAAATGGTCTATGAGGCGCTCGAGGATCCGGATTGGCTTAATTCCATGCATGAAGAACTCAAAAACTTTGAGCGCAACAAGGTGTGGAGATTGGTGCCAAGGCCTAAGGAGAACCATAATGTCATTGGAACCAAATGGATCTTCAAGAACAAGCAAGATGCTCACGGGATTGTCATTCGCAACAAGTATCTCTTGGTGGCACAAGGCTACTCCCAAGTCGAGGGTATCGACTACGGTGAAACCTTTGCTGCTGTTGCTCACCTTGAATCTATTCGTTTGTTGCTTGCTTATGCTTCTCATCATAACTTCAAGTTGCAACAAATGGATGTAAAGAGTTCTTTTCTTAATGGTCCTTTTAATGAGTTGGTGTATATCAAACAACCCCCGGGGTTTGAGGATCCCAAGTTCCCCAATCATGTGTACCAACTAGACAAGGCACTCTATGGCCTTAAACAAGCCCCACATGCGTGGTATGAGCACCTTACTGAGTTGTTGCAAGATTGTGGGTTTGAAATTGGGAAAATCGACCCCGCTCTTTTTACTAAGAAGGTCAAAGGGGAGTTGTTTGTATGCCAACTATATGTTGATGATATTATCTTTGGTTCTCCTAACAAAGCTTCCAATGATGAGTTTGTTGCACTCATGACCACGGAGTTTGAGATGTCCATGATGGGAGAGTAGAAGTTCTTTCTCGGGTTCAAAGTCAAACAAAGAAGAGAAGGAATCTTCATCAACCAAGACAAATACACTCAAGACATGCTCAAGAGATTCAAGCTTAGTGATGTCAAGCCGACTTCTACACCAATGCCCACCAAATGCCAACTTGACATTAATCCTAATGGTAAAGCGGTGGATCAAAAGGTATATCGTTCTATGATTGGCTCCTTGCTTTACCTTTGTGCATCTAGACCGGATATCATGTTGAGTGTGGGAATTTGTGCATGGTTTCAAGCCTCACCTAAGAAAAGCCACTATATGGCGGTCAAGCGAATCTTTCGATATTTGGATCATACCCCAAACTTTGGCTTATGGTACCCTAGAGGAGCAAACTTCAATCCCATGGGATTCTCTGATTCGGATTGGGCGGGAGACAAAGTGGATAGGAAATCAACTTCCGGAGGGTGCCAATTTCTTGGTTGCTCTTCGGTGAGTTGGTCTTCTAAGAAGCAAAGTTGTTTGTCTCTCTCCTCCACCGAAGCCGAGTATGTGGCCATCGGTAGTTGTTGTGCTCAAGTTATATGGATGAGGCAAACTTTAAAGGATTACGGTGTCATTTGTGACAAAGTGCCTCTTTGCTGTGACAATGAAAGTGTCATCAAGATTTCTCTCAACCCGGTGCAACACTTCAAGATGAAGCATATTGAGATTCGGGATCACTTTATCCGGGATCACATTAGGCGAGGGGAGATTGATCTTAACTATGTCAACACTCATGATAACCTTGCAGATATTTTCACGAAGCCTTTGGATGAAGCAAGATTTCGCGAGTTAAGGGATGAGCTAACTATCATCGATTTGAGCAATGTGGTTTGAAACATTGCACACCCCACCATACTCATCATGTTGTCTTGTTTAGGTGTAGGAATGGACATAGGGGGAGTGTTGTTCTCTCAATGAACTCTCCCTCCGCCCATTATGCATAAATCGATCAAATCATTCACATTCGCCATTTATAATGACACTTGTGCTTCAAAGACGAGTTTTGGTCATGGGCCCAAGGATAATTCTTCGCGGTGCCATACCAATTGACTCAAACATAGGTGGCTCCGGCCACCGCCCTCTCTTCATGAGAGGTTTTGGTTCGATGTTTGGTCCTCGTTTACCACTTGCTTACCTTTTTGGACCTTGTTCGTGGTTAAGTTGCTTCATTTGTGCTCTCTCATGTGTGTCCTTTTGCTTGAATCTCTTTGATTTGTCTTTGTGCCCTCATGTATTCCAAATTTCATTAGCATGTTTGTATTGCAAAGGTCTTTTTATTTCTCTCCTGCCAAGACTTGCACTTTCTTGGGCATGCGGTACTACCGTGGCATGCCACGGTACAACCGCTGGAGGTAGGTGGCTTCTGTGCTTGCACAGTTGCAACCCCGGTAAGAGTGTGTCTACGTACCCTCGTAGACCGAAAGCGGAAGCGTTGTATTAACATGGTTGATGTAGTCGAACGTCTTCATGATCCAACCGATCTAAGTACCGAATGTACGACACCTCCGTGCTCAGTACATGTTCAGATCGATGACGTCCCTTGAGCTCTTGATCCAGTAGAGGGTCGAGGGAGAGTTCTGTCAGCACGGCGGCGTGGCAACGGTGTTGGTGATGTCATTCGCGCAGGGCTTCGCCTAAGCACTACGAAGCTATGACCAGAGGAGTAAACTGTGGAGGGGGGCACCGCACACGACAAAGAGAACAATTTATGTGTCTTTGGGGTGCCCCTGCCCATGTATATAAAGGAGGGGGAGAGAGGCCGCCCCCCTAGGGGCGCGCCAAGTGTGGGGAGTCATACTAGGACTCCCAAGTCCTAGTAGGATTCCCCTTTCCTTTTCCGGAGTGGGAAAGAGGGAAAGGGCAAGGGGGACGCCGCCCCTCCCCTAGTCCAATTCGGACTCCATGGGGGGCGCGCCTCCTCCCTTGGCATGCCTCCTCTTCTCCCCTATGGCCCAATAAGGCCCAATAACTTTCCCGGGGGGTTCCGGTAACCCCTCGGTACTCTTGAAAAATACCCGAATCACTCGGAACCATTCCGATGTCCGCATATAACCTTCCAATATAAGAATATTTACCTCTCGACCATGTAGATACTCCTCTTCATGGCCGTGATGTCATCCGAGACTCCGAACAAACTTCGGTCACCAAAACACATAACTCATAATACAAATCGTCATCGAACGTTAAGCGTGCGGACCCTACGGGTTTGAGAACTATGTAGACATGACCGATACACATCTTCGGTCAATAACCAATAGCGGAACCTAGATGCTCATATTGTCTCCTACATATTCTACGAAGATCGTTATCGGTCAAACCGCATAAAAACATACATTGTTCCCTTTGTCTTTGGTATGTTACTTTGCCCAAGATTCGATCGTCGGTATCATGATACCTAGTTCAATCTCATTACCGGCAAGTCTCTTTACTCGTTCCGTAATGCATCATCCCACAATTAAGTCATTAGTCACATTGCTTGCAAGGCATATAGTGATGTGCATTACCGAGAGGGCCCAGAGATACCTCTCCGATACACGGAGTAACAAATCCTAATCTTGATCTATGCCAACCCAACAAGCACCTTCAGAGACACCTGTAGAGCATCTTTATAATCACCCAGTTACGTTGTGATGTTTGATAGCACACAAGGGGTTCGTCTGGTACTCGGGAGTTGCATAATCTCATAGTCAGTGGAACATGTATAAGTCATGAAGAAAGCAATAGCAATAAAACTAAACGATCCTAATGCTAAGCTAATGGATGGGTCTTGTCCATCACATCATTCTCTAATGATGTGATCCCGTTCATCAAATGACAACACATGTCTATGGTCAGGTAACATAACCATCTTTGATCAACGAGCTAGTCAAGTAGAGGCATACTAGGGACACTCTGTTTTGTCTATGTATTCACACATGTACCAAGTTTCTGGTTAATATAGTTCTAGCATGAATAATAAACATTTATCATGATATAAGGAAATATAAAATAACAATTTTATTATTGCCTCTAGGGCATATTTCCTTCAGCTAGAACTCCGTCTCTAGCCACTCTCATCTCATTTCAACCGGTGGGATCATTCACCACATAGCCCTCTTGCCATGGACCCCGGTATCTCCTCTAGTCCTTTTCTCTTTGTCTCTTTATTTTGCATCTAGGTTTGGGGGAAATGTGAGTTGGTCTTGTGATTTTTGGCTAAATATTTGCCAGAGGAGATAGTTGGAGAGTGCACATGCAGTAGATCACGGATGTACTCAGATCCGTTCATGCGAGATTCGCCCCATGCAGTACTACCGCTCTGCCTGGAGCGGTACTACCACCCGACGCGGATGTAAAATTATACTTCCACCCTGAGTGCGGTATTACCGCGTCGACCCAGAGCAGTACTACCGCGATCAGAGCGGATATACAGTTTTACTTCCGCACCTAGTTACAGTACACTACTGCAGGATGTTGCTAACGCGACACTACAATCAGAGACCCTTCGAGAAACTGTGTGCGATGCAATCATCGCAAACGGTGCTGTATGAAAACCGTCAGAAATGTGTAAAACGTTTGTGATGACGGATGCATCAAACACGGCTCAGGTTTTATTTGCATGTGCGATGAAGGGCATACGGTTCAGTTCAATGAACTGTTTGCGATGAGGAGGAACAAAAGAAACGGGCAGCCAGATGAAGGCGTGTGCGATACACAATATACGGTTCACTCGGATGAACTACTTGTGATTAGGAAACACAAAAGAAACAGTGATCCAGATCAAGGTGTGTGCGATATACGCCATGTGGTTCACTCGGCCTTGTCGTTAGTGTGTGACCTCCGTGGCAACCGTTCACTCCCCACTAGCCTCTTCTTGTACCGTGGCAACTGTCCACCGCCTCTTCGCCTTTCCCTCTCGATTTGGAACTGATGTCGCACACTCTTCCTCCCTCCATTTTCCTTCACCCTTCCTTCTGCCATTGTTCGATCGTCTTCTCCATGGAGGGAACAGGCCAGAAACGACCCCGTTATTCTTGCCCCGATCTGAAAGATGACGTGGTGGAGGAATTCGTTGCTCGGTGCGACATCATCACCTCGGCTAGCATGGCAGGTTCGTACTAGACCATTGTCGACTCAACAAATAGGATCATTACAAAGAACCCAAGAGTTCAGGAGCGGTTTGATCTCCCCTATCTTCTTCGACATGACCCTTCTCACTGTCGCGAGGACAACGGAAGCCTTGCCTTCTGCAAGTTGATGCCGCTTGATAATGATACGTGTGATGTTAAGATGCCATCGCTTTAGGGTAAGGCCTGGGCAGGCACAAATGGAGATTGGGTTGTTTATATTGGGAACAACAACGAGTGGGAACTTGTGAATGTGTACAGTTGTCACCAGGTTCCACTTCCAAAAATCTCAGACGGCCATGAGGTTCAGCACACACATAGTCTACGTACGTTCAGATACAATCAGCATGACCATCGTCTACGGAAGATAGTAATTTCTCGAGTTCCCTACCGCTCTTGGGATTACAAGAACTATGCTGTTATTGCTATCTTCGACAAGCTTGTTGCCGTCTCTGCTTCCACGGATGGATGGATGTTACTCAAAAATCAATTTCCTGACACGAATGAGTACTGTGATGCAATTCAATACAAGCGTCTTGTGTTTGTTGTCACCACTCGTGGCACTGTTTTTGCATGGGATCCTTATTGTTTCAGTACGTTTGTCTTCCACCGTAATTATAATTGTTTCATCCACATGCATGCTAGTTAGTATCACCGTACTAATTAACCTTCTTGTGTTTCCAAGGTGCTGTGAACATTCCACCACCTATACTTGAAAATTTTTATAACCAAGGGGGAGATGACGATGGTGATGATCACGAGCATGAGGACGAGCAGGACCCATATACTCAGTGGCGCTTGGCAACTTATTCCGATGGATCACCTCTTCTTGTATGTATACAGGGCACTTCTGATGTTACTAACGAAGTAGGTGTTGTCTCCCATGGTCGCACTATCCGGACCTATTCCAACATCCGTTGCAGGGTATTCCGGATGGATACTAGTGTACTAGCGCCAGCACCTCCTTCTCCGTGGTACAATATTGATAGTCTTGGAGAAAACTCGCTCTTCCTTGGACAAAACTATCCAATGATGGTGAAAGGCGATCCAGCTGTTGTTGACACAACGTTACTACCATTTATGAGAAGCAATTGTATCTATACCTTGGACATTGCTATGGTTCCCTACCCTGGCTATCACAATATGCGTCCTGATATAGGCCGCTTCAGCCTAGATGATCAGTCTTGCGTTGGTCTCGATATTGACAATAGCTGACCCGTCCCAGAGAATCTGTTATGGTTCAAAGCAAGCATTTCCAACACCGAGGATTGGTTGAGCTGAAGTTCATTTCATTGCTTTGTTATTTGTTGTGTGAGAAAAACTTTACTATACTAGAATGTTTTGTTGGAAATAATCTATAATCCAACATGTATCCGTGTTGTTGTTGTGTGTTGATGACTTGTTGTATGTAATGAATGGTACATTTGCATATGCGTCCTATGAACTCACGCATGCTCACATGTCACACGGGTCGCGTGGCGGCACGTATATTATTTTTCTATTTGGATGAAAAAAGGTACAATGCCACTTTGTATTGGTGTCCATATGAACAGTGCTAGTGATTTTAGTTGCAAAAATTAGATAGTGCTAGTGATTTTTAGCTGCATATTTTGACAAATCGCAGTGTTACAAGGTTGACAAATGGCAATGTTACTAGATAAACAAATGTCAATCTTTCCAGTTTGACAAATGGTAACATACCCAAAATGGCAGATATGCAAATCTTACTCAATTATTTGTACGTGGTTGCACACGGGTCATGCAAAACAACCGTTTGCATTGTAGGGGTGCAGAAATCCTGCTCGGCACATTTTCCCTTGGCTTCCTGGGGAAGCTGTCGGTTTGCATCCGGGTGTTCTAACTAAAACGTTTGCGATGAGTGTTTTATATTTCAAAACCATTGACTTTTTTTCAAAAGAAAATCGTTTGATAAGTCTGTACATTAAGAAAGAAAACGCAAGTTCGTTCAAATCATATCTTTCATTTAGTCACACTGCGAATTTATATTCATATGATCGAGAATTCGAGATACAATATTAAACCCACAAAAAATATTTTATGCGGCGGCGGAGGCGGCGTGCCGCGCCGTCGTTGTCGTCCTCCGGGACGCCGTTGTTGAAGTCTTCAAGGCAGCACAAAATGTTCTTCACTTGTAAATCAAACATCATGTCGTCGCATGATCGATGGGCGGGGCGCGGGAGGATGGCAACTGGCGCTGCTGAGAGGTAGTGGTCGACGGCAGCGTTCCATGCCGCCGAGGGGGGCGCGCACAGGCATGGGCACGGGCGCGTCGGGTGCAGCCAAATGCACGGGGGCCGGTGCCACAGTGGGTGGATGTAGCGACCCGACCCAAATGGATCGAAGTCTCTGTGCTTAAGTGTCATCCCTGGATCGGTATGCTGACACACACAGTACTCGATGAATTATAACAGAGTTCAATCACACACTTTATTACATCGAGGTCCTCAAAAGAGTATTTATTACAATAATATGGGCAAAGGCCGTCAAAATAAAAATAACTGCGGAAGCATCGAAGGTAAAATGAGTCCATCAACTCCACGGCAAACTGAGTGCAGAACAACGACCTATCGCACCTTTACTCCTCATCGGAAAACTCTGCAACATGAGACGTTGCAGCCGTGTAGGTCAGCACATGGAATATGCTGGCAATGTCACACCAGAGAATAATAATAATGAAAAAGACTATCTCTATATGCAAATTTAGCTGGTGGAGGCTCTAAGTTTAATGTTTGCATAAAGCCAATTTTACCCTACAACAAAGGAATAAATTTTTATTTACTACTAAATTAAAAATGCCATTATTGAGAAGGTTCCTCCAACTCAATCCCAAAATTCCCAAGTTATTAGTAACCCAATAATTTCATTAAATAGAGTGATGAGATCAACCAATAATTCACTTCCAGATACTCAAATTGTCCATAACCGGGGACACGGCTAATCGTGATTAGTTTGTACACTCTGCAGAGGTTTGCGCACTTTTCCCCACAAGAATCGACCACCTCCATGATCGGAAGATCGAGACATAGTCTTTCTGAAGTATTTCCTCCAAACCCTGGGTAGACCGGTACACCTACTTTCCCCTACATCAGCTAGTCTACCACGGAAAGAAGTCACACAAGTTACTCGACTATGCCAGAGCCCATAATGGCTTGTGGCTGCACACGGAAGTTTCTAGGCATGAAATATCTTATGATCCCTTTGAGCCTGGGTGGCGGACCTAGGGTAATCACACGGGTACTCCGGGATTCCCCTTGGGCAAGCACTGGTTTCTCCAGGTGCCCCAAACAATCCACCCAGATGTGTATTAAAGTTGCCACCTTATGTTGTCCCAAAATTATTATCTCTCGCAACTTGCATGTATCACACATACCAATCCCCGTCTACGAGCATGGCTAAGCAATATATGATATAACGAATATTCCCAGGGTGATAAAAGGTCATAGGTTCCTACCAAATGAACTACATAGCATAACCACATGTTCCCAATCCTACTCATGCAATCTTTGAGGGTGAAACTAATGCATAGTAAAAACTGGGTATTTAAACTTATGATCAAAGTGTGAACTTGCCTTGCTGACGTTCGTTGAACTCTAAAGATTCGTAGTAGCAAGCTTCGCACTCCGGATGATCTAGCGTAAGCAAGCAATAACATACATAAGCATACAAGCAAAGAATCAAAAAGAAAACGAATAAAAGACTTCGAAAAAACTCCAAAAACACCCAAATAAAGTTTCTGTACAGAATATAATTTTCACAGCAACAAAAATAAATGGTTTTGGTTTTAACAGAAGGTACATGTCACAAGCTTCGATTTGCAAAAAGAATCACCCAAAACGGAGTTACGAAACTCAAGTTATGGCCTAACGAAGTTTGAATTCAGATCTCCTTGAATTCAAATTTTTAAAATTTTCAAAAATATATTTCGTTTGGTTCTTTAGATAGAGGTTATTTCTACGAAACCGTAGGAAAAAGAATCAACTAAATCGGATCTATAGACTAAAAGATATACTAGAAACAAGATTTGGTACAGAATCTGAATTGGAAAAATATTCTGATAAAAAAGAAAAAATCGGACAGGGTGTTCACCGGACTTGTCGCCGGAGACGAGGAAGAAGGCGGCTCCGGTGTTTTTCGGCGAAGGACGCATACGGGACGGTGTAGAGGACGATGTGGTGAATCACTTGATCAAGTTTTGGTTGAAGATAGCTTCATGTACACACGGTGAGAGGTCGCCGGAATTCACGAACTCCGGCAAGCAATTGGCGAGGTTTGCGAGGGGGAAAAGCTCCAGAAGGGGAGTGCTTCGGACGAGGGGTGAGAGGGGCTCGCGGGGTGCCTTTTATAGGGCTTGGGGAGGTCCAGAGTTGGGTGGGGCGAGATGTGTTAATGGCTGCAGTTTCAAGCTCTCATGGTGGCCATTAGAGGAGGAATTAAGGCGCACTAGTGAAGGGGAAGAGGTAGAGGGAGGCGAGGGGGATCCGTTCAGAGCAGTTTTTGGGCGAGGGAGAGGAGGGGAGGGGTGGGGGCGCTGGGTGGATGATGCTCTGTGCGCTCTCTGTGACGAACGACCAAAGGAAGGAGACGACCAAGTTGGGTCGTGAGGAAGGCTGGGCCTTTCGTGGCCCGTGGCTGTTTTTTTTTACGGAGAAAAAAAATGAAAAAAATGTGTAGATAGAAAATACAAATATTTTAATATAGGACATATATATATCAAAAAAAATCAAAAAAATAAATCCTACAAGATGAACTATTTTTCAGAGGCTAAATAAAAACTTTATAAAAAACATTTTTCTAAAAATCCAAATGAAAATCAAATTTGAATTCAAAACTTTCGGCATTGTTTTCTTCTGACTTTTTGGAGTGTCATGTGCGCTCCTCTCATACTTTTGAACAAGTATCTCGCCAGGGATTTTTGAAATAAATTTCAATTGCCAAGTAGAATTCAAAGTCAGATAAAATTCAAATGCCTCTGAAATTTCCAAATAACACTCAAATAAAAAAAATGCATAGATGCTTAGCTAATAAGTGTAAAACATTCCAAATTGAAAATTTGGGATGTTACAAACCTACCCCCCTTAAGATGAATCTCGCCCTCGAGATTCGGGTTGGCTAGCAAAAAGGTGTGGGTGATCTTGTCGAAGATCTTCTTCGCGTTCCCAGGTGGCTTCTTCCTCAGTATGATGACTCCACTGAACTTTGCAAAACTTGATGACCTTGCTGCGGGTAACCCTGCTTGCTGTTTCGAGAATCTTGACGGGCTTCTCCTCATAGGTCAGATCACTATCCAACTGTATAGCTTCTAGTGGCACTGTATCTCTCAAAGGAATATCGGCCATCTCCGCATGGCACTTCTTCAACTGGGAAACATGAAACACATTATGAACTCCAGACAAGGCTTCGGGTAATTCCAACTTGTAGGCAACTTCACCCATGCGTTCCAAAATTCTGTATGGCCCCACAAATCGTGGTGCTAGTTTGCCTTTAACTCCAAACCGTTTAACACCTCAAAGTGGAGACACACGAAGATATGCTCTATCTCCGACTTCATAAGTTACTTCCTTGCGTTTAGTATCGGCATAACTCTTCTGTCTGGATTGGGCTATCTTAAGTCTGTCACGGATCAACTTGACTTTCTCCTCTGAATCTCTGATAAGGTTGGGACCAAATAATTTACGGTCTCCAACTCCATCCCACATTAATGGTGTCCTGCACCTCCTTCCGTACAAAGCTTCGAAAGGGGCCATCTTCAAACTAGTTTGATAGTTGTTGTTATATGAGAATTCTGCGTATGGCAAATTATCATCCCAACTAGATCCATAATCTAGCGCACAAGCTCTCAACATGTCCTCCAGAATCTGATTGACTCTCTCGGTCTGCCCATCTGTCTGCGGATGAAAGGCTGTACTGAACTCTAGCCTGGTACCCAAAGTTTCGTGTAACTAATGCCAAAACTTTGAGGTAAATTGTGTTCCTCTATCTGATATGATGGTCCTCGGAACTCCATGCAGACATACGATCCTAGTCATATATATCTTGGCCAACTTAGCACTTGTATATGTGGTTTTCACGGGGATGAAGTGAGCTACCTTGGTCAAGCGATCAACTACTACCCAAATAGAATCATAGCCTGATCGGGTCTTGGGTAATCCTGTAATGAAATCCATGCCAAGCTTGTCCCACTTCCAATCCGGTATCGGCAAAGGCTGAAGTAATCCTGCTGGTTTCTGGTGCTCTGCCTTAACTCTTTGACATACATCACATACTGCGACATACTCGGCAATATCCTTTTTCATACCTGTCCACCAGAAACTTTCCTTCAAGTCCAAATACATCTTGGTGTTTCCTGGGTGTATCGAATAAGGCGAATCATGAGCCTCCTGAAGAATCAACTTCCTGATCTCTGTGTCATTTGGCACATAAATACGCTGCTCAAACCATAAGGTTCCGTGTTCATCCTCACGAAATCCTCCTGCCTTTCCTTGGTTCATCCTTTCCTTTATTTCTGCAATACCTTTGTCTAACTTCTGGGCTTCTCGGATCTTTCCCAACAAGGTGGATTGAATTTCCATTGCGGTAACAAAACCTCGTGGTACTATCTCCAATCGGAGATCTCTGAGATCATCAATTAACTCTTGAGGTAATCCTCCTGCTGTGAGGGTATTGACATAACTCTTGCGGCTCAATGCATCTGCCACAACATTGGCCTTTCCTGGGTGATAGTGCAATTTCATGTCATAATCTTTTATGAGATCCAACCATCTTCTCTGCCTGAGGTTCAACTCCTTTTGCGTGAAGATGTATTTCAAACTCTTGTGATCCGTGTAAACATCACAATGATTTCCAATAAGAAAATGCCTCTAGGTCTTGAGCGCATGCACTACGGCTGCTAACTCCAAATCAAGTGTGGCATAATTCCGCTCATGGGGTCGAAGTTGACGTGAGGCATATGAAACAACTCTTCCTTCTTGCATAAGAACACCTCCAAGTCCCTGACGAGAAGTGTCGCAATATACCTGAAAATCCTTGCGTATATTCGGAAGAATTAGTACGGGGGTTGTGACCAAACGTTTCTTCAACTCCTGAAAACTGGCCTCACATTCCTCGGTCCAATTAAACTTGGTGTCTTTCTTTAATAACTCTATCATGGGCTTTGCGATCTTGGAGAAATTCTCAATAAATCTTCGGTAATATCCTGCAAGTCCAAGGAAACTGCGAATCTCTCCGACTGAGGTGGGTGCCTTCCATTCGGTGACGGCTTCAACTTTCGAAGGATCCACTGCTATTCCTTCCCCTGATATAACATGTCCGAGAAATCCAACTTTCTTCAACCAGAATTCACACTTGCTGAACTTTGCATATAACTGATGTTCCCTGAGCTTCTCAAGAACCAAGCGCAAATGTTCCTTGTGTTCTTCTTCATTCTTCGAGTAAATCAATATGTCATCAATGAATACCACAACAAACTTATCCAAGAACTCCATGAATACCTTATTCATCATATTCATAAAATAGGCAGGGGCATTAGTCAAACCAAAAGACATGACTATATACTCATAAAGCCCATATCTCGTGGTAAAGGCTGTCTTGGGTATATCCTGTTCTCGAATCTTCAGCTGGTGATATCCAGATCGAAGATCGATTTTTGAGAAATTTTTTGCTCCTTGTAGCTGGTCAAACAAATCATTGATCATCGGCAGAGGGTACTTGTTCTTGATCGTCACCTCATTCAACGCACGGTAATCCACAACCATTCTCAAGGATCCATCCTTCTTCTCAACCAGAAGCACTGGGGCTCCCCAAGGTGATGAACTCGGTCGAATATAACCTTTCTCCAATAATTCCTTAATCTGCTTCTTAATTTCCTCCAGGTCATTTGCGGGCATCCGGTACGGTCTATTGGATATTGGTCCAGTGCCTGGTAACAATTCAATCAAAAACTCTATGTCCCGATCCGGTGGCATGCCTCGTAGTTCCTCCGGAAAAACATCGGGATAATCCTTCACAACTGGTACTTCCTCCTGAACAACTCCCGAAAGCGAATTCACTTGAGTCCTCCTTGGCGTATGCCTCGACACATACTTAATCCGTTTCACCTCTGGGGTAGTGACGGTGGGTTGTTGTGGTTGTTGTTGTTGTTGTTCTGGTTTTGATTTTGGATGAGTAGCTGCATGAGGGCATTCCGGTTCTGGATCAATTGGGTAAGTTCCGGTGGGAGTTCCGGGTAAAGTCTCGGAGGCATCAGTTCGGTTTAGAGTGGATGAGAAATTAGAATACAATAAGGGCCTAATGAGAGAAATCACTACCCATATGCTCATGATAGCAATAAAACTTCAAATCAAGCAATTCACACAAATCACACCACACAAGCAAAACCTACATGTAAGGTCATATCCACAAGAGATATGATCTCTTCATACTACCGCAATCATTCGTTGGACTCCATTTGGTTGTGGTGGTCTGAACTAAATCTTCTCAAATCAAAGTCAACTCTAGCTTCTTCTTCTTCGTCAATGATGTCTTCATGGGTCTTGGTCTCATCAGCTGAGCAACTTGGTCATGGGGTTCAACAACTATCGAATTGAAGTAGAGAAAAGATAGAAATGAATAGAGAAGAGTACAGACCAACGGATATATAAGGAAGTGGTAAAATAGAGTTTTCTTCCTATGGTTTTCCATTTCCTAGTGGTCGCGTCCTACAGTCAGCGTGTGCTCTGATACCATCTTGTAGCGACCCGACCCAAATGGATCGAAGTCTCTGTGCTTAAGTGTCATCCCTGTATCGGTATGCTGACACACACAGTACTCGATGAATTATAACAGAGTTCAATCACACACTTTATTACATCAAGGTCCTCAAAAGAGTATTTATTACAATAATATGGGCAAAGGCCGTCAAAATAAAAATAACTGCGGAAGCATCGAAGGTAAAAATGAGTCCATCAACTCCACGGCAAACTGAGTGCAGAACAACGACCTATCGCACCTTTACTCCTCATCGGAAAACTCTGCAACATGAGACGTTGCAGCCGTGTAGGTCAGCACATGGAATATGCTGGCAATGTCACACCAGAGAATAATAATAATGAAAAAGACTATCTCTATATGCAAATTTAGCTGGTGGAGGCTCTAAGTTTAATGTTTGCATAAAGCCAATTTTACACTACAACAAAGGAATAAATTTTTATTTACTACTAAATTAAAAATGCCATTATTGAGAAGGTTCCTCCAACTCAATCCCAAAATTCCCAAGTTATTAGTAACCCAATAATTTCATTAAATAGAGTGATGAGATCAACCAATAATTCACTTCCAGATACTCAAATTGTCCATAACCCGGGACACGGCTAATCGTGATTAGTTTGTACACTCTGCAGATGTTTGCGCACTTTTCCCCACAAGACTCGACCACCTCCATGATCGGAAGATCGAGACATAGTCTTTCTGAAGTATTTCCTCCAAACCCTGGGTAGACCGGTACACCTACTTTCCCCTACATCAGCTAGTCTACCACGGAAAGAGGTCACACAAGTTACTCGACTATGCCAGAGCCCATAATGGCTTGTGGCTGCACACGGAAGTTTCTAGGCATGAAATATCTTATGATCCCTTTGAGCCTGGGTGGCGGACCTAGGGTAATCACACGGGTACTCCGGGATTCCCCTTGGGCAAGCACTGGTTTCTCCAGGTGCCCCAAACAATCCACCCAGATGTGTATTAAAGTTGCCATCTTATGTTGTCCCAAAATTATTATCTCTCGCAACTTGCATGTATCACACATACCAATCCCCGTCTACGAGCATGGCTAAGCAATATATGATATAACGAATATTCCAGGGGTGATAAAAGGTCATAGGTTCCTACCAAATGAACTACATAGCATAACCACATGTTCCCAATCCTACTCATGCAATCTTTGAGGGTGAAACTAATGCATAGTAAAAACTGGGTATTTAAACTTATGATCAAAGTGTGAACTTGCCTTGCTGACGTTCGTTGAACTCTTAAGATTCTTAGTAGCAAGCTTCGCACTCCGGATGATCTAGCGTAAGCAAGCAATAATATACATAAGCATACAAGCAAAGAATCAAAAAGAAAACGAATAAAAGACTTCGAAAAAATTCAAAAAACACCCAAATAAAGTTTCTGTACAGAATATAATTTTCACAGCAACAAAATAAATGGTTTTGGTTTTAACAGAAGGTACATGTCACAAGCTTCGATTTGCAAAAAGAATCACCCAAAACGGAGTTACGAAACTCAAGTTATGGCCTAACGAAGTTTGAATTCAGATCTGCTTGAATTCAAATTTTTAAAATTTTCAAAAATATATTTCGTTTGGTTCTCTGGATAGAGGTTATTTCTGCGAAACCGTAGGAAAAAGAATCAACTAAATCGGATCTATAGACTAAAAGATATAATAGAAACAAGATTTGGTACAGAATCTGAATTGGAAAAATATACTGATAAAAGAGAAAAAATCGGACAGGGTGTTCAGCGGACTTGTCGCCGGAGACGAGGAAGAAGGCGGCTCCGGTGTGTTTCGGCGAAGGACGCGTATGGGACGGTGTAGAGGACGATGTGGTGAACCACTTGATCATGTTTTGGTTGAAGATAGCTTCATGTACACATGTTGAGAGGTCGCCGGAATTCACGAACTCCGGCGAGCAATTGGCGAGGTTTGGGAGGGGGAAAAGCTCCAGAAGGAGAGGGCTTCAGACGAGGGGTGAGAGGGGCTCGCGGGGTGCCTTTTATAGGGCTTGGGGAGGTCCAGAGTTGGGTGGGGCGAGATGTGTTAATGGCTGCAGTTTCAAGCTCTCATGGTGGCCATTAGAGGAGGAATTAAGGCGCACTAGTGAAGGGGAAGAGGTAGAGGGAGGCGAGGGGGTTCCGTTCAGAGCAGTTTTTGGGCGAGGGAGAGGAGGGGAGGGGTGGGGGCGCTGGGTGGATGATGCTCTGTGCGCTCTGTGACGAACGACCAAAGGAAGGAGACGACCAAGTTGGGTCGTGAGGAAGGCTGGGCCTTTCGTGGCCCGTGGCTGTTTTTTTTACGGAGAAAAAAAAATGAAAAAAAATGTGTAGATAGAAAATACAAATATTTTAATATAGGACATATATATATCAAAAAAATCTGAAAAATAAATCCTACAAGATGAACTATTTTTCACAGGCTAAATAAAAACTTTATAAAAACATTTTTCTAAAAATCCAAATGAAACTCAAATTTGAATTCAAAACTTTCGGCATTGTTTTCTTCTGACTTTTTGGAGTGTCATGTTCGCTCCTCTCATACTTTTGAACAAGTATCTCATCAGGGATTTTTGAAATAAATTTCAATTGCCAAGTAGAATTCAAAGTCAGATAAAATTCAAATGCCTCTGAAATTTCCAAATAACACTCAAATAAAAAAAATGCATAGATGCTTAGCTAATAAGTGTAAAACATTCCAAATTGAAAATTTGGGATGTTACAGTGGAGGGGCGCGCACGGGCACGGGCACGCGCGCTGGAGCTGGCATGTCACGCTCGCTCGGGTCCGCGGAGACCTCACTGACGCCCGTGGCTTCCAGCTCTGCGATAGTGCTCGGCGACCAGCCCGTCAATGCTACAGGGATGGTCGCGGGCGTGGGCGCGGGGAAGGGAGCTGGGATGGGGGCGGGGGCAGCAACCGCCGCGGCCAACTCATTCTGGGCCATGTCCATTAGGCCCCATTCCTCCTTATTTTCTATCTCCTCCAGCTTGGAGTCGACTTCACCAAACTTGAAGACTAGTGGAAGATGATCATTCTGCGCCATGGCGTTGGTGGAGGTCTGCGGGAGAGAGGAGAATGGGAGGCAGACAGTAAGGCCGCCCGTATTAAACAGCGGCTCGGGCGCCATTAATGGAGAGGGAGGCGGGCGGCCTTGGAAGCCAAAGGGCTTGCTTCCCAGTGACCATGCGAAGCATACAGCTCGCACGCTTCCTGGTGAGCCTGTGCATTGGAGGAGAGCTTGCACGCCTCTCGGACAGCCTGCGCACTGGACTGCGCTCGCACGACTCTCGTTCAGTCAAGGTCAGGCATCTGTCCACACGACACCTCCTACAGCCATTAAAACCAAGACACGTGGTGTCACGCGAATGGTTAACAGAACGCAGACGGTTTGAATTCTACAAACGTTTGAGATATTAAAGTGGCAACTATTTTTTTTTCAAAATGCCTCTGTTGGCTGTCATTATTCGAGTGCGCCTTCTCTCAAAATGGACACAAAAAATGCCACAGCATGTTGGGTGCCATTCCATGATAGCATGCCAAGTTTCATGAATTTCACATGAGTTTTGGATTTACTAGAATTTAAAAACCAGGCATCTCAATGTTTTGCTGGCAATCAACGGTGCCCTGGTGTTTGAAATTCATTCCCATTTCTTGCATGGGGCCTAAGCACGAACCCAAGGACACAAATTTGTTTCTTCAACCAATTTATATGCACTAGAGCATGTGTATGTAGTTCAAATTTGAATTATGCACATAAATGCATTGAAAACTCAGTTAATGCATAAAAATGTCCAAACACTTCAAATGAACTCTGAAAAGGTTGAAAGTTGGCATGGTATCATCATTTCACCCACATAGCATGTGCAAAAAAGTAGAAAGGGTTACAGCAAAAATTGGATGCACTTCGTGTACAAAATGGACAATCTGTTTCGAAGTATCAGGGTTTGGGGCGAAAACTCATCTGTTACAAAGGCATTTCATTTTTTGAACTTATTTGAAGTCCAGACTTGTTGTGTGTTCAAAATGCACCATTCAAATCCACATCATCAATTATCAACCCTTTCTGAATTCATTTGGTATTTTTCATGCATTTACTGAATTTTTTAGAGCTAAATGACCCCGAAATTGAAAAACACTTCGAATGAACTCTGAAAAGGTTGAAAGTTGGCATGGTATCATCATTTCACCCACATAGCATATGCAAAAAAGTAGAGAGGGTTACAAAAAAAAATGGATGCACTTCGTGTACAAAATGGACAATCTCTTTCGAAGTACGAGGGTTTCGGACGAAAACTCATCTGTTACAAAGGCATTTCATTTTCTTGAACTTACTAGTAAGCTTGCACGTGCAATGCACGTCTTACTATGCACATCAAATGCTTTATTCAGATATAGTTCCACTCCCAATCAAATACACCTTGCAATGTCTCATACCACATGTGCTTATAGTTCTATTTGGTAGTGTAAGAAAACTCGCAAAAAAACCAAGATAACATATTCATCATATGATATGGAACGATACTTTCCAAGTTTTCATGGGAGTCATAAAACCACATTTTCAGGCTCTTACAACAAGTGAGAGTTAGGTTTAAAGTTTTTAAATGTCTTTTTTTACCTCTCTTTATACAGATAGAGATCATTAATAGTACTTTCAAAAACTCCGAGATCACAAACTACATAAATCGATGGTTATATTTGTGAACCTTATCTATTTTGTGGGAAACATTGCAAATTGGAATTTATACCTTTTCTCTACAAGAGAATTTACAAACATATGCTTAACAAGGCAGGATCAATGTGGGATTCAGTAATGCAGATGCCAAGATTCACTCGTACATTTTAAAGGCAATGTTATTTCCAACCAACGACATGCACGCTGATTGGCTTGTTTTACCCTATAGATGAATTCATCCAGATTCTTGTAGACCATCCATCACTTTATTTTGCCTACAATTCCAGTATGTACAACAAGTACAACACCATCCAGCGGGACGTCCACATGGATCCGTACGTGGTCATTACTCAGTCCTGCGGATCGCAGGGAGCATATGGCTTTTGGGTGCAACCGATGGGAGACGGTCGCACGGGATACCTACAACGATTTGGATGGCGATCCACACTTAGGTTAAGTGGGTAGACTTTTTAGTCTGAGTAGGCCGGTTGTGGCTGTTTCTATCTTTTTTAGCCAAGTGTGCCATTTGATCCTTTTATTACTTTCAACTTGAGACTACTTGTTTGAACCTTGATCGTTTAATAAAAGGGTTGTGTGCATCTTAAGATGCAGAGGCCGGAGGCTTCCTCCTTTTCAAAAAAAAAATCCAGCGGGATGAACATGCACAAAACAGAAAGTTGGGAGTTGTATATTTCAAACTGAAAACGATCTTTTATCTATTTTATGAGAAGATTCCTTTATAGTTTATTTTTTCTCGGTCAGTAAAAGTATGAAGACAAGATTATGGAAATATAGTGTTTGACAACTGGTACTTTTGAGTTTGAATGTGATATTTTTCAGGCTAAATACTTGCCCTAGGAACAAATGAAATAACATATGGTTAACTGAAGTCGACGGAGGACATACCTTTCAATTTCTAATCCTATATCAAGCGTCATGCCCTTGCTAAGCTTGTCTTGCTTATATTTTCTCCACGTGCCAAATAAAATGGTTAGTGGTCAGTCATTATGTTCAATTTATGATGCATGGATCTCAACACCAACACAAACCTGAACCTTCTCCATGACACAAAAAAGGTACTGAAAATGAGGTTGAGTCAAGCACCTGTACACCAACAAAGCATTTTCCCCCTTTGTTGGGTCTTGCAATCGGTAAATGTATTGCACAGCTGCATAAATGGAATGAAGAGACTGTAGATACAAAGCATTGTCTTGTTAATTCTTCCTTGTTGTTCATCTTGTAAGAAATTTATAAATTACAGTAGAAGGAAGCAAATAAATAACTGGATCAAATTTATAGCGGCAAGAATCATTCATAGCTGACCTGGGCAATCCACATGAACCAACATAGAGAACAAGAGTGGAGGTTCCTTGACTGAAACATCTGGAACACCAAAACTAAAATCCTCAATTTTCTTTTGCAATCAACAAGCTGCCATCACTGGTTACTTAGTTGGCTAGTAAAAAATTGAACTTCTTATAAATTGGTACATCAAGGTAAAATAGTGCCTTCTATCTTATGATCTTTATTACTAATTGTACAGAAAAAGATATTTTTTGTTTGGTTAGTTATATTGGTAGAGTGGGAAATCTAACCTTTTCAAAGCAGTGTCATAATTTTTTCCAGAGAAACATTAAACTTAAAAACCAAACTGAAAAAAGACAATTGGCTTAAGTTGTATAATATTGACAAGAAAAAATAAAAATAATACAGAGTTGGTGCGCCACATCATTAGCAGAAGTGATTGGTTACGAATCGCACCTTAAGGTTAAAAAATGGCCATTCTGTATATGTATCATGTTATCTCTACACACTGTCAAAACTGACTTTTTTTACAAGATTCGTGGCTTTCTTGTATGCAAATAGGGGAATACATATTCTATGGATGAACACCAACCACGTCTACCATATACATATTCTTCCTCCCACCCACTAACTATAAAGAGGTGAATGTAAAATAGTGTTTTCCCTTGCATTGACAGGAATATCAAATCGACCAGCTCTTAGATGGACGAACGTAAAGTGTTTCCGAAACAAAAGTTCCTTTTTTTGCACACATGAAGCTATCCCAAGTCCTCAAGTAATATGTTTGTGCAAAGACAAAAAAGAAACACATCGAGCATTCTATTCTCCCAAACCTGACAATGTGAGTAACAAAAATGATATCTAATCTTGGAGGAACAAACCCTCACTTCCCAAATGACCAATTATAGATTGTGAAGTGCTTCCGATGAATTTCATATTTTCTGTAACTAACACTCATGCTATCAACATTAGATGAAAAAACGTAAATAACCTAGGCAGTTTAACTTAGCTATTTTCCTTTTGAAATCACTTAATAACTATCTTACATTTGTGTTACATGTCATACCCGAAGAATATGAAGAAATGTTCAGCTTCTCTGTCAATATAACTCTAGCTCATCTTGACATTGCTTCAGTTTAGCTCTCCCAAGTATATTACTCCAAGTTTGAAGACAAACCGTAAAAAAACATCAAAATTCAAGTCAAGAAATGTCTGCAGCATAAAAGCTATGGACGAAAATAAATTGATGAAGCTAGTTAAAATGTTGTTACGGCTTTAATTTGTATTGGCAATTGTCTGTCCGTTGTAGCGGATGAATGAAATATTTTAGCGATTTATCATCCGTTGTGTTATACATGTATCTTTAAAATCTACGTGAATACTAAAGAATATGTTTTAGCAAAATACAGGCCAAGTTATTTCAATTAGTAACAATCGTTGTTTCCAAAAGAGAAATTAATTTCTACCAATAACAATATTACAGTGGTCAACTATTATACTCCATGTGTCAGTGCATGGTAACGCCTAAAAGAACAAGAAGTGTGTGGCCACTGGCCAGTTCACCAAATCAAATAAAATACTTGTAGATGCATCAGTGCAAACTCACATGCCTTGCTTCCTTTCCTCCTCCATGCACATATCTTCAGTGGCAGAACGCACACACACGTCCAGTAATGGCAGCAGATGCATACCACAAACAATGAGCAGCAAGCACACAAAGCTGCAACAACAACAAGCCCCAGGTGGCCGCCTCCCTCAACATCTAATGCGGCCAAACTCATGCTCAACTCGTCAGTACTGTGCCCTTCGTGTTTCTCCTCCCCTCCCTTCTCACGGTGCCTGCAAAGCTGCCATCCAAAACTTGCTCCAGATCGAGACTACCTCATTCATCACCAACATGTCCCCTTTTCTCCCTCCAATCCCCATCGTCGCCTAGCCATCCAGCTTCCATGCTCCCTATCTTCTAGATCGGGGCAGAGAAAATCCCTAGAGCTGACATGCCTACTTGTCGCCGTCCTGAATCGAAGCCATCTCGTTCATCCCCGACTGGTCCCTTCATCTCTCCTTTCTCCTATGTCGCTGCCCACCTTACCGTTCGATCTCCATGGCCGCTTGCTTTCATCCAGATCCGGGAGGATGCCGTCGTAGGCAGGCTGGTGCCACCGGGAGGATGCCGTCGGCGGGCATCCTCGCGTGCCTGGCCACCGAGGCCGCCGATGGGACGTGGTGCCGAGCGCAAGGAGAGGGGCGACGCGAGGAGAATGGGGAACGAAGGAGCGGCCTCGCATGTTTGTTTCGGGGATGCACGATTTGGACGGGAATCGATCCATAAATCACGTGCGGGCCCATAGGGGATCGGGGACGCGGAGCGTATAACGATTGAGTCTGCCGGCATAACATTTGATCTGAGATGTTAATGTGACTCGCAGATTATTAGGGTAATATGGACAATTGGATGTGTTTAAGGTAATTTGATCGGAGGGTTCTGATAATCTTGTGTATAGTTTGTTGTGTGGCTTTAGAGGAATTTATGTTTGCTTTTTTAATAGTAGTATAGAGTTGAAGTCCAGACTTTTGGTGTGTTCAAAATGCACCATTCAAATCCAAATAGTCAATTATCAACCCTTTCTGAATTCATTTGGTATTTTTCATGCGTTTACAGATTTTTTTTAGAGCTAAATGACCCTGAAAATTGTAAAACACTACAAATGAACTCTGAAAAGGTTGAAAGTTGACATGGTATCATCATTTCACCCACATGGCATGTGCAAAAAAGTAGAGAGGGTTACTGCAAAAATTGGATGCACTTCATGTACAAAATGGACAATCTCCTTCGATGTATCAGGGTTTCGGACGAAAACTCATCTGTTACAAAGGCATTTCATTTTGTTGGAACTTATTTGAAGTCCAGACTTTTTGTGTGTTCAAAATGCACCATTCAAATCCACATCTTCAATTATCAACCCTTTCTGAATTCATTTGGTAATTTTCATGCATTTATAGAATTGTTTTAGAGCTAAATGACCCTGAAATTGAAAAACACTTGAAATGAACTCTGAAAAGGTTGAAAGTTGGCATGGTATCATCATTTCACCCACATAGCATGTGCAAAAAAGTAGAGAGGTTTACGACAAAAAGTGGATGCACTGCGTGTACAAAATGGACAATCTCTTTCGAAGTATCAGGGTTTAAGACGAAAACTCATATGTTACAAAGGAATTTCATTTTTTGGAACTTATTTGAAGTCCAGACTTTTTGTGTGTTCAAAATGCACCATTCAAATCCACATCATCAATTATCAACCCTTTCATAGTTCATTTGGTATTTTTGATGCATTTACTGAATATTTTTAGAGCTAAATGCCCCTGGAATTGAAAAACACTTCAAATGAACTCTGAAAAGGTTGAAAGTATGCATGGTATCATCATTTCACCCACATAGCATGTGCAACAAAGTAGAGAGGGTTACGGCAAAAACTGGATGCATTTCGAGTACGAAATGGACAATCTCTTATGAAGTATCAAGGTTTCAGACGAAAACTCATCTGTTACCAGGCATCTCAATGTTTTGCCGCCAACCAACAGTTCCCTGGTGTTTGAATTTCATCCCCATATATTGCATGCGACCTAGAAATTCACCCAAGGACACACAAGTGATTTTTCAACCAACTTTGGTGCATTGGAGCATGTGCTTGTAGTTCAAATTTGAATTATGCACATAAAATGCCTAGAAAACATAGTTAATGTATAAAAAGGGCCAAACGAAACCCGAAAAATTCATTCCCATTTATTGCATGGGACCTAAGCATGCACCGAAGGACACAGATTTGATTTTTCAACCAATTTTTATGCACCGAAGCATGTGCATGTAGTTTAATTTTGAATTGTGCACGTGAAATGGCTAGAAAACCAGTTTAATGTATAAAATGTCCAAATGAACCCAGAATAATTCCAATTCTTTTACGACACACATATAGTTGCATGTTCACTGCAGATAAATGGTCTAGCAATTCAAACAACGTCTATTGCTGCTGTGACCCCATTTTGTAATTCAAATAAAGTAGACCCCCACATAGTTTATTATCACCAACCGTGTGAGATGTAGTACAAAATATCTTGGAGCACCGGCGGTGTATAGTATGCGAGAAGGTGCGTCGGCTACAATCCACAGCCGGCATGTCAAGCACACTAGCTCACTCCCCCAAAACTTCCGCCTCTGCATCCCTCGCAATCTCGAAAATATCTACCGCCTGGAAGGTTTTAATGTTTGATAGCACACGATTAGTATGTGCGGACCATGTGCGATGTCTGTTACTCCCGCTCTGCTTCAGTCCCTTGATACAAATTTTCAGTAGCCCCGGCATTTTACTCCCGCCTCTGCATCCCTCGCAATCTCAAAAATATCTACTCGCCCTTGATCCAAATTTTCAGTAGCCCCGCCTTGTTACTCCCGCCTAGTAAAATTTTCAGTTGCCTTAGTATTTCCTCAAACACAACCTTGCCCCCCTCCACACACACCCCAAAACCTCCACTCACACAGACACACACAACCCTCGAAACCATTGGTAGGTCGCCGCCATCGTCGGCGCCTCCATCTTGAACCTCTGTCTGTGTGCTGGGGAGCTCGAGGAGCCAATGGCCAAAAAGAGGTTTATGGTGGCCTTTTCGCCCGACGCCGGTGAGGTGGCCGGCGAGGTGTACCTGTCGTCCTCTGCGGGCCCGATCCGACGTCCCCGGTCCCCCGATCCGCCCGCTGCCCCGCCCCTACGCCGGTTCGAGGACTTCCTCGTCCTCCCTTGGACCCGACAGCCGATGAAGTCCTACCTCGCGGTCCGTATCAGGCCCAAGATGCGATTCTATCCCAATCACGTGATACACTAATGTTTGGGGCACAACCGCATTTGGGGCGCCTAGCAAGATGGATATCATTACATCGTACCATTACGTAAATACATGGGGATACAACAATTCATACAAGTCACATGAATACAACATCATCAATACAAGACATCCGACTACGGATGCAAACATGAAATCACAACGACATCCATCCTACTATTCCAGGCTGCCGACCAGGACCCTAACCCAAGACTGACAAAGCAGAAGAAGAATGAACTCCAACACAAGTACATCGCTCTCACGTCAAGACATCAAAAACCGGCACCTGCAACTGTTGTTGTAGTATCTGTGAGCCACGAGGACTCAGCAATCCCATAACCATGGGTATCAAGACTAGCAAAGCTCAAAGGGTAAGGAGAGGATGTGACAGCCTGGTTTTTGGCCCTTTCCTTTTTCTTTTTGATTTATTAGTTTTTGCTCTGTTTTTCTTTTTTGGAGTGGTTCTGTGCCCTGGTCACCTGGGAACTCATCCCCTCTTGGCCTCCCAAGTGGCTCATCATTCTATAAACCTTGCCAAGATCATGTCACTCCACTGCTTGACCAAACTCTAATTTCTTTTTCTAGGGAATATTCCTTTTCTGTTAAAGGAAAACCCTATCTGCCCTAGGTTGTGAAGCAACCTATATTTCTGTCACTCCAAAAATTCCCAAATACATTTTAATAAATTGTTTGGGTCATATCTTCATCCAATATGGCAAAACTTTTCCTTGCCATGTTCAAAAATAATTCTCAAATATTCCTTTTCCTATTATGCCCTAAATGGCACTTTGTGAAGCAAGTTCTATTTATCTTTGTCCAAATGACTCCAAACTCCTTGGGCACCTTTTCATGTCCATATTACTGCCATGTGCCAATTTTCACACTCATTTGCCTAGTGAATATTTTTCAATGATTTTCCAAAGTTTCTGTCCAGAAGGGAACTTTGTGAAGGAAGTATATTTTAGGCATGTCCAAATGAGATGAAACTTGGTCACATCCTTCATTTGACCAAAACGTGAGTCTCTACCAAACTAGAGCTCATGGAGATCATCTATGTGAGCTCAGCTCCAAATCTTGTGTTCTAAGTAAATTTTCACTTTGTGAAGAAGCCCTATTTTACCTTACTTCATTTGAGCTGGCAATTTACCAGGGCATTCTTACATTTACATCTACCTTCTCCACCAAGTTTTGGCTCCATCCAGTTACCCATTTACCCCCAGTAAATTTTCTAAGTTACTGACTAGAATGGAGCATTGTGAAGGAAGTGCCACTTTGGTAACTCCAAATGGCCTGATCTTTTTACAGAATCTCCATGTGGTCAAATAACCTCTCTACACCAAATTTCACTTCAAGTGGTTACTGCAAGTGAGTGCTACTTCATGATCTTGTTTCTGGACCAGATTTGGTAGTTGCAAAGCAACCATATTAAATCTTGGTCCATTTTCTTCCAAACTCCCTAGTCTGGTAGTTCTTCCTAAGCTAATCACCCTAGACAAACTCTTTGGCTCCAACTCATCTCCTATTAATCATCATTTCTCCTCAAAGTTTACTGCAGTAAACTGCAGAGGTAGATAATCTTTTAACCAGAGCCCTTTTCACCATTCTACCGCAGTAGTTGCAACCTCCCCAGGAAGGACGAAGCCCCGGACATGGTTTGACAAATAGTATGGCACTGTGTGCGCCAGTGCGCGTGGTGACCACCGCCCTGGCATGCATTACGTGTGCTCTGGCTCGACCTCGGCGCTGTGTTCGTCCATTCCCTCCTCGTCTCGATCTCCCACCGTGTCCATTAGCATCCCCGTGCCCGTCTGCATCTCCCTGACCCCTTGCCCCCTCCGTCCTCTTCCTCGTCGGCGCTCGTCGCCGCGCGCACACGAGAGCGCTGTGGCCGACAGATCTTCAGCGGTGCTCGGCCGTTTCCTCCTGTGCTCTCGCCCCCCTGCATAGTACCTCGCTATAGCGCATCCTCTTCCCCCTCGTCGCCTTCCCGTGCTCGCCCGTGCTCGCTGTGCATCGCCAGAGCCTTGGCCGCGCCCGAGCGGCGGCATCCAGCTCGGCACCTCGCCCTGCCTATATAAAGGCCACCCGAGCCCCTCCTCGCATCACCAGCGGCTCTCCCTCGCTCCCCTAGTCCTCCCCGACTCCTCGCCCGAGCTTCAGAGACCCTCCTTGCTTCGTTTTGCCACCATGGCCGCCGCTCTGCCCAGCTCAAATTCGAGCATGGCAGCACTCCTCTCTCCTCTCTGATCACACCACCACCTTCTCCACACTCCGGCTAGCCCGCCCCACCTCTCCACTCGTTGCCAGAGGCACCCGTGCCCTCGCCCAAGAAGAACCGCCGCCACTGCACAGCTCTTTGCCTCCGTGGCCATCGCGGCTGAAGATCTCCCCGAGGCCAGCTAGCCACTTAAACGGAGGCGCCGCCCTTCCCCGATCCCACCGGCGGCCGCGCCCTGGCCTGAGGTGGCCGGAGCCGCCCGGCCCGTCGCCGGCAACACCCTCCCCTGCTCCCTCCTCTGTTTTCATCGGTGGCAGGGAGAGGAGGAAGATGACGAGCACGCCTGGACCCCCTCCTCCTCGCGAACCCCATCGGTCAGCCTCTCAGGCTTTGACCCCGCGCGGGCCCAGGCGCATAAGTGGAACCGTACTCTGTAAGATACGCCTCTCCTAGGAAAGTGTATTCTCGTTGTACTACGTATGAAAATCCATTTTCTTTTCTAGAAAGCGTATTACACCCGAATGCATTTTCTGTTTTTCAGCCCAGGGACCTGTTTGAGGAGTTATTTTTGCAGATAGGTCCCTGATCTTCATCACCTCGTATCTCCGCAACCATAGCTCCGATGGAGGTGAATCCAAATCCCACTTATTCGTCTCGTCGAGCTCTATCTGTTGGTACCATTTTCACCAGGTGGTCCCATTGTGAAAATGACCATTTTGCCCTTGCTTCTAATCAGCCCCCCTTCGAGAGAGTAGACGTCCGGCGTTTTGTTCTGCAGCTTTACCGCACTTCTTCCCGGAGTATCCCGTCACCCCAGGCAAGCCACAATAACCACTTGCATGATAGTCATGCAGTAGCCATGGTTTTCACTTGAATATTTAATAAAAGTTTGCATGCTTTACATCTGTTGTTTGATGCTGATGTCGTTGTTTCGGTTATGTCTGTGGTTTCATGTTCACTGCCATGCTATGAAATTATGCTTCTTGTTACCTTGTACTACTTGTTATTATGCTCACATGTTATGCTTGGTAGTGGAAGTACATTCTAGTAGTAGTAATGATCATCTATTGCATGCTTGTTGTCTGTCAAGTACCGTTGATATGCATGTCTCGTTGCATCCAGTTATTTACATGTTTACTTGGTAGAGTTCTTGCTATGTTCTTGCATGGTATTTATTTATGATGCTAGTAGTCAAGTATGCTATGAGTAACGTTATACTTGTGATATTCATGCTAGTCAGTATGCCATGCTCATTTGGTTAAATATTTCATATTGGTTATGCTCGATGATTATGTTGCACCTCCATGCTTACGTTGATATCATGTTCATGCATTGTAGTTGCATCATGTTAATTTATTATGGCTCGGCATATTTGCATTCAAGTTTAACCGAATAATAATGAACTTAAACAACTGTTGGCTGAGTCATGGTGCCACCAAATCGAGCTGACCAGTGCAGCCACACTTACCTTTATGGGAAGGTCCTAACTGGGTCTATTGTCATGCCTCTCGCCGGTGCCTCCAACGAGGGAAGGTTATGTGTGGGCGCTACCTTGGCCGGGTAGGACGACATAAGCCTTGTGTGCCCGAGTTGTTTTGCGCGCTTTTGTCCCTGTTTGGGATCGTTTATGTTTTGCCACGATGGTGGCCGTTGGTGCCTTTGGTAGGCACGGGGCCACCCATGACCTAGCCCAGTAGGGAAGTTGGTCGGAGTGGCCGGGAGAGTGTTATGACAGTAGATCGGTTTTGTCAGAACGTCGTTGGTCCACCCGAATGGGAGAAAGAGGCCATGGGTTCTGTGGTGTGGGTACAGTGCGCTAACCTCTGCAGAGTGTGTGTCTAACCTATCGATAGCCGCGCCCGCGGATAAGGGCCTAGTTCGTGTCGATCACACCATGAGTCAACCGTAATAATAATAATAACTTGATTAATAACAACCCTGGTTCGATGATGAGATGAGTTGGTTATGATTGCTGGAATGATCACCGTGGTATCGAGGATAATGAGTTGTTGGATATTTGTGATGGTTATGAGATAACTCGAGCAGAGTAAGTTGGTGCATGTTAGTATCATAATGTTGCATGTAGTATTATCATGTTCATGCTATGCTTGTGCTAGTTGTATCATGTTCAGTTGTGCATGCCATGTTATTCTGTTAGTATCATGTTCCTGAATTAAATTAACCTGCTAATGCCATGTTGTTGTTTGTCTTGAATGCTTTTGGCTTATTGTGAGCTTGCAAGTACATTCAATGTACTGACCTGGCGTGTCATGCCAGTTTGCAAGTCATGCCTGGATTGCTTGCTTATTGGTGTTGTTCCTGTGTTCGCAAGCTAGGATAAACGTTCCAGCTAGAGTCCCTGCGGATTGGAGTCCATCATCGCCGTTCGTTGTTCCGCTGCCAGTAGAAGTTCCGCTGCCTCGAGTTGTTCTGGTGCTTGCATAGAGCAACCGTGGCAGGCGTAGTGTCGCCGTGCCGGTGTTATTCATTGTTATATCAGAGACCTTGTATCCATATTCGTGTAATAATAGAAGGCTGGTTTGTTCTATGCTAAGCAGTGCCCTATTCCAGAAGACTTCTTCACGATCTCTGGGCTGGAATACGGGGCGTTCCCGTTTCTCTGAGCCGGGGTGCCACAGAGGATAAGTGGTGAGGTTGCAGCAGCGGCTAAGCAATATGTATGGTTGCTAACTTACGCGTACAAGAATAAGATCAGCATCTATGCAAATGGTCGCAAACTAGTAATGATCGCTAAAGATCCTGAACTACCTGCGAGTCAAACATAACCCCACCGTGTTCTCTTCTCAAAGTGAAAAGAGACGGCCACGGTTACTCACGCGGTTCGTTTATTTTATTTCGGATAATCTGTCAAGTTATCTACAACCGGACATTAACAAATTCCAATATGCCACATAACCGCTGGCACGACTTTCGAAAGATTATAACCCTGTAGGGGTGCCCCAACTTAGCCCATCACAAGCTCTCACGATCAGCAGAGGTAAAATATTAATAATACCCCTTCTCTTAGGGACAACCCAATCAGACTCGGAATCCCGGTGCACAAGACATTTCGACAATGGTAAAACAAGTCCAGCAAGACCTCCCAGCGTGCCGACACCCTGATAGTAGCCGCGCGTATCTCGTCTCAGGCCACGTCCGGATCGTCCAAACTTCCGATAGGCCAAGTCCAAAGTTGCCTCTGGTGGTCACCGGCGGTAGACAGGTTTGGACCAACACTCATGAGGAGCACTGGCCCGGGTTGCAAAATTAAGTCCTCGGGGTCCGGAAGTCCCTATGCAAGTTTTTAGTTATGGCAAATGGTAAAACCAATGTTGGGCCTTGCTGGAGGAGTTTTATTCAAAGACGAACTGTCAAGGGGCCCCCATATACCTAACCGCGCTAGGAACACAAAATCAAGGAACATAACACCGGTTTATCGGCTCTTAAGGCGGCATGAGTGGAACAAAACACCGAGCAAAAGGCCAAGCCTTCCACCCATTGCCAAGTATATAGGTGTGTTAATATATTTAAGAGATATTGATATTCCAACAACAAGTTCCAACATGGAGCAATCTTCATCTTCACCTGCAACTAACAACGATATAAGAGGGGCTGAGCAAGCGGGTAACATAGGCAAACAATAGTTTGCTGGGAAGGTGTCCAAGGTTAGAGGTTTCATGGCAACAAGGAGAGACCGACAACAAAAGATAGGTAGCGCGACATATAGCGATAGTATCGAGACAACTAGCATAGCAATTATAGTAAAGGTATCCAAGGAGACGGTCATCTTGCCTGAGAACCCGCAAGGAAGAAGAACGAGTCCTTGAAGAAGACGAAGAAGAAGCCACGAAGATGAACCAAGTGTTGTCGAACGAATCCTCACAATTGCAACGGGATATGAACTAGCGAGAAGAAGCACACAACACGGTAAACACACCACACAAGAACATGACATAATGCTCAACCAAGTATGATACAAGACAAGTCTATATGATGCAAAACATGGCAAGGGATGATGCATACAAGAACAACACAACCCAACAAGTTTAAATGAGGCCGGAAACAACATATAACAATTCCGGTAAGTCCTCATATACAAATTTTGAAAGTCGTCCAGAACTGAACAAACCTTAAGTTAAAGTTGTTATACAGCAAGTTAACATGCACCATGATGATCTACTCGAAAATCTAGTCAAGTTACATATAAAGTTCATTTAATTCGGAGCTACGGCCTAGAAGATATGAGCAAAACAAGTCAAGCATGTCAACGATGCAAAACACAACCAAACAACAAGAAAACTCACTCCAAGCATGTAACCAACATGATATTATGCATCTACATGCAAAAACACAGAAGTTTCATATAGGACACGCTCAAAACGGAGCAACGGTTCAACACATACACATGAAACAAGATATAACAACAAGCTATCTAAAAACAACAACATGGCACTTAGTTGACATCAAAACAACATTATACAAGAACATTTCATGGAAACAAAGGGCATGGCAAGCATGTACATGTACAACACTACAAGCATGACCTCTGAGCTACTACCAAACACCACTAGAACATGCTCAAAACATCATGGCAAGATTGCAAAAGATAACAGTTTCACAGACTTAGTGAAAAAAACTAGACATGGCAGCAACAACGACAAGTAGGCATGTTTCCAAGCTTGTGCAACTGAACTCAAAGCATATCATGGCATGTGAATATAACCAACAGCAAGAATACATGTTTGTTCAGCTACTCATGGCAAGAACATGGTCATAGGATGCATAGAACACTAGCTATTCACATGGCAAAACTGAACTTGAGGATAACAGGCTGACCGAAACATTTTATAGCAACTTGAGAGCATGAAAACAACAAGCTACATCAGGCCATATATGCAAACATGGGCATGGATGGATAGAGCATAACATGGACATCAATACATGATCATTGGACAACCCAAAACATTCATGGATTTGAGTGGGGCATCAAGCAAACATGGCATCAGGTTATAACAGATTCAGACTTAGCAGTTTTCAACAAGTCTCAGAAAATAACAACAGCGAGTAGGTCACTTTGCAAGCTTGTTGCAATCACCACCAGGCATATCATGAAAAGTGGATTTCACCACAGCAAAGATGACATGATTGTGCTTCTAAAACATATTGACATGTGGCTCAAACAAAAATCACACACAAAGATACAAAAAAGACAAATAACCATCTCATAACAAGTTTCAGCACTTAACTGCCACATGCACTTTTGCAACAGAGGTTAACATGGTAATATGGCACCTAACATGAATGCTACAGCAACCATCATGTAGAGCACTTCACAATGAACATTTTGACACAGCATACACTCCATTTGGACCAACATGCACAAAGTTACAACATCACAAACATGCTAACATATTGTTGACAGACAACAAGGACTTGACACTAACATCACATAGCAGTTTTGCAACTAAGATTAAGGCATGAAGATGAACAGTAACCTGCATGCAAATGCAACTAACATGTAGAGCACATCACAACGAACATCTGGACATATCATACACACGAAACGGGGCACCGAGCACAAAGTTACAAGCATCACAACATATCAACATATTAAACACATCCAGGGACTTAGACAAAATTTCAGCAAAACGGAGTGAGCGCACGATAACTAAACGGTGCCCGGGCGGGGTATTGACAGCGGAGGCATCGCTCACCATGGGCCTTGGCCCGGGTCGTGGAGGGAAGCAGCAGGCCACGAGCTGAGCCTAGTGAGGAGACATGCCTCGCAGCGACTGGGCCTTGGGGGGCTTCGGCCCACGCGGGATTGTCATCCTCCTGAGCACTCCTGCTCGAGCGACGGGTAAGGTGGTGGCGCGGCTTGGAGGAGGACCTCCGGCGAGGCGGCGGCGAGGGCGGAGGGGAGCGGAGGAGGCCGGGCCCGGGACCTTGGGTGGCCAGATCCGTCGGATCCCGGCCGGATCTGGGCATGGGCGAGGGGCCCCGCAGTGAAGCTATCCCAAGGCGCGGTGGCGGTGACCCCGGAGTGGTGGCGGCTTTCCATGGCGAGGCAGGTCGCCGGCGGTGAGGAGTTGAGGCGGCGGGGACAGAGGCTTGGACCACCGACAGCGCGAAGGACGATGGCGGAGGAGCGGGGCGGCGGGCGTGCTGGCGCTCGTGGCGGTGCTTCGAGCTTGGCGGCGGCGGGCGGATGGGCTCGCGCGGGCCGCGGCGATGTGGGGCGCAGGGAGGACACGTGGAGGCGTGTGAGTGGTGGAGGGAGGCAGCGCGGGGGAGGTGGCGGCTCGGGATTGGTCGGGCGACGTGGCCGGCTGGACATGTCCGGCACAGATGGACATATGCGGCGGCACAAGAGGGAGAGGGGTTAGGGTTAGACTGCGAATTTGGACGGGGGAGGCTGATTTATAGGTAGAGGAAGCTAGGAGAGTCCAAATGAGGTGCGGTTTTCGGCCACGCGACCACGATCCAACGACCGAGAGCATGGAGGTGGTTACGATGGGCTTGAGGCCTGTTATGGAGGGGTGTTGGGCCAAAAGAGAAATGGGCTTCCGGCTGTCAATGTAGTTAACCGTTGGGGTATCAAACAGACTCTAAATGCGACGAGAATTGGCAGACAGTCTGTCTATACTATAATAAGACCACACGCCAAGTTTCAACCCATTCCAAGAATATTTTCTAGCCACTTACAAAAGGAGGGTTCGGAGGTGCCGCGGGCGCGTGCGAGTGTGTCTGGGCTCAGAACGGACAACGGAGAGGACGGGCGGACTCGGGCGGATGCAAGTTTTGAAAACGATGCAGGTGCAATGCACATGATGACATGGCAAAATTCAACACGCAAGCAGATGACATGGCAACGGTGACGAAGAACTGGAAGACACCTGGTGCATCGGTCTCGAGGTGTCACAACACTCCCCTACTAACAAGAGATCTCGTCCCGAGATCTTAGGAAAGAGACGGAAGGGAAAAAGGAAGAACAAAGTTGTTGGACAAAAGAGTGAAACAAAAGAATCTCGAGAGGTTGAACAACTTGAAGCAAGAACACAACGGAGATGAACGAGATTGAGAAGCTCCGTTACAAAAGAGGAACAAGGAACACACGAGAACCAAGTAGGTTGAATGATAAGAAACAAGAATTGAAGGAATACAATGAATTCAAAACCACTCCGGTTAAAAGAGATAGAAAAGGAATTTGAACAAATGAATATATGAAGCACTCCGGCTGAATTGGAAGGAATATGACAAGAACTTGACAAGATGTAACGAATCATGACGAGATGAACAAGACATTGCCTCTGGAAAAATTGCGAGAATGGAATGAAGAGGAACGGATAAGAAGGTGACAACTTCCACCACGAATGAATTTGAAAGCATCCTTAGAAGGAAGGATTTAATGGAGTTGTTGAGAAAATCAACAACAAAAGAATAAGCTTGATGTGGGCTTATAGAAAACATCTCAAAACTTGAGGTGAATTATGCCACATCCAAAAGATTGAATAGATGAGATGAAGGAAGAAATGCAAAACTCCACTTCAAAAGAATACGAAGAATTTAATTGCACTCGAGAGGCAAGAATAAGAATGCTTGCGCTTGATCCAAAAGAATTTGATGAACACTTGAAGAATGATTTGAATCGCGATGAACCACCATGAAGAACTCCGGTGACAAAGGGATGATGATGACGGATGAAAAGAATAAGAATAAGGTCTTGCGATGATTTAGACGGGGTTCCGACGCGAAGGCAGAGAAACTATGAACTCCGGACAGAAAAGAATAAAACACTTGGGATTAGAATTTATTCATCAAGAATAAACTCTGAAGGAAGAAGTTAAATCAACTTGATGAAAAAGGAATAAGAATTATGTTATGCTTATCCTCCATCAATTAAATTGATGAAAGCAATGGGTCTGCATAACACTTATTCACGTTGAAATATAATAAAGAGGGATGAAGCACAAAACTTGAGAAAGTATTCAAGAACCACCGGTAGGATTGAAAGAACGAGCGAATTGATATGATGACAATGAAAAATCAATCTTGAGAGAACCACCGTAAAAAATTAAAGCTGAGTGAAGAAGGAGAATAATCCACCGTAAGGAGTTGAAATTGAGTGAATACAAAAGAATGAATCGCCGGGAAGAATAAGCACTTGGGGAATTTAGATGCAAGAGAACGAAGAGATCGCGAACTGACTAAATTATACTTGGACGAAGCACCGAAAGAATATGGAGACGAACGAAGAGTTATCAATGAAGAATATTTAGAGGACGAAGTTGAAAACTGAGAACGAATAAATCTTCTAAAATGATGGCCTTCGGAGGAACACAATGAAAGGAATTCACGAAATACTCCGGATGGTTAAAGAAAAGAATTTATGACAAATGGGACAAATTAATAGGATAAAATGAAGCTAGAACCAAGATTAAGAGGAAAACTGTTCTTCGGTCTGCAATTGTTGAGAATGACGACGAGGAAGACCACCAAAATTATTCATATACTCCGGAAGAATGAAAATTGGAAAGGTTGAACCAAACATGAAAGAATTTGAAAGCGATCTTGGAGAAGGCATATGACTGACGTAATCCATACTTACGTCACACTTTGAAAAGAATATGAGAGCTACTCCGAAAAAATAGAAGAGTCGGGTAAGATCCTGGGAATAAACCTGTGGGTTATGAGCCCACCGAAGAGAAAACACCGTTGCAAGGATCGAAATGGAGATAATGCACCGGAATGATTAATAGACTCGAAGGAGGTGACAACCTCGAATTAATTAGAACACAAACTAATCTCCTGAGATGTCTTGAAAACTCCGGAATAATTAAATGGCGAGAGGCGAACGAGACAAGGGGAAACATACTTGAGCAATGGAAAAGAATAAGATCAACAACGAAAACTTGAATTGGATCCACCGGAGAAGAAAATGAGATGAAGAATGTCGAACTAGACGAGAATTCACCAGTTGAAGTAATTGAGGAAAGAAAGCAAATGATTCACACGAGTAGGATGGATACTCGATTGAGGACTCCGATCCGAGAAGAAAAAGGTGGGCGGGTGGGAAAAAGAAAGACCATATCGGACGGGGAAAACGACGCTGGTTGGAAAGAACCGAGGACTAAACTGGCAAACGACGAAGATGATCGAATCCACTTGACGAGAAATGCACCGGATGAAAAGAGCTGACACCACAACAAACAAAAACTAACCACGTGATCCTAAAAAAATTTGAAGGGGAAGAGGAGTAATTCAAAACACCTACGTCAAGATTCCTCACAAGAGCGACGAAGGGGATGAGGAGTAAAAAAAATCCTACTCTCTGATATAACTAGACTCCAACATAGTTTTCTTCTAGACTCGACAACGGCCAAGCTACGATCAATCAAGGGGGCTCCTATGGTTAGTCGAGGCTCTGATACCAACTTATCAGGCCCAAGATGCGATTCTATCCCGATCACGTGATACACTCATGATTGGGGCACAACCGCATTTCGGGCGCCTAGCAAGATGGATATCATTACATCGTGCCATTACATAAATACATGGGGATACATCATCTCATACAAGTCAAATGAATACAACATCATCAATACAAGACATCTGACTACGGATGCAAACATGAAAATCACAACAACATCCATCCTGATATCCCAGGCTACCGACCAGGAACCTAACCCAAGACTAACGAAGCAGAAGAAGAAAGAACTCCAACACAAGTACATCGCTCTCACGTCAAGACATCGGAAACCTGCACCTGCAACTGTTGTTGTAGTATCTGTGAGCCATGAGGACTCAACAATCCCATAACCATGGGTTTGAAGACTAGCAAAGCTCAAAGGGTAAGGAGAGGATAACTGGTGAGGTTGCGGCAGCTGCTAAGCAATATATATGGTTGCTAACTTACGAGTACAAGAATAAGATGAGCATCTACGCAAATGGTCGCAAACTAGTAATGATCACCAAAGATCATGAACTACCTGCGAGTCAAACATAACCCCACCATGTTCTCTTATCAAAGTGAAAAGAGACGGTCACGGTTACTCACGCGGTTCGTGTATTTTATTTCGGATCCTATGTCAAGTTATCTACAACCGTACATTAACAAATTCCAATCTGCCAAATAACCACGGGCACGGCTTTAGAAAGACTATAACCCTGCAGGGGTGTCCCAACTTAGCCCATCACAAGCTCTCACGATCAGCAGAGGTAAAATAATAATAATACCCCTTATCTTAGGGACAACCCGATAAGACTCGGAATCCCGGTGCACAAGACATTTCGACAATGGTAAAACAAGTCCAGCAAGACCTCCCGGCGTGCCGACACCCTGATAGTAGCCGCACGTATCTCATCTCAGGCCACGTCCGGATCATCCAAACTTTCGGTAGGCCAAGTCCAAAGTTGCCTCTGGTGGTCACCGGCGGTTGGCAGGTTTGGACCAATACTCATGAGGAGCACTGGCCTGGGTTGCAAAATTAAGTCATCGGGGTCCGGAAAGTCCCTATGCAAGTTTTTAGTTATGGCAAATGGTAAAACTAATGTTGGGCCTTGCTGGAGGAGTTTTATTCAAAGACGAACTGTCAAGGGGTCCCCATATACCCAACCGCGTTAGGAACGCAAAATCAAGGAACATAACACCGGTTTATCGGTTCTTAAGGCGGCATGAGTGGAACAAAACACCGAGCAAAAGGCCAAGCCTTCCACCCATTGCCAAGTATATAGGTGTGTTAATATATTTAAGATATATTGTGATATTCCAACAACAAGTTCCAACATGGAGCAATCTTCATCTTCACCTGCAACTAACAACGCTGTAAGAGGGGCTGAGCAAGAAGGTAACATATCCAAACAATGGTTTGCTGGGAAGGTGTCAAAGGTTAGAGGTTTCATGGCAACAAGAAGAGGCTGACAACAAAAGACAGGTAGCGCGACATATAGCGATAGCATCAAGACAACTAGCATAGCAATGATAGTAAAGGTATCCAAGGAGACGTCATCTTCCCTGAGATCCTACAAGGAAGAAGAACGAGTCCTCGAAGAAGACGAAGAAGAAGCCACGAAGACAAACCAAGTGTAGTCAAACGAATCCTCACGATTGCAACGGAATATGAACTAGCGAGAAGAAGCACACAACATGGTAAACACACCACACAAGAACATGACATAATGCTCAACCAAGTATGATGCAAGACAAGTCTATATGATGCAAAACATGGCAAGGGATGATGCATACAAGAACAACACAACCCAACAAGTTTAAATGAGGCCAGAAACAACATATAAAAATTCCGGTAAGTCCTCATATGAAAATTTCGAAATTGGTCCAGAACTGAACAAATCTTAAGTTAAAGTTGTTATACAGAAAGTTAACATGCACCATGATGATCTACTCCAAAATAAAGTCAAGTTACATATAAAGTTCATTTAATTCGGAGCTACGGCCTAGAAGATATGAGCAAAACAAGTCAAGCATGTCGACGATGCAAAACACAACCAAACAACAAAAAAAAACTCACTCCAAGCATGTAACCAACATGATATTATGCATCTACATGCAAAAACACACAAGTTTCATATAGGACACGCTCAAAACGGAGCAACGGTTCAACACATACACATGAAACAAGATATAACAACAAGCTGTCCAAAAACAGCAACATGGCACTTAGTTGACATCAAAACAACATGATACAAGAACATTTCATGGCAACAAAGGGCATGTCAAGCATGTAAATGTACAACACTACAAGCATGACCTCTGAGCTACTACCAAACACCACTAGAACATGCTCAAAACATCATGGCAAGATTGCAAAAGATAACAGTTTCACAGACTTAGTGAAAAAACTAGACATGGTAGCAACAACGACAAGTAGGCATGTTTGCAAGATTGTGCAACTCAACTCAAAGCATATCATGGCATGTGAATATAACCAACAGTAAGAATACATGTTTGTTCAGCTACTCATGGCAAGAACATGGTCATAGGATACATAGAACACTAGCTATTCACATGGCAAAACTGAACTTGCTGAAAACAGGCTGACCGAAACATTTTATAGCAACTTGAGAGCATGAAAACAACAAGCTACATCAGGCCATATATGCAAATAAGGGCATGGATGGATAGAGCATAACATGGACATCAATACATGATCATTGGACAACCCAAAACATTCATGGATTTGAGTGGGCCATCAAGCAAACATGGCATCGAGTTATAACAGATTCAGACTTAGCAGTTTATAACAAGTCTCAGAAAATAACAACAGCGAGTAGGTCACTTTGCAAGCTTGTTGCAATCACCACCAGGCATATCATGAAAAGTGGATTTCACCACAGCAAAGATGACATGATTGTGCTTCTAAAACATATTGACATGTGGCTCAAACAAAAATCACACACAAAGATACAAAAAAGACAAATAACCATCTCATAACAAGTTTCAGCACTTAACACCCACATGCACTTTTGCAACAGAGGTTAACATGGTAATATGGCACCTAACATGAATGCTACAGCAACCATCATGTAGAGCACTTCATAATGAACATTTTGACACAACATACACTCCATTTGGACCAACATGCACAAAGTTACAACATCACAAACATGCTAACATATTGTTGACAGACAACAAGGACTTGACACTAACATCACATAGCAGTTTTGCAACGAAGATTAAAGCATGAAGATGAACAGTAACCTGCATGCAAATGCAACTAACATGTAGAGCATATCACAACGAACATCTGGACATATCATACACACGAAACGGGGCACTGAGCACAAAGTTACAAGCATCACAACATATCAACATATTAAACAATGCAGAGACTTAGACAAAATTTCAGCAAAACGAAGCGAGCACACGATAACTAAACGGTGCCCGGGTGGGGTATAGACAGCGGATGCGTGGCTCACCATGGGCCTTGGCCCGGGTCGTGCAGGGAAGCAGCATGCCGCGAGCTGGGCCTGGTGAGGAGACAGGCCTCGCAGCGACTGGGCCTTGGGGGGGGGGGCTTCGGCCCACGCGGGGTCATCGTCCTCCCGAGCACTCCTGCTCGAGCGACGGGCAAGGTGGCGGCGCGGCTTGGAGGAGGACCTCCGGCGAGGCGGCGGCGAGGGCGGAGGGGAGCGGAGGAGGCCGGGCCGGGACCTTGGGTGGCCGAATCCGTCGGATCCCGGCTGAATCTGGGCATGATTGAGGGGCCCCGCGGTGAAGCTCTCCCATGGCACGGTAGCTGCGACCCCGGGGTGGTGGCGGCTTTCCACGGCGAGGCAGGTCGCCGGCGGTGAGGAGTTGAGGCGGCGGGGACGGAGGCTTGGACCGCCGGCAGCGCGAAGGACAACGGCGGAGGAGCGGGGTGGCGGGCCTACGGGCGCTGGTGGCGGCACTTCGGGCTAGGCGGCGGCGGGTGGACGTGCTCGCACGGGCCCGCAATGGGCTCGGCGGGCCGCGGCGATGTGGGGCGCGGGGAGGACACGTGGAGGCGTGTGAGTGGTGGAGGGAGGCAGCGCGGGTGAGGTGGCGCCTCGGGATTGGTCGGGTGATGTGGCCGATTGGACATGTCCGGCGCGGATGGACATGACCGGCGGCGTGAGAGGGAGAGGGGTTAGGGTTAGACTGCGAATTTGGACGGGGGAGGCTGATTTATAGGTATAGGGAGCTAGGAGAGTCCAAATGAGGTGCGGTTTTCGGCCTTGCGGTCACGATCCAACGACCGAGAGCATGGAGGTGGTTAGGATGGGCTTGAGGCCTGTTGTGGAGGGGTGCTAGGCCAAAAGAGAAAATGGCTTCCGGCGGTCAATGCGGTTAACCGTTGGGGTATCAAACGGACTCCGAATGCGACGAACATTGGCAGGCGGTCTGTCTACACTATGATAAGACCACACGCCAAGTTTCAACCCATTCCGAGAACATTTTTCTGCCACTTACAAAAGGAGGGTTCGGAGGTGCCGCGGGCATGTGCAAGTGTGTCTGGGCTCAGAACGAACAACGGAGAGGACGGGCGGACTCGGACGGATGCAAGTTTCAAAAACGATGCAGATGCAATTCACATGATGACATGGCAAAATGCAACACACAAGAAGATGACATGGCAACGGTGACGAATAACTAGAAGACACCTGGTGCATCGGTCTCGGGGTGTCACAGTCCGGCAGCGGTGGTGGGGGACGTGGGTCGCCAAGATTACAGATCGAGATACCCACACCCGTTGGTGGCTCGGTAGCTATCACACAGTCGAGCTTGCGGCCATGGTGTACGACCGCAGGCAGGTCCGCTACCACGGCGCGGCGGCTAGGCTCAATTTCCCCTTGGGCACACGGCCGGTCCACCTCGTTCCGCCGATGAGGCGTGGGAGTGCCTCGAGGCCAAGGCCGCCGATGAGGCCTACATGCAAGAGCTCCACCGCTAGCACCTGGAGGTAGTGGAGGCGGAGCGGGCGATCTTTGCCGGCACGGAGGGCGGCGAGGTTATCATGCTCTCCTCCAATGACGAGGTTGAAGGTGGCGAGGACGACGGCGCGGAGGGAGGCGAGGTTATCGCGCTCTCCTTTGATGACGAGGTCGAAGGCGACGACGACGATGGTGCGGAGGGCGTCGAGGTGGGCCCCGATGATGAGGAGATCGACGTCGACGAGTGGAGGAGTGCCTTCCCCAACTACCTCGACGACGGTACTGGCCCGGACCCGTCTCGCGGCACACCGTACATGATGAGGAAGGATTGGCCTGACCTCTACTTCGACCGAACGTAGTTTAGCTTAGTTTAAATTTATGTTTTATGTTCGGTTATGCAAAACTATCTATGTTTATGTTTGAATGCATGCTACTTTCTGTTGAACCTGCTTTGAACTTGATCAAATTGAAGTTTACAACCTTAAGTTTAGGGGATCGACCATAAAAGGCCAAAAACTGTTGGAGTATA
>LR738709.1:378745046-378822281 GCA_902687465.1 Secale cereale | reverse complement strand
ATATATATATATATATATATCCACTAAGGGTTTTAGTCCTTTAACTTTTTAAGGATCGCATAGAGATGTCCTTATGACTTGTTTATTTCAGTTCTTCACAATGTGATGCTCTATATGTGCAACTATTTGCTGTGCAGTTCAATTTCATCAATAATAGTTTGAACAATACCATTATGAATTACGATATTTGATTGCTGTTAAGGATATTGCAGTTAACATGCCTTTTCGTTTTTCAATTGTTGTTTAGCAACATGCATTGTACTGAATGACTAAATATTCAATCCCAGGCTACATAGCAACAAGGAAGAGTGTTACCTTAATGTTCTGATGATGTCTAGATATACATGTAATAAAATATTATATAATGGGATGGATGGAGTGTTGTAGTACATCATTTTTAAATTGTTGTTTAGCTTCTAATATCAACTTGGTGCTTTTAGGTACATATAACATTGCCAAATATCCACACTTCGACCCTTTCTGCTTATGGGGCAATGAGATATTCATGAACCAACATCAAGTGAGGAAACTGATAAAAATTGTTACTAAAATGGGTCAAAAGATGTCAATCGAACTATTTGTTTACACTTTATGCAAGACAACAGTGAACTGCAGGATGGTAAGTAAGAACCATGTACCCTTCTTTTTACTGCCTATAATGAGTTGTGTTAGATGACAATGTCTGAATCTTTTTTCCTTTGAAGTGGATCCTGAAGCAGTTTACTCAAGATTACCTCTCAAACTACATGATTGGCGGCCGACCATCACAAGGGGTTGGGAATAGAGTCATGCATGCCTTCTGCATCCAGGAGAGCACAATAGGGCCATTCCACTTCACCTTGTTCAGCAACTGGAATGCCTGTCGCCTCTTTCTTTAGCATCTATAATAGTACAAGTATAGAACCCTGGTACATCATTCTTTATTTGGTGCTTCTGTAATTCTTAAACATATGTACCTGCGAATCGAATAATGCATTGGTTGTTTGAACCTGGTGGATATGAATAAAGTTATAGCCTACTTTCAAGTCTAAATTAGGTACAATTTTAAATAGCAGCAATTAAATTAGGGCGAAATTACGTTGTGCATGTCATTACGACACACACGGTTGGTAAAACAAAGACGTTTGCGATATACACCATAATCTGAGATGGTTCACAGAGAGGAAACGTGTGCAAGCATGCACACAGTTGCCGTTCGCAAAGCATGTGTGATGTCAGACACTATCACATACGGTGCAGGAAAATTAAATGTGTGTGATTGTATACCTATCGTACACGGTTTATAATCATGAACTGTTTGTGATGTGCTAGGCATCATAACTCTCCCGTGCCTAGAATCTGCCTGGAAAGCTCATGTGCCTAGAATCTGCCTGGTTTTAGGCAGAACCACAAAACTCCGACTGCGATTGCAATGCGAGCACAAACGAGTAGCAAGGATGAAGCGTTTGGGATATTCGAGATATCAAAAATGCTTATATAGGGACAACTGTATGCATCAAGGCGGCCTATCCCCGACAATTTCTGGGTCGTGTGGGAAGGACCCCCCTATCGCCCACACTCACTTGGTGACGGTTCCAAATGCCGTCGTGGAAAGGGGTTAAAACCGTTTGTTTAGGACCGACGCGCACAAGTGGTACTACCGCTTGTATTAAAATTATATTGTTTTGTCACATCAAATCTCACTTCTATTTGTTTTGTTTATTGGTCTTGGCCTTTGCAACAATCTTTCTCGCTCTTCTTGTGTGTTTGCGTTGTGTGTCATAGGTGGTGGCTCCAGTTCCAATGCTAGGCGCACGAATCATGTCCATGATACGGGCTCAAAGCATCTTCGCAACCAAGAAGCTCCTGAGGGGTCCGATGCCCCGCAACGCAACTTCAAGAGCACAACTTCCAAGATCAAGGAGTCAGTTGTCAACTTGGAAGAAATGCCTCTAGCAGAGTTTCAGCTTCAAAGGAAGGTCAACCCTTACCTCCAGCCTAGGGAACACATAAGGGGCAATGGCTTGTTTTGGACCAAGCAACAAAATCTCATCTTCCTTGATGTGATCAAGGCTAAGCAGAACATCAACATACCCGTTCAGTGGATTGACATGGCGCATCTGAGAAAGAACCAGACATATTTTGGTGAGCCTCTGGATTTGGTGGAGCAGTTTGGTATTGAGGAGATCATCTCGTTCCAACTTGACTATGACCCAGAGATTGTGGCTCAGTTTTTTGCTTTTGTCCACTCCCACTCAGATGAGAAGCGGAGCATGACTTGGATGACGAATGGAAAGAAGTTGATTGCTGAGTGGAAGGAGTTCGTGATCTGTTGCACGTTCGTGATGAGGGGCTAGATGAGCCCGTTGGTGTCCGCCCGCATGCCAACCCAGAGTCCGCTTGCAATAACAAGCTTCAATCATTCCTGGTTGAGAAGATTTTACCCAATGGCAAGAAGTCTTATGTGCTGAACTAGATTCTCAACATCATGCAGCGGATCTTCCGCGACTCTCTTTTTCCTCGCATGGGTGACAAGGACAAGGTGCGTTCCTATCTTGTGGACATGATGCTCATTTGTGAGGAGGCGCATCATCAACAACCTGGACCACTTGATATCTCTCACATCATGTGGTGTGAGCTTCAGTCTGTTGTGTTCCATCGTAAGGTTCCCATCCGTGGACCCTGTTTGCACCTCTTGATTCAGAAGACTTGGGAGAAGCTCTTTCCGGGTGAGGCGTTTCATGCTCCCTACTGGATTTGCCATGAGCCCATTAAGCTGCGATAGAAGAACAAGTGGGCTAATACCACTACCAAGGCCGAGGCAGAGGCTGCCCGCATGGATGTTGATGATGATGAGATTGAGGAGGAGGAGAAGGACAGTCATGAGGAGTATGAGCCTCCCTCAGCTGAGCCATCTTGGGCTACAAAGCTCAAGGACCGGGTGAAGACTCTGTTATGTATGCAGGCCAAGGGGCAGTACCAGACTCATGTTGCTCAGAAGGAGAGTTGCCAGCGTAACAAGAAGATTTTGAGGAAACTTGGTGAGAAATTCTCGAGTGGGTCTAAGAATACCATCACACCTGAGGCTGCCTGGATGGAGTAGAAGGGCTATCAGTGGGTTGAGTCAGATGAGGAGTCCATTCCTGCTGATGCCTAGGAGAAGTTTCTTGGGTGATCACTACAGTGGGAGCTACCACCTGTTTCTTAGGTTTCCTCTCTGCCTTTTTGGTGTCTCGATGCCAAAGGGGGAGAGAGTGTAGGATTTGCGAGTTCTTTGATTTGTCTCTTTGCTTTCATTGAACCTTCATCGTTGCTTTGGTTTGAGTTATTTGCGTGTGAGACCAGGAGGCTTATTCTATCATATGGTGTGAGACATATGCCATCACTCTTATCCTTTTATTGTCAAGTATGATTAGTAGCTTGTGAGTTTATTTTGTCTTGTGCCCTTATCTTAATGCTCACATGCTATACCTTGCTCCATGCTTAGTGTCACTTATCTTGTTGCAAGGGTTGCCTTGTCTATAAAATATAGGGGGAGTGTTGACCCTAGTATGTGTGTTTTGCAGTCCAAAGCATATATATAGAATGCACATATCTAGGGGGAGATTGTCTATATTTTATAGATTTTTGGTTTGCTTATGCTTATTATACATCTCTATGTGCAAATCATGTATTGTCATCAATCCACCAAAAAGGGCGATATTGTAAGGGCATATTTCTCCCTACGTGGTTTTGGTGATTGATGGCAATGCATTTGCGGACTAATCGTGTGCATTGAGCATTTCAGATATCTCATGTCTAGGCACAAGATGATTCAGTGCCCCTCGGAGTCTATTGAAGACGACAGTTCTCTACGTTTCTTTTCGATGGATTTGAGTCGTAGGAAAGCCGTACTATTAAGAGGGGGTCCATGTCGGAAAGGTTAAGGTGGAATCAACACGTACACATCTATTCCTTTGCACCACATTTCCTTCGCTTAGATGGAGCACCGTCCGTTTATCCATGTCTCTGTGATTTGAAGGCAGCCAAGTGCTAAAGCCTCAGTGACATGCGGTGATACTGCTCAAGGGAGCGGCAATACCGTAGGGGCCAGCGGTAGTACCGCTCCTTGTGAGCGGTAGGACCGCTGCCTCCAGCCCTGACGTCGACGCATGCGGAAGTAGGCGCGGATATAACTTTTCTTTACATCCACCCTCATGCGGTAGTACCGCGACTCCTATCCATTACCACCGTGCCGGACTTTTGCTCAGCTCCAACCTCTGTGGAAGTTGTTATGGAAGTAATTTAAATTACTTCCGTGCATTTTCTGTGCCATTTGATGCCTTCCTTACGGTACGTAGTACCGCTCCGGCAGTTCTACTGCTCGTTTCCCTATGAAATAGGCCCTCATCTGGCCACTGCCTCACAAGCGGTAGTACCGCAACCCGCATCGGTAGTACTGCAACCCTCTGCGGTAGTACCGCGTCGTGCGGGTTGAGAGAGGGGATAACAGTTGGATCTTTCCCCCACTATATAAAGGGGGTCTTCTTCCCCAAGAAGACCACCTGTACCCTCCCCAAGCTCCATTGTTGCTCAAATCTCCATTTTTGCCCGATCTCTCTCCCTAGCCAATCAAACTTGTTGATTTTGTAGGGATTGGTTGAGAAGGCCCCGATCTACACTTCCATCAAGAGAAATCAGATTCCCCCAATAATCCCTTGCGGATCTTGTTACTCTTGGGTGTTTGAGCACCCTAGACGGTTGAGGTCACCTCGGAGCCATATTCCATTGTGGTGAAGCTTTGGGTTGTCGTTGGGAGCCTCCAATTAAGTTGTGGAGATAGCCCCAACCTTGTTTGTAATGGTTTGGTCCCGCCTTCAAGGGCACCAATAGTGGAATCATGGCATCTTGCATTGTGTGAGGACGTGAGGAGAATATTGTGGCCCTTGTGGCTTCTTGGGGAGCATTGTGCATCCACACCACTCTAACGGAGACGTACTTCCTCTCAAAGGGATGGAACTCCAGTAACTCATCCTCGTCTCCACTGGCTCCACTCTTGGTTATCTCTTACCTTTACTTGTGTTGTATCCCTTGCTTTATTGTGTGCTTGTTGTTATTGCATCATATAGGTTGCTCACCTAGTTGCACATCTAGACAACCTATTTTGATGCTAAGTTTAATTTGGTCAAGAAAAGCTAAAAAAATTAGTTTCCTATTCACCCCCTCTAGTCAACCATATTGATCCTTTCAGAAATTCTTTCAATGCTTCTAGACATATCATCAATCTTATTCAACTTTTCTTCTATCGTAGTGTTGAAAACTTTTTGAGCATTGATAAATTCTTTAATATTATTCACAAGATCAGAGGGATTCCAATTATTATTGTAATAAGAATTACCATAATTATTAGAGGAATTTTCCGGAAAAGGCCTAGTATTAAAATTACCTCTATAAGCATTGTTATTAAAATTGTTTCGCAAGACAAAATTCACGTCTACGGGGTCACTATCTTGCTCAATCAAAGTGGACAAAGGCACATCATTAAGATCAGCAGGAGCATTTTTACAAACAACCAATTTCATAAGAGCGTCAACTTTTTCACTCGAAGTACTAATTTCTTCAACCAAATTAACTTTTTTACTAGTAGGTTCTCTTTTGGTATGCCATTGTGAATAATTTGCCATGATATTATCTAGAAATTTAGTAGCATCACCCAAAGTAATCTCCATAAAAGTACCACCCACAGTGGAATCTAAAAGATTTCGAGAAACAAAATTCAATCCCGCATTAAAAAAAGTGTATGATCCTCCAAAGATTTAAACCATGAGTATGGCAATTTCTTCGCATCATTTTCATCATTTCTCAAGATTAGGAAACATGCTCATGCTCAAATTGTTTAAAATTCATGATCTAGTTTCTAAGAGAGATAATTTTCACGGGGAAAAAAATACTTCATGATAAAAGCATCTTTGCACTAATCCCAAGAATCGATATTATTATGGGGGAAAGAAGAAAACCAAATTTTAGCATGATCATGCATGAAAAACAGAAATAATTTCAATTTGACAATTTCATTGTCCACGCCTTTTTCCTTTTTCATATCACACAATTCTACGGAAGTTTTTAGATGGGATGAGACATCCTCATTAGGAGTGCCGGAAAATTTCTCTTTCATAACAAGACTCAACAAATCAGCATTGAGGTCATAAGACTCCGCAGTAGTGACGGGAGGAACCGGCGTACTAATAAAATCATTATTGTTGGTATTGGAAAAATCACACAACTTAGTGTTCTCTTAAGTCATCGTGACTACGCAAACAAGATTGCAACCAAAAAGATAGACCTGGCGAGAAAAAGGCAAATGAAAAAGAAGGCGGATAAACAGAAAAAATTGTGAAGTGGGGCAGATGAAAACGAGAGGCAAATGTAAAATATTGTAAATTGCAAAGATATGATATTTGTTATAAGGAACCTGATAGATTTTGATGATGTCTCCCCGGTAACGGCGCGAGAAATTCCTTTTGACGCGGCTTGAAACTGCGTCGGTATTTCCCCAAAGAGGAAGTGATGATGCAGCACATCCACGGTAGGTATTTCCCTCAGATGTGAAACCAAGGTTATAGATCTTGTTGAGGACCCCCATCCAAGCCATTGGAAAGAAAGCCATCGGAGTGCGACGCTCAAAGCAAAAGTAAGTAATAGGGAAACAAGGTTCTATTAGGCTTGCAGGGCTGCTGCTCTTTGAAAGACGAGGTATAGTGGAAGAGGCGGGTCGGGCAAGTTGAGTACTCAGATTCGACACTTGCTTGACATCTCTCTTTGAATCTGAAACCTAACATGACCATTGATTCCGCCTCCATTGCCGGAGAGGATAATGATGGATCTTTAGCTAGCTCATAGGCAGAGGAAAGGTATCGAACCAGTAGGAGACTCAAGCAACACTATATGAACGGTAACTGCCCACACAAAACAAATACTTGCAACCCGACGTTTCAGAGGGGTTGTCAATCCCTCATCGGTAAAAAGATAGATTTGTTTGTATAAGATTGGATAAATAGATCGTGCAAGAACACAGAATAAAAGATGTAAATAAAAAGTGCATTGAGGTATTTTTGGGTTTGTGGAATAATAGATCTGAAAGCAAAAGCGATAAAAAATAGATCAGAAAGCAATATGATAAAAGATAGACCCGGGGGGCATAGATTTCACTAGTGGCTTCTCTCAAGAAAATAGCATACGGTGGGTACACAAATTATTGTTGGGCAATTGATATAAGATCAAATAATTATGAAGATATCCACGGAAATGATCATTATATAGGCATCACATCCAAGAGTAGTAGACCGAAATGATTCTGCATCTACTACTATTACTCCACACATCGACCGCTATCCAGCATGCATATAGTGTATTAAGTTCATGGAGTAACAGAGTAATGCCATATGAACGGTGACATGATGTAGACAAGATATATTCCTGTAGGAATAGACCCCATCTTGTTATCCTTAATCGCAATGATACATATGTGTCTCGCTACCCCTTCTGTCATTGGGTGAGGACACCGTAAGATCAAACCCATCACAAAGCACCTCTTCCGATGGCAAGAAAAAACGATCTAGTTGGCCTAACTAAACCAATAATTTGAAGAAGAAATACGAGGCTATAAGTAATCATACATATAAGAGATCAAAGAATACTCAAATAATATTCATGGATGTAGATCTGATCATAAACTTGAAATGCATCGGATCCCAATAAACACACCACAAAAAGTCATTACATCAAATAGATCTCCAAGAGACCATTGTATTGAGAATCAAAAAGACAGAAGAAGCCATCTAGCTACTGCTTCGGACCAGTAGGTCTATGGTGGACTACTCACGCATCATCGGAGAGGCACCAATGAAGATGATGAATCCCTCCATGACTGTGCTAGATTGGATCTCATGGTTCTAGAACTTGCGGCGGCTGGAATTGTGTTTCGTCTGCTCCCCTGGGGTTTCTGGAATTTCTGAGGATTTATAGAGCGAAGGGGTGGTGGAGGATACCTACGTGGGCCCCACAACCCATCAGGGTGTGCTAGGGGCCTCTAACGCGCCCTAGTGTCTTGTGGGCCCCGCGTCCTCCCCCAGGTGCTTCCTTGGCTCCCAAGTTGTCTTCTGGTCCAAAAAAATCTCCAAAGAGTTTCGTTGTGTTTGGATTCCGTTTGATAGGGATATTCTGCGAAGTAAAAAAACAGGCAAAAAACAGCAACTAGCACTTGACACTATGTCAATAGGTTAATCCCAAAAAATGATATAATGTTGCTATGAAATGATTGTAAAACATCCAAGAATGATAATAGAACAACATAGGACAATCAAAAATTATAGATACGTTGGAGATGTATCTACCATTGCTCTAGAGTATACCTTATATATCAGAACCGAAATAAATCAATAAGGGTGTGGAGTCCCATCAACTCCAACGGCAAGTTAAGTGTAGACTGTAACCCTATACCGTAACTCTTTCTCGTCGTAGAAATATCTGCAACATGAGACGTTGCAGCCGTGTAGGTCAATACCTTGAATGTACTAGCAAGATCACATTAGAAAAATAGATGATAAATACTATTCTATATGCAACGTGGCTTTGTGGCTCTACGTCTTAGTTTTTGCGGAAAAGTTGGTTTTATTTTCCCTGCACCAAGGGAGTATCAACGAACCTTCACTATTGAGTTATCTACTATGACATGGTTCCGCCAACTGATGTCGCATATCCCAAATAATTATAAGTTGCCCACAATTATTTATCAACCTAGTGTTGAGAGTTCATAGATAGACCCAAGTCCAAAGGCTCAAATTATCCGTAACTGAGGACATGACTAATCGATTATGTTTTAAATTCTACATAGTGTTGTGCACTTTATGCACAAGATTCGTTCCCTCCTTCTACGTGCTCGCACTGCCGGATGATTGAGAATGGGATGAACAAATCATGGTCTTTCAGAGATGCTTCACTGACCATGGACAGTACCCATCCAATCTTACATTTCAACTACATCCACTAGCACTGCCCCGCCAGTCACATCAAAGGTTAACCAAGCCAGATCCCATAATGCACATGTAAGATTCCAGACATGAAGTATTCTTCTATCTCTTTGAGTTTGGGTGAAGCTTTCCGCAAGATGTCATGGCGCTTCTCCATGCACATCCCGGGTCATCCATTGGTTACTCCAGGGTGCCCATCAAAACCATCCTTCACCCGGTAGTGTGTATTGAAATCTTGTCTCAAGTCCTGAAGTCTTGAGGTCTTGAAAATGACACCATCATTATTGAAGACTAATTGGGAGCAAAGTGTGCTCATGTGGACATCCGCCTGGGTCTCCAATTACTAGTGCACATAATGTTGGAAGTGCACTAGAATTTTAAATATGCTACATATTTTATTTATGCAACTTTTGTTTTGATGTAATAAGACTTTCCAACTTCGGTTGTGATGTAATAAGATTTTAAGACAAGTGTTCTACTATGAGACTAATTGAGTTGTCATTGTGTGGTCTACTTCAGTTTTTCTGATGTAATAAGATTTAAGACATGCTTTTACTATGAGACCATTTGAGTTGTCATTGTGTGTCTGGAAAATGTCTGAATAGTGTACTTACTGCCTACTTATGCTTGTAGCCTATGTTGTCATTTTTGAATTAATGATGAGTTAATTTGATACATGGGAAGTCTTCATGCTGATTTTTTATGCCCATGGAGCTCCATGGGTATCTGGGTATCCAGTGGGTTTGGGCATGGGCACAAGCTGTGCCCATGGATACTTTGGTGGATGGAAATAGGGTGGGAATATGGGTCATGGGTTGGATTTTGACCAGCTCCACCCGCCCCAAACCCGACCCATTGCCATCCCTACGTGTGAACATGGAAAGAGAGGAAGAAGGAATCACCAGGATGCGCACAAGAAGAACCAACACAAAAGATGGTGTTCCATACAATCACAAGCGCCTATATGAGGGGTCGTATGGCATGGTTTCTGAGTCGGCTCATCTACCTAAACAAATTTAATAAAGGGGACCCCATCAAAATGTCAACAGAGGCGTGTCAAACAAAGCCATAACAAAACCATCGTCATCCCCTCTCATCAACCCTAGCCTCCACAATTTCCATATTCATAGCCGCCATCACCTCAATAATCCAACTCCCTCTAGTTCATACTTGTAGTCGTGCATCGCACAAGGCAACCATTATAAGACATATTTTCTATCAACCAATCTTCAAGATGTGTTCTTCAATGTTTTCTTCTTGCGATCTGATCTCCATGTGTGAGTAGTTAGGTAAGGTATGGGTTGAGTCATAGGCATTGCGACCCTCTATATTTATTGTGCAAATCAATGGAAGGGCTTTGAATTAACATCTCATATGTGTGAAATAAATATGTTCTATAGATGTCTCTTGTCCGCTCCGTGATTTTCATCCATACAGGTACCCAGGATCATGGAGATGAAGCAACGGTGAGGCTAAGTGTAGTGAGAACATGAAGTGTTCTTCTGAATACCAGTGACAGAAGGGTTTAGTACGGTAATGGTGATCCAATCCTTGGGGATTCATGAGGTGTAGTCATTAAACACCCAAAGCTCTTGTCTGATTATTATTATGTTCCTTATCGAGGCAACCCCGCATGACGGATAGGGCCTGCGGTTGGACAACTAGTTATTGATGCAGGACTCGTGATGGTCAAAATGTTATTTGGACACATCCCCCACTTTTGTTCGTAACAAGCACATCTCGATGTGTGACTTCCAGCGCACAAATTAAGATCATATCTGTCCCAACACAAATACATGATTGTAAGCATTAACACCTCATACATGTACCTTCTTTTTATTATTAGTGTTTGAATCATCGTTTGCTTGATTGATCCTGTCCAAAGCTGGAATTGATCCTTCACCAAAAGTTTGCTAGAGACCATCGTTTCAAGGGAACCTTCCTCTCGTAGGTTCGCTAACCCAGGGTTACCTTTGGGGAAATAGGTGTGGGATACTTTTATGTTCCTTTACTGGATCACTAAAACGAGGTATCAGTGTGCATGGACTAGAGGTGTGGCGCCCTAGCCCACCACCCACGTCCATGTGGGTTCCTCCACGCAAGTGGTTACCACTCCAAAACCTTCTAGAACCTACCGGTATAATACCAAAAAATCCCGAACTTTTTGTTAACCCTGGAAATACTTTCCATATATATATTTTTGACTTAGGACTATTCCTAAGCTCCTCATGATATCCGAGATCCCATCCGAGACTCCGAATCAAAATTCGGTAACACCATCTTATTATCTCATCAAACCCTAGCGACACCGAACGCTAAGCGTGTGACCCTACGGGCTCAAGAATATGTGGAAATGATCAAGACTCCTCTCCGATAGTGGGACCGTGGATCCCCTAATGGTTCCCACATATACCACGAAGATATTTCACCGGTTGAACCGCGATGTCAAGGATTCAAATAATCTCGTATACAATTCCCTTTGTGTGGTGACATGTTACTTGCCCGAGATTCGATTGTCGGTATCACCATACCTAGTTTAATATCGTTACCGACAAGTTCTCTTTCATTACTTGTTCCATAATACAATATCCCCATGACCAAACACATTAGTCACATGCTTGCAAGCTACTTAGGATGTTGTATTACCGAGAGGGCCCAGAGATATCTCTCCGTCACATGGAGTGACAAATTCCAGTCTTGATCCATGCAACCCAACCCAACTAGTACCTTCCGAGATACCTGAAGAGCACCTTTATAAGCACCCAATTACGACGTGGTAGTTGATTCCCACATAGCATTCTTCCTGTACTAGGGAGTGCCATGATCTCATGGTCTAAGGAACAGAAACTTGACATTAAAAAGTTGTAGCAATTTAAACTTAGTGACATGATTGGGTCTGTCCATCACATTAGTCTCCTAATGATATGATCTCATTATTAAATGACAACTCATGTCCATCGTTAGGAGACCATGACCATCTTTAATGAACGAGCTAGTAAAGTAGAGGATTACTAGGAACACAATGTTTGTTGATGTATCCACACATGTATTTGAGTTTCCGATTAATACATTTACAACATGGAGAATAAACTCTTATCAAGAACAAGGAAATCTGATGATAATGACTTCATTATTGCCTCTAGGGCATATTTCCAATAGAAGAAGAAGAAAGAAAATAGATGGGGGCAAAATACCTTCCTCCTCGGGTCGTTTATGGCCGCCAGAGATCCATATGAGCGGGGCCACTCGTATGGAACATTGTCGTTCACTCTGCCAACTTAGGTCTTTTTGGGCATACCTCATACAACTGTAAAGAGTTCATACTTCGGACCTTCTCTCTGTTTCTGTAAAGAGTTCATACCACCGTGCATACGACCGGTTGCGCCTGCATGGAACATCGTCGATCACTCTGTTGTCTCTTGTTGTTTTCTGCTAGAACCACCCGAATGCCATACGACCGGTGAAACGTCTCCAACGTATCTATAATTTTTTATTGTTCCATGCTATTATATTATCAACTTTGGATGTTTTATATGCATTAATATGCTATTTTATATTATTTTTGGGACTAACTTATTAACCTAGAGCCCAGTTCCAGTTTCTGTTTTTTCCTTGTTTTTGTGTTTCACAGAAAAGGAATGTCAAACGGAGTCGAACCGGAATAAAACTTGCGCGATGATTTATTTTGGATAGAAACACACCTAAGTGACTTGGAGTAGGGGCCAGGAAAGCCACGGGGTGGCCTCAAGCCGTAGGGGCACGCCCTAGGGGGGCCTGGGCTTGTGGGGCCCTCGTGAGTCTCCTGCACCGCATCTTTGCCCTATATATTCTCAAATATTCCAGAAACCCTAGATGGAGCAACGAAAACACTTTTCCACCGCCGCAAGTCTCTGACCTCGTGAGATCCCATCTATAGGCCTTTTTCGGTACTCTGTCGGAGGGTCATTCCATCACGTAGGGCTTTTACATCAATCTTGCTGCCCCTCCGATGATGCGTGAGTATTTTACCATAGACCTACGGGTTCATAGCTATTAGCTATATGGGTTCTTCGCTCTCTTTGATCTTCAATACAATGTTATCCTTGATATTCTTGGAGATCTATTCGATGTAATCGTCTTTTGTGGTGTGTTTGTCGAGATCCGATGAATTGTGGATTTATGATTAGATTATCTATGAATATTATTTGAGTCTTCTCTGAATTCTTATATGCATGATTTGATATCTTTGTATTTCTCTTCGAATTATTGGTTTGGTTTGGCCAACTATATTGGTAGTTCTTGCAATGGGAGAGGTGCTTAATTTTGGGTTCAATCTTGCGGTGTCCTCACCAAGTGACAAAATGGGTAGCGAGGCACGTATTGCATTGTTGCCATCAAGGATAAAAAAGATGGGGTTTATAACATATTGCTTGAGTTTATCCCTCTACATCATGTCATCTTGCTTAAAGTATTACTCTGTTCTTATGAACTTAATACTCTAGATGCAGGCAGGAGTTGGTCGATGTGTGGAGTAATAGTAGTAGATGCAAGCAGGAGTCGGTCTACTTGTCATAGACGTGATACCTATATTCATGATCATTGCCTTAGATATCGTCATAACTTTGTGCTTTTCTATCAATGCTTGACAGTAATTTGTTTACCCACCATATGCTTTATTCAAGAGAGAAGCCTCTAGTGAAACCTATGGGCCCCGGGCCTATTTTCCATCTTATATTTTCAGATCTATAAAACCAAAAACCCAAAAATATCTTTCTGCAATTATTTTGTGTTTAGTTTATTTAGATTTTTACTTTAGTTTTAAATTTATCTCTATCAGATCTCACTCTTGTTCGTGAGGTTGAAGGGATTGACAACCCCTTTTTGCGTTGTGTGCAAGAGTTTGTTAGTTTGTGTAGGTTCATATATTGGAGACTTTCTTGTACCTCATACTGGATTGATACCTTGGTTCTCAACTAAGTGAAATACTTATCTCTACTTTGTTGTCGGATTCGGGGCTCCGCGGACCCAAGAGAGGTTCGAACACTAGGGCGTGTGCGAAGAACTCGATCTCCTTAGCTCACGAACTCGTCGCTCCACGGCCTAGCTCTACTCATGCCAACAAGGAAGAAGATGAACAAGTCAGTTTACCCAGGTTCGGGCCACCTTGCGGTGTAATACCCTACTCCTGCTTTGTGGTGGATTGGGCTCACGAGGGGCTGAGGATGAACTAGTACAAAGGGTGAACAACCTCGCGAGGTTTGTGGGTGAGGGTGGAGTCAGTCTGATCCCCGTGGATCCGATCCCCTCTTATGGTGGTGGCTACCCTATATTTATAGTAGCTTTGGTCCTCTTTCCCCAAAATGTAGGCGGGAAGGGATCCCAAAGTGGCCAATTTTCAAAGGGGACAAGTAGTATATCTTATCTTGATGGAAGGTGGTTGTCGGATTTCGGGTTCTGCAAACCCTTGAGAGGTTTGAATTCTGGGGTGCGCACTAAGAACACTCTCTCCCCAGCGCGCTCGCCCTATGATTCCGCAGCCTAGCTCAACGAACTCAAAGAACAAGGGACACCGAAGATTATACTGGTTCAGGCCACCTTGTGGTGTAATACCTTACTCTAGTGTGTGTGGTGGATTGCCTCGTGGGGCTGAGGATGAACTAGTACAATGGATGAACAGCCTCCGGAGGAGAGGTGTTCTTGGGCTCAAATGAGCTGGTGGTGTGTGTAGGGTGGAATGGATATCTCTCTTTTTCTCTCTCTACTAGACGAGCTCTTCTACCCTTCGACCTGCTCCTCCATGGTGGTGGCTAGGTCCTATTTATAGGGGCCTTGGTCCTCTTCCCAAATATCAGCAGGAAGGAATCCCACAATGGACAAATTTGAAGGGGAACAACTAGTACAAGTTATCCTCACAAAAGTGGTCTTCACCCGCCAAGGCTCTGGTGGTGACGCCGCGCCAGGCTCCACGATGACCTCCATTCTACCGCCCTGACGGTCCTTTGTCTTGTTGCACCGATATGGAAACCTTTGCCTGATTCCTCGGCACTCCGCGATTGTGCTTGCCCCCTTAGCCCCAAAGGGGAAACTGGTACACTGTGCCTGCTAGCGCCCGCCTGGCCTTGGACATCATGGCTCACGCCATGTGTCGTGGAATTAACACGGCAGATGTCCGGTTTAACGGACTTGATGATGGAACCATCGCACGGGTTAGCTTGAAAGGGTTCATGGCACACAAAGGACACAAAGGATTTTATACTAGTTCGGCCCCTTCAAGAAGGTAAAAGCCTACGTCTAGTTGGTTTGGTATTGCTTGGGCGTCGGATTACAGGGAGCGGAATTGCTTGCCTGCGTCTCGACGGATTGATTGTTGCTTGTCCTTGAACCGGTGCCGGGTCGTCCCTTTATATAGAGGTGACGCCTGGTCCGGTTTACAGAATCCCGAGGCCGGCTCATAATCGTGTCCGCCTCGGTCTTTGCTCTTCCTTTCTTATCTCTCAAGTTACATCTCTTTGGCGGTTCACAAACCGTATTTCTATACATGGGCCTTGAAATCTCATGGGCCGTAATCTCTACTAATAATAAATCAAGTACGATATATTTAAGCCGGTTTACAATATCCGGTTTATACCTATTAACCATATCCCTGACATTAGGCCCCAGAATGATTTGAACTCGTTCATATCAGTCTCCATCGTCTCCTGCAATTTCTCTTCTGTCTTCATTTTTTGTAAACCGGCTCTGACGTCATCCTCCAAAATCATTAAAGTCTGACAATGACATCATCTCCGCATTCAACGCCGCGAGCTGTACTGTAGTTTGTTTTTAATGGTTATCCCGAGAATCGAGGCATTCAACGGATCTTTATCCGATTTTTCTCCCTTGATTACCGCACCTGTCGCTTCATATCTGCCTCTCTGTCTATAAATAGTGCCGCCCCTCCTCATTCTTCCTTCTCGCGTCTTCTTCCTCCTTCCGCTTCCTGACCCGCAAGAACTCCATTGCTGCTTGAGCTCAAGAACGCCGCCGGCAACCGCAGGATCTTCAGCCTTCGACCGGCCGCTGCATCAACCTGAGCCTTGACCAGATTCTCTCCGCCGCCGATTCTCGCTGTCCCAGGTACGTTTACCCACCTCTCTGTAGATCTGTGTCCGCCATCGCTTCGCCTGTGTTCTTCCGCCATTAGGGCTTCCGATGAAGCTCCGTCCCTTCGTAGATCTTTTCCTCATAGAAATCTTGTAATCTTTAAACCCTAGTCCATAGGTCTCTCGCTTAGCGTCAGATTAGATCTCCGTCATCGTGACCTTGTAGTTTTATACGTTCCGCCATTAGAGTTCTCCGCGAGCTTCATACTGTTCTTTCTCTGAAACCTGCAACTCCGTAATATCTTTACCTTTCTGATCTTGCTGTAGATGCGTCAGGTACTTTAGATCTTGCCATTTTTATTTCTGCTGTTGCCTGCTTTAGGTCTCCTTTCTATGTACATCTTGTAAACTTATCTACTCTGATTTGGACCTCTGTAGATTTTCCGCCCAATTTTCGTTTCTTTATCTCATTGTGCTTAGATCTATTCCTTCTTGGCAATGCGCTGAAAACCTGTTTTTCTCTTCAATAAATCTGCTAAGTATGCTCCGGTTTAGATCGTCATGTCATAAACCGGAAATGATGTAACCTGATGCAATAACTTTAAACTGTCCCCCTTCAACTGCCATTTAAACCGGAAATGATAAAACCCTGTTTCATAATTGCCGGTTTAATCTTGCCAAATAATTCTCCGTTTTAGCCATTGCATATCATGAATAAATCCCGGATCGTTGCATAATCCGTCTTTACACTTTCTCTTCTTCAGCACTTTGCTCAAATGGCTAAGCAGTATGTTTCGTGCGACTGGGTTCGTTCTGTCGTGACTGAAGAGGATTTAGTCAAACTATCAAGCATTGGCACGTTAGGTCCTCGGGCCGAATTGAAATGGCGCGCTCCGGGTAATGAGTGTCCTCCCGCTCCTAGGTCCGGGGAGGTGATTGTATTTCTGGATCACATCTCCAGGGGTTTCTCTCCCCCCGGCTCAAAATTTTTCCGGGACGTCCTTGCCACCTTCCAATTGCATCCACAGGACATCGGGCCGAACTCCGTTTCCAATATTTGTGATTTCCAAGTTTTTTCTGAAGCGTATCTGCAAGAAGAGCCTTCGGTTGATCTTTTTCGGGATTTCTTCCATGCAAACCGGCGTACTGAGTTCACCAGCGGGCCTCACCAAGAGCTTGGTGGTATCAGTATTCAGAAAAGGAGGGATGCAGTTTTCCCTCACGCCTCTTTACACACTCACCCCAAGGACTGGAATAAGTCTTGGTTTTATTGTATAGACACATCCCCTGAAGGTGAAAACCCTTTGCCGGGTTATCGTGAAACTCGTATCCCGGCAAATCACCCCTTGCCGCAACGATTAAGCGCTGCTGAACGGATCCAGTTTTCTCCTCAACTCTCCAAGCTGAGAGCTTTCATGGCGAATGGCCTGATCGGCACAGATTTCCTTCGCTGCTGGTTATCATGGAGTATCCTTCCCTTAAGCCGGCGCCCTGATTTGATGTGCAATTACTCCGGTAAATCGGATGACCCTCAGAGGTTTTCTAAGGAGAAGTTGTCTGAATCGGAAGTAATTGAATCGGCCAAGAAGATTGTCAATCCTGCTCTAACAGACTGCACTAGAGTTGGCTTGGCCCCATACTTCAAGAAAAATAAGCTGCCTGAGGTAAGTGTCTTTAACTTGTACTTTATAAACCGTCCTTTTTGAACCGTCTTTTACTTGCCTTCCCTTTTTTAACTTAGGCTGACGATCCTTTCTGGAGGAGGAAACCTCAGGAAAAACCTGCAAGGCAAGCTCGCCGAAAAACTCCAGCAAATAAGAAAAGGAAAGCTGCCGTTGACGCCGGTTCTCCTTCTGAGGATGATGATCCGGACTCCGAGGTACGCCTTACTCCTGTTTACATTTTGTCTTTATGTACTTGTTCATATCTCTAATGATGCCCTTTTCACAGCATCCACTCGAAGGTGATAACCCGGCGGAGATTGAGGTAACCCTTATTTCTTCCGATTCAGAACCCCCTCCTCAAAAGAGCCGTCGGACTGTTAGAAAGTATCAATTTTCTCATCCTTATGCTAAGTTGGATCCCAATTTTACTTTGAAGAAACAACAGCACGAAGCCTTGCGCCGGACCACTCGCCATAGCGGCTTGGCAGTGGAGTCTTCTGGAATTTCGTTAACTCCGGCTCGAAAACGCCGCGCTGAGGTGATGCTCTCTCCAACTCTTCTTCACCCCAAGGCCGGTCTTATCAGAAAACCACTTAAACCGACTGATCCTGATTATCAGGAAACTCCACTGTCTTCATCTGGCGAATCAACCGCTACACAGCTTCCACCTTTGAAGACTGTCCCCGGGTAATTCTCTTTATTTCTTCCGGTTTATAATCTTCTTTTTCTTTATAATGCTGACTTATCTTTGCTTGTTTTTCCAGCAAACCGAAACCCAGCAAAAGAGCTAAGGGTAAGAAGCCTGTTGCTGATCCTTCTACTGATGAACCAGTAATTGAGCCGTCAACAGCTATCCCTCCTGAAGATACTCCTGTCACTCCGGTTCAAGAACCTGTTCTTGATACTCCTGCTACTGATGCTGCCCAAGATCCACCAAGTCCGGCCCGGGTTAGCTCTCCTCAAGTTAACCCGGGGTCTCCTGATCCGGCTCAAGCTGAAGTTACACCTCCCAATGCACCCACTTCCCCTGACGTTGTGGTTACTGGCGCTGCTTATGTTGCGCCAGCCAAACCCACCGTTTTAGCAAAGCACACTGCTAAAGCGGAGAAAGTAACTCAGGAAAAGGGGAAGTGGAGTACAGACATATCCAGTCTTTCGAGTATGAGTGCTCAAGACATTTATTCCGGATATTTGAGCCGGCTCCACAGTAGCCGGGACTATGAAGCCAGCTTAGTAAACATGATGAGAGAGAAATACGAAGTAAGTTTTCCTGTTCTGACTTTGTTTTGCTTTGACGCATCTTTATCTTCTAACAGCCCCCAAGTTCCGGTTTATCTTCTTCATTGAAGGTAATCCGGAACTTTGTAGCTTTTAACTGCTGATCCATACATTAGCCCCCAAGTATCAAGTAGATAACTTGGTTATGTAGTTGATACTTGAAAAAATTGTCTCTGACGCTTTACTTCAACTGCCATTAGCCCCCAAGTGTCAAGTATACAACTTGGTTGTGTGCTTGAGACTTGTAAAAATTATCTCTGATGCATTGCTTCAACTGCCATTAGCCCCCAAGTGTCAAGTATACAACTTGGTTGTGTGCTTGAGACTTGTAATTTCTAATCTTACCTTTGAACTTTTGTCTACAGGCTGAGCTGAACCGGAATGCTGTGGAAAACAGTGAGCTTCGAAGCCGGCTTATAGAGACTGAAGCGGCCGCTTCAAAGGCGAAGAAAGAACTTAAAGTCAGTTTAAAAACTGCCGAAGACTTGAAGAAGTTCTTTGATGAGGAACGGACTGCTTTTGAAGTCCAGAAGAAGGATCTTGAAAAACGTATTCAGGATGCCGAAGGAGCACTTAACCCGGTTACTGAAGAATTGACCGGGTTAAAATGCCAAATTGATTTGATGACCTCTGCTATCTTTGGTAAACATAATCTGAATTCTTGTCTGTTATCTTTGCACTCTGTGATTTGTATCGGTTTAACTTTTCTTGTTGTATGTAGGACGCCGTGTCTCCCATCTTGGGGATGATGTACGGAAGAAACTGAAGGCCTGCTACACTTTGGTGGAGCAACTATACTCTGGAGCGCAAAGGATTATCAGCGCTACCTCCTTTGGTAAACCGGCTCCTTCAACCATCAAGGCTACTTTGAACAGCTTGTCGATTCTGCCAACTCGTCTTGAAGAGGTGAAGAAATCGGCTGCCCGAGGAGGTGCTCTTCTGGCCCTGACAAGGGCTAAAGCTTGGGTTCCAGACATTGATCCGGCAGAAGTGTTAACCGGGTTTCCTGACACCAAGGAAGACGGTTCAGCATTTGGTGAGAGAGATCTGTACGCTCTAACGAAGGAAATGCGTCCACTTTCTAGCAAGATTGCGATGGAAACTGATTTGTCTCGATACCACCCAGCCTATGATCTGCAAAACGAGCGTGTGGAACGACCGGTTTACGATGTTGCAAATTTAACTCCGCCGGTTCGTCCTTACACTTTTGCTCCTGATATTGATCCTGCTGAGTTGATCAACGATGAAGTGTATTTCCGTGCCTTGGCCAAGATTGATTGGCGTGCACCAGATTTCCCGCCGCTTCACGAGGAGGAAGATGTTCCGGAACCAGATGGTGGCCAATCATCCCGGCAGGGAGGAACGGAATCTTAAGTGTTATTGCTGTAATCACAATTGCTATTCCATAAACAATGCTTCCAACTATTTGGCTTTCATGCCTTGTAATAGGCTTTAGCTGAAATTTAATGCACTGTGATCCGGCTTTTGGTCTTTTTAAAGTACTCTTTCGCTGATTTGTTGATTGATGCGGATTTCTTGCCCTGTCCATAAAAAAGATGAAAAATATGTCCTAGTGGTTTGACCACTGGACGGATTAACTTGCTCTCTTGGTATAATAAACCAGCATATCTTTGATAAATAACTGTGATACCTTAATTGCATGTAGCCAAAATACCTTAAACCGGCAAGATGTTTTTTTTTTCAAAATTACCTTAATCAGCCTTCATTTATTCTAATAAGCCCTTGAAACTCTTTAGTCTTAACTTGTCCATGAATTTTTCTTTTCTTGGTTCAGCAATTTGCAACTTGTATCTGACCTCGTGCTGCCAATTGTCAGCTCATCATGAAGTCGAACCGGGTTACGATGAACGCCGGTTTAACTTTCTCTGGTGTTCATGATCCAGACTTATAACACTAGATATACGGTCAACTTCTAGAGCTGTTCCCCTTGGTTAGAAAGGTTATGAAACACAGAAATCATCAAGAAACACATAATCATTGTAAATCAAACTATGTAATCGAGGCTTTTTCAAGGAGCTGCCAGGCTCAAAAACTGTTCAGGGAGCCGGGTCATCATTTGAACGTGGGCGATACCACTGTTCAGGGAGCCCAAAAATTCATAACATAGCCATTCAAGGGGTGTGTGGGCGAACCACTGTCCTCAGGGGCCGGGTCATCATTTGAACGTGGGCGATACCACTGTTCAGGGAACCCAAAAATTCATAACATAGCCATTCAAGGGGTGTGTGGGCGATACCACTGTCCTCAGGGGCCGGGTCATCATTTGAACGTGGGCGATACCACTGTTCAGGGAACCCAAAATTTCATAACATAGCCATTCAAGGGGTGTGTGGGCGAACCACTGTCCTCAGGGGCATCTAATGTTCCTCTTTTCCTTTTTCTTTATACAGGGCTTTCTTCTTCCTGAACCGGACGTGATCTTTTGTTCCTGTGAGTTTTACCGCTCCTTCTCATACCCTGCAAAGATTAGTTTCTAAAAACCAGCTAATATTGAAATATGTTTCTTTGATAACAAACTGATATGGATATTTGCCGCAAATTTGATGTATGTGGAAAAAGGGCTGAGCCCCCGGTTTACCGAGGGTGCCGGTTTATTCATTATTCATAATATATACATAGGATACATGGGAGCCTATGGCTCAAGTATAATACGGCCGTAGATGAGCAATGTTCCATGGCCTTTTCGTCTCCTCTTCTGATGTCCGTGAATCTTTGTGCTCTCGAATGTCCACCAAATAGTATGACCCGTTGTGTAATTTTTTGCTGATCACAAAGGGCCCTTCCCATGGCGGAGATAGCTTGTGCATGTCTGTTTGATCTTGGATAAGCCGGAGTACCAAGTCACCCTCCTGGAATGTCCTGGTTCTGATCCGGCGGCTGTGATATCTGCGCAGGTCTTGCTGATAAATCGCTGACCGTGCTGCAGCTATGTCACGCTCTTCATCCAACCGATCCAAACTATCCTGTCTTGACTCTTCGTTGATAGCTTCTACATAAGCCGCCACCCTTGGGGAATCATGGCGTATGTCACTTGGAAGAACTGCTTCTGCCCCGTAAACCATGAAGAAAGGTGTATAACCTGTAGACCGGTTTGGTGTAGTGTTAATGCTCCAAAGGACCGAGGGTAATTCTTCAACCCAACACCCTGGGGTTCTCTGCAGGGGTGTCATAAGCCGGGGCTTGATTCCACGCAAAATCTCCTGATTTGCCCTTTCTGCTTGACCATTGGATTGGGGGTGAGCCACAGAAGATACATCCAAACGAATATGCTCTCGTTGACAGAATTCTTCCATCTCACCCTGAGATAAATTGGTGCCGTTATCTGTGATGATGCTGTGTGGAAAACCAAACCGGAATATTACTTTTTTGATAAACTTAACCGCTGTTGCCGCATCACACTTGCTTATAGGTTCCGCTTCAACCCACTTTGTAAACTTATCCACTGCCACCAGTAGATGAGTTTTCTGATCTTGGGATCTCTTGAAAGGACCCACCATGTCAAGCCCCCAAGTTGCAAAAGGCCAAGTTATTGGTATCATTCGGAGTTCTTGTGCCGGAACAAGGGCACGTCTTGAGAACTTCTGACAAGCGTCACACTTGCGGACCAGGTCTGCTGCATCTGCATGTGCGGTTAACCAATAAAAACCATGTCTGAAAGCCTTAGCCACTAAAGATTTTGATCCGGCATGATGACCACAATCCCCTTCATGAATCTCCCTTAGAATCTCACAACCTTCCTCAGCTGAAACACACCGTTGAAATACTCCAGAGGTGCAACGATGATACAGCTCCCCATTGGCAATTGTCATAGACTTGGAACGTCGGATTATCTGCCGTGCTTCACCTTCGTCTTCTGGCAATTCTCCCCGGCTTAAATATACCAAATAAGGTATCGTCCAATCCGGAATAACATGGGTTGCCGCAACCAACTGTGCCTCTGGGTCTGGAACAGCCAGATCGTCCTCTGAAGGTACTTGAACCGAAGGATTGTGCAACTCATCCAAAAAGGTGTTCGGTGGTACCGGTTTACGTTGCGACCCTAGCCGGCTTAAAGCGTCAGCTGCTTCGTTCTTCCGCCGGTCTATGTGTTCCACCTGATACCCTTTGAAGTAACCTGCCACCGCTTCAACCTCTCGCCGATAAGCCGCCATGAGGGGATCCCTTGAATCCCACTTGCCCGAAACTTGCTGTGCCACTAGGTCTGAATCGCCCAAGCACTTAACCCGGCTTAAATTCATCTCCTTTGCCAATCGCAAACCATGAAGTAGTGCTTCATATTCCGCTGCATTATTAGTACAAGGAAATAACAACCGGAGCACATAACAAAATTTATCACCTCTGGGGGAAGTTAAAACCACTCCGGCCCCTGAGCCCTCCAACTGTTTCGAACCGTCGAAGTGAATCGTCCAATAAGTGAGATCCAGCTTTTCTTCCGGGGTCTGCAATTCTGTCCAGTCGTTGATGAAGTCCACCAGTACCTGAGATTTGATAGCAGTACGTGGTACATATTTCAATTCATGTGGACTGAGCTCAATGGCCCACTTGGCTATTCTGCCTGTTGCTTCTCTATTCTGGATTATATCTCCCAACGGAGCCGAGCTGACCACAGTTATCGGATGCCCTTGGAAATAATGCTTCAACTTCCGATTCGCCATGAACACCCCATACACCAATTTCTGCCAATGAGGGTATCTTTGCTTGGACTCGATGAGTACCTCACTCACATAGTAAACCGGACGCTGAACCGAATGTTCTTTCCCTGCTTCCTTGCGCTCAACCACAATTGCAACGCTAACTGCCCGTGTGTTTGCAGCAACATACAGTAGCAAAGGCTCCTTGTTAATAGGGGCGGCTAAAACCGGCGGCTTCGCTAGTTGCTGTTTCAGATTCTCAAACGCTGTATTCGCTTCATCACTCCAGATGAACCGGTCCGTTTTCTTCAACATTTGATAAAGCGGGATCGCCTTTTCTCCTAAGCGACTGATGAACCGGCTCAGAGCCGTGATCCGTCCAGCTATGCGCTGAACATCGTTAATGCAAGCCGGTTTTGTCAAAGATGTGATGGCCTTGATCTTCTCCGGATTGGCTTCTATTCCCCGGTTTGAGACCAGGAATCCCAAAAGCTTACCGGCCGGGACACCAAAAGCACATTTCTCCGGATTGAGCATCATCTTGTAAGCCCGAAGATTATCAAAGGTTTCTCTGAGGTCTTCTATCATTGTCCTCTCCTCCTTTGACTTAACCACAATGTCATCCACATAAGCATGTACGTTCCTTCCTATCTGCCCTTTCAAGCAATTCTGAACACAACGCTGATAAGTCGCCTGCGCACACTTGAGCCCAAAAGGCATAGACACATAGCAAAAAGCACCAAAGGGGGTTATGAATGCCGTCTTCTCTTGGTCTTCAACTGCCATCTTGATCTGGTGATAGCCTGAGTACGCATCCAGGAAACTCAGCCGCTCACACCCTGCTGTAGCATCAATAATCTGATCAATGCGAGGTAGAGCAAAAGGATCAGTTGGGCAAGCTTTATTGAGGTCTGTGTAGTCCACGCACATCCTCCACTTCCCATTCTTCTTTAGAACTAGCACCGGGTTGGCCAACCATTCCGGATGAAACACTTCCACTATGAACCCTGCCGCCAAAAGCTTAGCCACTTCTTCTCCTATAGCCTTGCGCCTCTCTTCGTTGAAGCGGCGCAGATACTGCTTTACCGGTTTAAACTTCGGATCAATATTTAACTTGTGCTCAGCGAGTTCCCTCGGTATACCAGGCATGTCAGAAGGCTTCCATGCAAAGATATCCCGGTTCTCACGGATGAACTCGATGAGCGCGCTTTCCTATTTAGGATCCAAGTTAGCACTGATGGTGAACTGCTTAGATGAATCTCCGGGCACAAAATCGACCTGTTTAGTCTCTTCCGCTGATTTGAACTTCAAAGCCGGATCATGCTCAGTGGTTGGCTTCTTCAGCGGAGTCATGTCCACCGGATCAACATTATCTTTATAAAATTTTAACTCTTCCGCGGAACATACCGCTTCTGCATAAGCTGCATCACCTTCTTCACATTCCACTGCTATCTTACGACTGCCGTGCACCGTAATCGTGCCTTTATGACCCGGCATCTTGAGCTGCAGATAAACATAACATGGCCTAGCCATAAATTTAGCATAAACCGTCCTCCCAAACAAAGCATGATATGGACTTTTGATTTTGACAACTTCAAAGGTGATCATCTCCGATCTAGAGTCATGCTCGTCTCCAAAGGTAACTTCTAAGTCAATCTTACCAACCGGATAAGCTGACTTACCTGGAACCACCCCGTGAAACACTGTGTTTGATGTCCTTAACTGTTTATCTGTCAGACCCATACGACGGAAAGTTTCGTAATATAATATATTGATACTGCTACCTCCATCCATGAGGACTTTAGTGAACTGGTATCCTCCCACCTGAGGTGCCACTACCAAGGCTAAATGTCCCGGATTATCTACCCGTAACGGGTGGTCCTCCCTGCTCCAAACAATGGGCTGCTCTGACCATCGTAGAAACTGCGGTGTCGCCGGTTCTACCGCATTAACAGTCCGCTTTAAAACCTTCTGGTCTCTTTTGCATAAACTTGTGGTGAAAACATGATATTGGCCACTGCTCAACTCCTTTGGATTACTCTGGTACCCGGATTGCTGTTGTTGCTGCGGACGCTGCTGCTGCTGATTTCCTTGGTTATTGTGACTCCCTTGGCCCTGCTGCTGATTATTCTGATTGTTGTAACCACCTTGATGATACGGCTGATTTCCTTGATTCTGATAACCACCTTGATAATGTGATTGGCTTCCTTGACCATTATAGTTTCCTTGACCGCCTGGGCCGCCTGGCCGAGATTGATAACCGCCGTTGTTCCCTTGATAACCGCTGTTGCCCCTATATCCTGAACCGAAATTGTTCCCTTGGTAACCCGGGCCATAAAACCCGGGCCCTAAACCGGCATTCGGGGGCCGGCTATGAGGATTAAAACGGCCGTTCCCTGCTATCGTGGGGTTCAGACATTCTCTCGCAGTGTGCCGTGCAGGCCCCTTATTCCCGCTATGCTTTATGCAGGGTTGATCCAAATCCTGCTCCCAACCCGGATTTCCTCCACCGGCTTGGCGAGCGGGACCCCGCTGATTTCCCGGAAAACCGCCTTGAACCTGGGTATTAGCCACAAAATCGGAGCTGCTTTCCGGTTTCCGTTTGCCCAACACGCCTGAAGTGATCGGACTGGCTGAAGCCGGTTTACCAGTCTTGCTGGCCTTTCCCGCTTTATCTCCTTCTGGCTCCGGATACTTGGTATTATCTGAGTCTCCGTACTTCACCAAGGCACTCATTAAAGTCCCCATGTCATTGCACTCTCGTTTGAGCCGTCCGAGTTTCAATTTCAAAGATTCAAACCGGCAATTGTTCTCCAAAGTTACAATTGCGGTGCTCGGATTAATACCGTTTGAGGAGTGCAAGATCTCTGCCACTCTGCGTACCCAAGCTGCTGTAGACTCCTGTTCTCCCTGCACGCATGCTGCTAAATCTATCACCGACATAGGTTGCTTGCATGTATCCTTGAAATTTTTGATGAACTGACTACGCAGCTCCCCCCATGATCCGATGGAATTCGGAGGAAGTCCCTTTAGCCAAGTCCGGGCCGTTCCTTCAAGCATCATAGTGAAATATTTGGCACAAGCCGATTCATCCACGTCCAGCATCTCCATAGCCATCTCGTAGCTTTCCACCCAAGCCTCGGGCGGTAAATCGGCTGTGTAATTGGGCACCTTGCGAGGTCCTTTGAAATCCTTGGGCAGCTTAACACTCCGCAGGGCCGGGACAAGACACTGTATCCCAAAACCGCTCACTGTCGCTCCTGTCCCCGTAGCGCCGGTGTAAACCGGCGTCGACTGGCGGATCTCCTCCCTGGCCTCCGATCTAGGCTGGTTTCGATCCGGGGCTGGCATCTCTGCCCTTGCCGGATTATTCTGCCTGTGCTGATGTCTCCTCCGTTCGCTGCTAGATACTTTGGGCTCCTCCCAATGTCTAGAGTAACTTCGGTTGGGACGTGGTGTTGAATGCAACCTTTCCCTGCTGTGAGAGTACGCTTGCTGCTGTATTAACGCCGTGTTGAGTAACCTCTGGGCCCTGCGCGCCTCTATCGCTACAGGGGACGTTTCTTCCACAGGTAAAGCGGCCAACCGTGCTGCCGCTGCAGCAATATTATCCACAGGGTTTGAATAGTGCCCCGGGGGGACCGAAACATAAGGCACCGATGTAATACGTCGCTCTCGCTCTGCGGCGGGTTGCTGAACCGGTTCCTCTCGAGCCGGTGGGCTTCTCCGGGTTAAGATCGGATTGTTACTGGCCCCCGCCCCCGGTGTTCTGAACAAATTCGCAGATTCGTAACCCGGCGGCAGGCGGGATCGATATTTTCGTCCTCTTACCCCTTCCATGGAAGCTTGTTCCATCCTTAAGTGAAAAGCTTGTTCATCCAACTCCGCTTGTCTTATCGCCAGCATCTCTCCTTCTGCCTTTAAATCCTCCTTTAACTGATCGATCCGGGCCTTCAACTGAAGAAGCACTGCATCATGTTGCGCCTTGTCTGCTGGAGCTATGACCTCTACTGCCTTAGCCGCGAACTCCTCCATCAAGGTGGATAGAACCGCAGTAACGGAGAGATTTGAACCGCTCCCCCCTGCGCCAGCCTCCGCTGTTGTTCCGTTCGTCGGGGGTTGTGAACCGGCCATAAAAACCGCCACCCGGTTTGGCGGGTCGGAGGGGCCCGGAATACTGTTTCCGTCGGACTCGCCCTCAAACCGGCCGTCCCGCAACTGATACAGAGACTCAGTTTCCCCGGACGAAGATTCGTCATCTGAATAGACGACGGTTGCACCATCAGATTCCAACCCGTCCTCAGCTTGTCCTCCGTGAATCGCTCCAACGAACACACGCTTCACGGCAGGTTGAATCCGGGCCGATCTCGCACGCTGAGCCGGCTCGACGATGTTGGGGAAGGTGTCCGGCTCAGGTCCCGGTCCACCGATTTTGCCGATGAAGACTTGGATGCTGCCGAAGGGGACCCGGTACCCGTATTCAATCGAATCGGCCTCCGGTCCCCAACCTGCGTCGTCGATGTAGATCCGGCCGCGACGACTCTTGATCATCCGGCCGACTGCGTAGCCCTTTAACCCCTTTAGGCCGCCTTCCAAGAACTCGAAACCATCGTGCGCAGGCCCCAAGGTGGGCGCCAACTGTCGTGGAATTAACACGGCAGATGTCCGGTTTAACGGACTTGATGATGGAACCATCGCACGGGTTAGCTTGAAAGGGTTCATGGCACACAAAGGACACAAAGGATTTTATACTAGTTCGGCCCCTTCAAGAAGGTAAAAGCCTACGTCTAGTTGGTTTGGTATTGCTTGGGCGTCGGATTACAGGGAGCGGAATCGCTTGCCTGCGTCTCGACGGATTGATTGTTGCTTGTCCTTGAACCGGTGCCGGGTCGTCCCTTTATATAGAGGTGACGCCTGGTCCGGTTTACAGAATCCCGAGGCCGGCTCATAATCGTGTCCGCCTCGGTCTTTGCTCTTCCTTTCTTATCTCTCAAGTTACATCTCTTTGGCGGTTCACAAACCGTATTTCTATACATGGGCCTTGAAATCTCATGGGCCGTAATCTCTACTAATAATAAATCAAGTACGATATATTTAAGCCGGTTTACAATATCCGGTTTATACCTATTAACCATATCCCTGACACCATGTGAATTTCGCGAGGTGCACTTTGCATAGATATCTCCGCTCCTTGGGAGCTAGCCTAGAGAGGCTCCCACCAGGGAGGTCTTGCCGTCGTCCGCCTTGTGAGGCTTGGCCCCTCGCGAGGGTCTTGAGCTGTGGTTGCTGAAGCTGGGTCGTACCAGGCCACCGATGGAGCCACGTCACGGGCCGTAGGCAGGCAAGTCTGGGTACCCCCATTCCCAGAACGCCGACAGTAGCCCCCGGGCCTAAGGCGCGCTCGGACTTGGCTTTGAGGCGAATCCAAAGGGGCAAGGGTGAAGCGCCGCGGGCCCCAAACACCTGCGGCCTTGGTCGACGTGTGGCGACTTGATTGGACGTGGGCGTCTCCGCTTCCCATGCTACCTCGGTAACTGCTCGACTTGACGAGACCCTGTTGCATGCACAGAAAAAATCATCATTATGTGAGATCATCGAGGCCGGCGGTTGGCCTCCTCTAGGCTGTAAATGGGGAGAGGGTGAAGCCCCCGTTGATCATCTCCTTCTCCTTGTTGCCCTCCTCTTCTTCTTCCTCCTTACCTGGTCGGCTTACCGCGACGCCCATGGTGCCGATAAGGAGATTCTCTGCTGCTGAGAAAGGAAAAACTCCCTGCGAGGAGCGGGAAGCACTTCCACCGAAGAAGAGGTTCAGCCGCCCCCCATTGCGCCGACGAGAGGAGGGATGTTACGAGGCCTTGGTGCGAGCGGCCTCCTCCCGGCTACCCATTGCCCTTGTACGCCCAAGAGCAAGGGGTTTGCGCCCCGTGGCGCTCGCGTCGTGGTCGAGGTGGTCCTGCTCGGGCTGCCGACCCCCAAACCCACACCGAGGGCTCCTCGCACGAGTTCGTGGTGTGGACAGCAATGTCGCCGCCTTCTTGGATCCGGCTCCCGAGGTTCTTCGCGGAACTGATGCCGGTGCTACCTCTTGAGCTTGCGTTGTATTCCCTCGAAGAGGAAAGGGAGATGCAGCACAGTAGCGTAAGTATTTCCCTCAGTTTTTGAGAACCAAGGTATCAATCAAGTAGGAGACCACGCGCGAGTCCCTCGCACCTGCACAAACAAATAAGAACTTCGCAGCCAACGCAATAAGGGGTTGTCAATCCCTTTACGGTCACTTACGAAAGTGAGATCTGATAGAGATGATAGTTTATATTTTTTGTATTTTTAGTTTATAAGAACAGAAAATAAAAGCGGTTAAAGTAAAGTAGAAGTAGATTGATAAGTTGAGAATAGACCTGGGGGCCATAGTTTTCTCTAGTGGCTTCTCTCATGATAGCGATATTCTATGGCGGGTAAACAAATTACTGTCGAGCAATTGATAGAAAAGCGAATAATTATGAGACTATCTAGGCATGATCATTGTATATAGGCATCACGTCCGAGACCAGTAGACCGACTCCTGCCTGCATCTACTACTATTACTCAACACATCGACCGCTATCCAGCATGCATCTGATGGCTTCTCGCCCCTCGTTGGTTACCCCAAGTGGAAGGTTTGAGATGTAGCGAAGCGGTAGTTTTCCCTTGGCAAAGATACCAAGGATCGAATCCCGTGAGACTCCGAGGGTCTACAAGAAGGTGTCAATAGCGCCAGAGACTTTTGCTTGACTAGACCTGCACACAGATACAAATAACTTTGCTCCCAACGAGTACAGAGAGGTTGTCAATCCCTCCGGCCTTGTCGTTTACAAAGGATCAAACGCAAGAGATAATAGTGATAGGTATGACTGCAACTAGTAAATAAGAACAGGAAGTAAATAGCGGGTGTGATCAGTGATGGTAATATGGACCGGGGTCCCATGATGTTCACTAGTGATGTCTCTCTCCCAAAAGACGATAAAACAGCTAAGCGAGGTAAACAAATTACAGCTGGGCAATTGACAGGATTATGTGCGCAAACCAATGCTAACTATGCTGCAAAGAAAGGTAGAGGCTCAAAAGCATGGGCGGTACGCCAAGGCAAGTAGACCGAAATCCATCTGCATCTACTACTAATCATCCACCTTGAGATATCTATCCAGAACATCTCGCTGGTATTAAGTTGCGAGTCCCACCCATAGTGTAAACTCAAAGCAACAGACAACTGCATTAAAAGAACTTTGCGTAAAGTAAACAATCCTTGCACCCGCAAGTACAAGCACTGTTGCTTTCCCCCTTGTGGCAACAGCACATCCCCTAGACTCATGTTTCTGTCACTCAAGCTAGTCATCGAGGGGCATGAACCCACAATCAAGCATAACGTTCCCTCTTGGAGTTACTACCTACTACTCGGCCAAAGCAATAAATAGCAACGGAGAACATGCAAGAATTACTCAAGAACATAAATATAAAAGAGGTGAATCAAATATATTACTCACACACAATCTGAACATAATCTCATAATCCATCGGATCCCAGCAAACTCAGCATAGCAACAACATAAAGATTACATATGTGCCTCGATCATGTAGGGCAGCTCATGAGGTCTAATCGGTGAAGAACAAAGAGGGGAGGAGAACATCACATAGCTACTGGTCATGGACCCATGGTCCAAGGGGGACTACTCACAACTCATCCGGGAAGCGTCCATGGTGGTGGAGAAGCTCCCGGTGGTGGTTCTCCCCTCCGGCAGGGTGCCGGGAAGAGTTCTCCTGGTGCTCCCGATCTTGGAAGCGCGGCGGCGGCGGGACAGAGATGAGATCGCAAAAAGGGTTCCGTCCTCGAGTGTTTCGGGACGCGATGTAAATATATGCCAAAGGGGGTCACCAGAGGAGGTAAGGGGGGCCCAGGCGCCCCCCCCGGCGCGGCCAGGAGGGGGGCCGCGTGGGCAGGCCGCGTGGGCTGCCCCTGGCTCCCCTCTGGCCCCACTTTTGGCGCGTGGAAGCTTCCGGGGCGCTGATTTTTTATATATTTTTCCCGGAATTTTTCTGGCAATTTAAGTAATGGGAAAACCTGAAATAGAAAAACAACAGAAAACAGAAACTGGCACTGGGGTGCACTGAGTTAATAGGTTAGTCCAAATATGATCAAAAGTGTATGGAAGTGCATAAATATCATAGCAATATCACACAAAAGAGGCATGGAGCAAGCAGAAATTATAGATACGTTTTGGACGTATCAACATCCCCAAGCTTAATTCCTGCTCGTCCTCGAGTAGGTAAATGATAACAAGCATAATTTCTTTGGTGACATGCTATTAACCATATAAGAACTTTTAAGTAAAGTAATCAAGGCATGTAATCCAATTCAAGTCATAACAAGCAAGAGTCTATATTAGCATTGTAACAAGTAACATAAGAACATAAAGGTGCAACAGCTCTCGCTGCCCGTGACTCGAATGTCTCCAAATGGTGTTTGCGTGCAAGAAAGGGGATAGGGATATATGAGAGAGTAAAACATAGTTTTTGTATTGTTGAGAACTTAATCTACTAAAGTTTCACACTTGGTCTTCTTTGGAATCTTATCTTGACTCATCCCCAGACCGTCAGCCAGGTACAAGTCAAAATGATCCACTCCCTTTCGATATTTTGAGCACTCATGCAATGGATGAGCGTAAGCAAGAAAGTCGACACTTAGGATGGCAAATAGAGAAGGATGATAGAGGGGGAAGACAAAAAAAGGTGTGAAAGGCTCACATCAATAAGGACAATCATCGGTGAGAGAAAGCCAAATGATATATATGATGCGAGGAGTAGGGATTGCCATGCAATGGATGCACATATGAGCTAAGGTAAGCTCTCCAATGGAACTAGTGGGGGTGCATCCAACTTGCTTGCTCAAGAAGACCTAGAGCTCTTTTGAGGAGGCTCATCATTGGAATATACAAGCCAAGTTCTATAGTGTAAAGGTCCCCACATAGCTATATGCATAAATGATAATCTCTATGGAGGACAAAGTGTAGGATGGAGTACGAGTGTGGATCTCTCAAAAGAAATAGTAGTGTGCCCCCTTCTCTCTTTTTATTTCTTTTTCTCTTTTTTCTATTTTATTTTTATTTTTTTGTGGCCTCAATGGCTCTTTCTTTTTGTCTCTCATTTGTCCTCTTTGGGATCTTTTGATTTTGTCCTCTTTGGGATCTTTTGATTTGTCCTCTTTGGGATCTTTTCCTCACTTTAGGGGCAACACTCTATGTATTACAAGAAGTATAGAAGATCTTTCACACTTTACAAAAGTACTCAACATAAAGAAAATGAAACTATCATGATGTATGCAAATGTATGCCTCTGCCAGTGTAGCAGGATATGCAATGATACTAGCGCGTCATGTAGCAATGATTAGGGCAAGGCCCAACTAGCATGCGGCTCATCAATCAAGCAAAAAGCATGTATGACATGAAGATCAAGTCATGAGAGGATGGATGTTGCATGGCAATGTATCTCGGAAAGGCTATGGAAATGCCTTAATAGGTAGGAATGGTGGCTGTTTTGAGGAAGGATATAATGAGGCTTATGATGACAGAGCGTATCGTGCCAAGGATTTGGATGCACTGGCGAAGTATGCGCCAACTCTCGAGGTGAGAAAGGGCAATGCACGGTACCGAAGAGGCTAGAAAAATATGGATAGGTGGAAGTGTCAACCTTCGAATACTCACATTAGTCCGAAGAACTCATGCACTTATTATCGGTAACTCTCAATCTAATTGGGAGGTTCACAAAGAGACAAGTACCCCGAGGAGGTGTGTATGGGGGTTTGGTTACCCTTGCTCATCCTCGACCCATGGTACGTGAGTGTACTCTAATATTCGATCCCTCCAAAGATTAGTGATCCATTTAGTAGCTAAAGTTCTCAACTATTTTGTAGGTTTTCGAAAATAAACACGGATTGCCCAAAATACGACATCTATCACTAATAGGCTAAAGCTCTTGACACCAAAAGTTCAGACATTACTCATGGTAATACCTCAAAACTATTGCAAGTTACTACTAAAATTAAATAGCAACCTCAATTACCTACTTTAAGTTAAGATAAACAACTCAGTGCAACAGTCAAACTCTCTTAACAAGATAAACATGAACACTCAAGAGAGTTCCAGAAGCAACCAACTAAGCAAAAGCTCTTTAAAAAGAAAAGCATGAAAACTAAGAGCTAAACATGACAGTAGCTATTGAAAGACAAAGAACATACACAGCAAAGATAAGCATGAAAATCCTATGCTGTGTTCTAGGTTGAAGTGGAGCGTGTTTCTCTCCCACACAAAGAAAGCTGGGTTCTAACTCGTTATGAACAGCAAGCAAAGCTAAAAGAAAACTAAAAAGGAAACTAAAAGCAAGACGCTCCAAGCATAGCACATAACGCGTGAAGTGATTAAAATATAGTGGAACGAAAGACGAACTGATAATTGTTGATGGAGAAGGGGATGCACGGGGGCATCCCCAAGCTTAGACGCTTGAGTATTCTTGAATATTTCTTGGGGGTGCATGGGGGCATCCCCAAGCTTGAGCGTTTGACCCTCCTGAATCTTTTTATCAACTTCCCTCGCACACTTGAAAACTCCCTTCATACATAACTCGTCATAATCTGATTAGCGAGGTTAGTACCCATAATAAAATAATTTTTCCTTGCTGGAAATAAAGATAATCTTGAAGGGCTACTGTTTCTCAAGATTGCCAAAAGGTTTTTGCAAAGAAAAAGCAAGCTCAAGGTTTGCAAAACGAAGGAAAGGCAAAACAGGACAGAATCTGTGAAAAACAGACCAGTAGGTAGTAAATAATTTTTTCGGGGCACTTCTGCAACTCAAATCAAAAAACTCAGAACAGAAGCCCGAAAGCCAATTGTATAGAGCACGCTGTCGAAAAAATTCAGACCAAAAAGATGATTTGGTGATTTTATACGAATTTTTCTGTCCAAGGACAGAATCTGTTTCCTGGACAGCACGTCACAACTTTTGAACTTTCTTGCAATCGGAGGCTAAACTTGGCACAAAGCTGAAAAGTAAAGATACAATGATGATGCTACGGTAGTAACAAACATCAAGACACAACAAAAGCAAAATAAAATTTTATTCGTTGTGGGCTGCCTCCCAAAAGCGCTTTCTTTTATGCCTTTAAGCTAGGCATAATGCAAAGAGATCAAGTTGTATCAATTGAACCATCATCAAGATCATCAAAAAGCTCTTCAATAGTACAACTAGTCTTAAGAGGACTTTCAAATAAAGGCCTAATAGAGATACTTCTAGGGAGAAGACCAAAAGGTAAAAAGTCAATGGAAGATTCATTTATAAATTTATCAAAGAGAGGTGTTTCTTCCAAAGTCTTCACAGTTTCAACCCTTTTGGCAATAGATGGATTACTTTTGGAACGAGGAGCCTTTGGAACGTAAACGAACTTAGGCTCCTTCTTTGCCGGAGTTTCTACCTTTTTGGTTTTGATTGAGGAGAAAGTAGTTCCTAAAGTATCAAAGATTTCCTCAATCTTGTCTATCCTAGAAGAATCCAAGTCATGGGATTTGATGGTCTCCAAGGTTTTGAGAATTTTATGCATGGAGCTATCAAGCCTATTCAAATTCCCTTGGTTCGTATAGTCCAACTCGTTTATCTTATTAATGCTTGGCATCTCTATCTCTATTTTTTCAAGTTTTTTCATAATGTGAGCTAGGGTAATGTCCTCTTGAATGCTAACAAGAGGGGGATTTCCAACAAGATTTTCAATAATACTAAGAGATTCCCAAACTGGGGCTTCTAGGAAATTTCCATTGATAGCAGAATCTAGAATAAACCTATTCCAAGAAGTAATTCCAACATAAAAATTTCTAAGCAGGATAGTAGTAGATTGCTTCTTGGTGGCTCTTTTATGAGAATCATTAATTCTATACCAAGCATCTTTTAGACTTTCCCCACTTCTTTGTTTAAAGGTGAGAACTTCTGCCTCACCAAAGGCAAAAGGGCCAGACATAATGCCAACTAAAAAGCGAGATAACTATTTTTGTGATTTTTGATAAAGGGAACTAAAGCAAAAACTGAAAGGTAAACTAACAAGACTAATAAGCAAAGATAAAAGATAGCGTGCAACTCCCCTATCTTGAAGAGTGGAGTCCCCGGCAACGGCGCCAGAAAACTTTGCTTGATGGCTTCTCGCCCCTCGTTGGTTACCCCAAGTGGAAGGTTTGAGATGTAGCGTAGCGGTAGTTTTCCCTTGGCAAAGATACCAAGGATCGAATCCTGTGAGACTCCGAGGGTCGACAAGAAGGTGTCAATAGCGCCAGAGACTTTTGCTTGACAGGACCTGCACACAGATACAAATAACTTTGCTCCCAAGAAGTACAAAGAGGTTGTCAATCCCTCCGGCCTTGTCGTTTACAAAGGATCAAACGCAAGAGATAATAGTGATAGGTATGACTACAACTAGTAAATAAGAACAGGAAATAAATAGCGGCTGTGATCAGTGATGGTAATATGGACCGAGGTCCCATGATGTTCACTAGTGATGTCTCTCTCCCAAAAGACGATAAAACAGCTAAGCGAGGTAAACGAATTACAGCTGGGCAATTGACATGATTATGTGCGCAAACCAATGCTAACTATGCTGCAAAGAAAGGTAGAGGCTCAAAAGCATGGGCGGTACGCCAAGGCAAGTAGACCGAAATCCATCTGCATCTACTACTAATCATCCACCTTGAGATATATATCCAGAACATCTCGCTGGTATTAAGTTGCGAGTCCCACCCATAGTGTAAACTCAAAGCAACAGACAACTGCATTAAAAGAACTTTGCGTAAAGTAAACAATCCTTGCACCCGCAAGTACAAGCACCGTTGTTTTCCCCCTTGTGGCAACAGCACATTCCCTAGACTCATGTTTCTGTCACTCAAGCTAGTCATCGAGGGGCATGAACCCACAATCAAGCATAACGTTCCCTCTTGGAGTTACTACCTACTACTCGGCCAAAGCAATAATTAGCAACGGAGAACATGCAAGAATTACTCAAGAACATAAATATAAAAGAGGTGAATCAAATATATTACTCACACACAATCTGAACATAATCTCATAATCCATCGGATCCCAGCAAACTCAGCATAGCAACAGCATAAAGATTACATATGTGCCTCGATCATGTAGGGCAGCTCATGAAGTCTAATCGGTGAAGAACAAAGAGGGGAGGAGAACATCACATACCTACTGGTCATGGACCCATGGTCGAAGGGGGACTACTCACAACTCATCCGGGAAGCGTCCATGGTGGTGGAGAAGCTCCCGGTGGTGGTTCTCCCCTCCGGCAGGGTGCCGGGAAGAGTTCTCCTGGTGCTCCCGATCTTGGAAGCGCGGCGGCGGCGGAACAGAGATGAGATCGCGAAAAAGGGTTCCGTCCTCGAGGGTTTCGGGACGCGATGTAAATATATGCCAAAGGGGGTCACCAGAGGAGGTAAGGGGGGCCCAGGCGCCCCCCCCGACGCGGCCAGGAGGGGGGCCGCGTGGGCAGGCCGCCTAGGCTGCCCCTGGCTCCCCTCTGGCCCCACTTCTGGCGCGTGGAAGCTTCCGGAGCGCTGATTTTTTATATATTTTTCCCGGAATTTTTCTGGCAATTTAAGTAATGGGAAAACCTGAAATAGAAAAACAGCAGAAAAATGAAACTGGCACTGGGGTGCACTGAGTTAATAGGTTAGTCCAAATATGATCAAAAGTGTATGGAAGTGCATAAATATCATAGCAATATCACACAAAAGAGGCATGGAGTAAGCAGAAATTATAGATACGTTTTGGACGTATCAGCATCTAGTGTATTGATTTCATAAGAACAGAGTAACGCCTTAAGCAAGATGACATGATGTAGAGGGATAAACTCAAGCAATAGGATAAAACCCCATCTTTTTATCCTCGATGGCAACAATACAATACGTGCCTTGCTACCCCTACTGTCACTGGAAAGGACACCGCAAGATTGAACCCAAAGCCAAGCACTTCTCCCATTGCAAGAACTATAGATCTAGTAGGCCAAACCAAACCAATAATTCGAAGAGACTTGCAAGGATATTATGAGCACACATAAAAAGTTCAGAGAAGAACCAAATATCTTTCATAGATAACCTTGATCATAAACTCACAATTCATCGGATCTCGACAAACACACCGCAAAAAGATATTACATCGAATAGATCTCCTCGAAGACCGATGAGAACTTTGTATTGAGATCCAGAGAGAGAAGAAGCAATCTAGATACTAGCTATGGAACCGAAGGTCTGTGGTAAACTACTCACAACTCATGGTGAGGGCGATGATGATGATGATGAAGGCCTCCTTGATGGACCCCCCTCCGGTGGAGCTCCGAAACAGGCTCCAAGATGGGATCTCCATAGGAACAGAAGGTACAGCGGTGGAATTAGGGTTTTCTCTCTGTTCACGGAGTTTCAGGGGTACGTAGACTTATATAGGAAGAAGGAGGGCACCGGGGGACGCTCAAGGGGGCCACGAGGCAGGGAGCGCGACCTGGGAAGGGGGGCGCACCCCCCCACCCTCGTGGGCCAGCTCTCTGTGCCCTGACGTGGTTCTCAAGCTTCGCGTGCGTGATTTTCTCCAAAAATATCTCTCGCGAATGTTTCATTCCGTTTGGACTCCGTTTGATATTATTTTTCTGCAAAACCCTGAAACAGGCAAAAAACAGCAATCTGGATTGGGCCTTTGGGTTAGTAGGTTAGTCCCAAAAATGATATAAAAGTGAATGATAAAGCCCATTAAACATCCAAGACTTCATAAATAATAGCATGGAACAATCAAAAATTATAGATACATTGGAGACGTATCAAGCATCCCCAAGCTTAATTCCTGCTCGTCCTCAAGTAGGTAAATGATAAAGAAACAATTTTTGATGTGGAATGCTAACCAATATAGTTTTTCAATGTAATTCTCTTAAATGTGGCATGAATGTTCAGATCTGAAAGATTCAAGATAAAAGTCTACATTGACATAAGAAATAACAATATTTCAAGCATACTAACAAAGCAATCATGTCTTCTCAAAATACTATGGCTAAAGGAAGTTATCCCTACAAAATCATATAGTGTTTGCTATGCTCCCTCGTTATCACACAAAAATATTCATATCATGCACAACCCCGATTTCAGCCAGGCATTTGTTTTCATCCTCTATATTTTCAAACCTTTCAACTTTCACGCAATACATGAGCGTGAGCCATGGACATAGCACAATGTGTGGAATAGGGGTGGTTATGGAGAAGACAAAAAGGAGGGAGATAGTCTCACATCAACTAGGCGTATCAACGAACTATGGAGATGCCCATCAATAGATATCAATGTGAGTGAGTAGGGATTGCCATGCAACGGATGCACTAGAGCTAAATAAGAATGAAAGCTCAACAAAATAAACTAGTGGGTGTGCATCCAACTTGCTTGCTCACGAAGACCTAGGGCATTTGAGGATGCCCATCGTTGGAATATACAAGCCAAGTTCAATAATGGAAATTCCCACTAGTATATGGAAGTGACTAAGCATGAGACTCTATACAATGAAGAACATGGTGCTACTTTGAAGCACAAGTGTGGAAAAGAAGATAGTAGCAACTGTCCCTTTTTCTTTTCTTTTTTTTTCTCTTTTTTTGGGCCTTTCTTTTTTTTCTTTGGCCTTTGTTTTCTTTTTTTCTTTTTTTTTGCGGAGGGGCTTTATAAATTTAGCCTTTCCTCCCATGGGACAATGCTCTAATAATGATGATCATCACACTTTCATTACAACACAATATTATAACTCGATACTACAACAACAAAGTATGACTCTATATGAATGCCTCCGGCGGTGTACCGGTATGTGCAATGAAACAAGAGTGACATGTATATAAAATTATGCATGGTGGCTTTGCCACAAATACGATGTCAACTACATGATCATGCAATGGCGATATGACAATATGATGCGTGTCATATGAACGGAACGGTGGAAAGTTGCATGGTAATATATCTCGGAATGGCTATGGGAATGCCATGATAGGTAGGTATGGTGGCTGTTTTGAGGAACAATATGGTGGCTGTGTTGAGGAAGGATATATAGTGGGTTTATGGCACCGTCGAAAGTTGCGCGGTACAAGAGAGGCTAGCAATGGTAGAAGGGTGAGAGTGCGTATAATCCATGGACTCAACATTAGTCATAAGAACTCATATACTTATTGCAAAAATCTATGAGTCATCAAAACAAAGCAATCAACGCATGCTCCTAGGGGGGTGTCGGTGTACTAAAGTAGGGGTACCTTAGTATCCCGACTTGTGCACGGGCAGTAGTAGCGTCCCGTGGTCTGGCTCACCACGCGCCCGCCAAAGCCCACTCTGGACCCCTTTAAGCCATTCAAGAACAAAGTATTCAAGTTAAGAGACAAGACCCCGGCAAGAGGAGCTTGCCGGTAAGGCCGCACCAGGCTCAAAGTTATCATTCCAGCACAAGACCCTGGCAAGAGGAGCTTGCCAGGAAGGCCAAAAGAACGGCACTTCAAGGAGGTATATCGCGGCGCATCATGCGCACCGACAGGACCCGGGGAGCGGCAAGCTTCCGGGCCCGGCAAGGTTATGACCCCGGCAAGGTGCTTGTCGGGGAGGCTTATGCTGTGTGCCTGCGCTCCAGCTCATCTGGCCACGCGTCGCCCTGGGGCCCTTCCAGGGGCACGTGGCAGATGGCTGTGCAGCCTGGGGTACACGGTGGCAAGCCGCGGTGACAAGGCCATCGCCGTGGCGAACGGAGACGCATGGACGGGCGCTTTTGGGGCGACGGCGACGGGCATTCAATGCCCTTGTCCCCCACCGTTAGAGTTAGGTGAAGACCACTATTCATACACTGTTTCAACTACCACCGATTTTACATTTTTACCCTCCTCTACGTTGACACCAGTCGGTGACCCCTTTGAGCTATAAAAGGAGGCCCATGCACAACATAGAGGGGGTTCGATCCCAGAAACGAGACCACTCCCTCGCTCGGTGCAGCTAGTACTGTAGATCTTCAAGCTCCCGAGCCCAAGAACTAAATACAACCAAAGCAGGAGTAGGGTTCTACGCGTCATCGCGGCCCGAACCTGGGTAAACTGCCCGCGTGTGCTCCTTGATCTGCTCTCCGTGCTCCCTCCGCTCCCTTGCCGCAACGTAGAAGGGGCTCCGGTCCCATAGGTGTTCGCGGGCGGTCAGTTTCCCCGACATCTTTGGCGCGCAAGGTAGGGGAAGTCGAGGTTGCGCGAACCTGATCCGGCGCTCACGCGGGCGCAGTCTTCATCAACCTCTCCAGCTTCGTCAACTTCATCGACTACGTCGACATGCCCCCGAAGAAGAAGGCTTCGGAGGTTGGAGGCCCGTCTGCGTCGATCCCGCCGCCACCAGAACCAACGGTTGGTGGGGTAGACGCTGGCGGAGGGGTGGACGCCGGCGAGAACACTCGCGGCGCCGCCAAGTCCAAGGACAAGACGGACGACCGGGCGAACTCCAAAGCCTCGGTGTCCGTGCACGCACCACGTCCCTCTCAGGAGGTGCCAGACCATCAGCGACGTGGTACCGGAGGTACCATACGCTTGCTGGGACGTGGCCAGGCCGGCGGGTCACGGGACGCTCAAGGCCAACGTCCTGGCACGAGCAAGGCGCGGTCGCCGGGGCAGGAACATGCTCCTTCTAACGCGGTTAGAAGTCCGAGCGTATCCCGCTCCTCGCACCATTCGCCACCGTTTCCCTCTTCGCCAGCAGAAGCCTTAGCCAGGGCTCAACTGCTCCTCGACTTCCCTCCAGCGGCAGACAAGGCCGAAGACTGGAGGGCTACGATCCAGAGCCTCGTCGCCTTCGCCAACAACGACACGCCGCAGCAGCCGGCTACATCACACCCGCGGCAAGTCGACCAAGCGAAGGCCGATGGAGACAGGACCGCCGGGGGTGCGACTACTGTGCATTCTCCGCCGTGGAAACAGAAACCGCCACCCCGCCGGATCAACGTCGACGACGACTCCACGGCGTCATCGGATCCACGGGCTCGCCGCGATCAGCGCCAAGTCCTCGACGACAGGCGACGAGAGGACGCTCGAACCCGCATCGAGCGTCGACGAGAAGCCCGAAGACAATCTGATCAGCGCGCTGGGACCGCTGTCGACATGCACGCGCCCGGTGAACCAGGCGACTTGCCGTACGCGGCAGGCTGCCCTGCGTTCACCCGAGAGCTGCGGCAAGTCCAGTGGCCTAGCATGAAGAACTTTAAGCCCGACGTACCCGAGAAGTACGACGACAAGACACACCCCTTTGAGTTCCTCAGCATCTACACCATTGCGGTGCAGGATGCCCGGGGACGCGACGAGAAGATCCTAGCCAACTACTTCCCGCTCGTGCTTAAGCCAAACGTCAGGTCTTGGCTTATGCACTTGCCGGAGAACTCCATCTCCTCTTGGGCAGATCTGTGCCACCAGTTTGTTGGCGCCTTCACGGGTGGCCACAAACCCCACGGCCAGGAGAGCGATCTCCACATCCTTGCCCAGAAGGAGGGAGAGTCCCTGCGCAAATATATCCAAAGGTTCAGCCGCGTTCAGCACAATATCCCCGATGTCCACCCTGCCGCGGTTATTAGCGCGTTCCATCAGAACGTGCGTAACCGCCGGATGAGGGAGGAGATGGCCATGACCAAGATCCGGGACGTCAGCGAGCTTTACGCTCTGGCTGACAAATGTGCACGTGCTGAAGAGGGGAGGAGACTCCCCGAAGAGGATATCGGCGCAGGAGGAAGTGACAGCGAGGAAGCCGCCCCGGCAAGGAAAGGCCGGCGGCGGAATAACAGGAAGAAGAAGAGCAAAGAGGTACTGGTTGTCGAGCAGTCCGGCAAGGAGGCTGCCGCCAAGAAGACACAGGTTGGAGGCTCCGGCAAGGAGGCCACTCCTGTAGCGGCAGCCGACAAGCAGTACTGCAAGATCCACCGCACCAAGGGCCACGATCTCCAGAACTGCAAGAGAGTAGAGTACCTCGTAGAACAGCAGAAGGCTGAATACGAGCGTCACGACAAGGAGAAGGCCCAAGGAGGCGGAGGAGAGCCAAGCAAGAAGCGGCCGTTCAATGGCCGGGGAGGACGCCGCGGCAAGGCCAAGCAGCGGCAAGGAGACAGACCTCCCCGGGGCCGCGACAAGGATGAAGACGAGGACGATGATGAGGATATGGATGAAGGAGACAACATCGAGCAGGAGTTCCAGAAGGCCACAGAGGTCCTGTGTGTCGACGGAGGTGCCTCTCTGCACACTTCCCACCGCCAACTCAAGCAATAGGTGCGGGAAGTGAATACAGCTGAGCCACCCGTCGAGTCGCGCATGCTACTGAAATGGTCCGGCACGCCCATCATCTTCGACCTTGAAGACCACCCTGACAGCACAACTGCAGTCGGGTGCTTGCCGATGTTGGTTTCACCAACTATCCGCAACCTCAAGGTCACCAAGATGTTGGTTGACGGCGGGGCCGGCCTCAACTTGATCTCCTCCGATGTGATCGAGAAACTGCAGATCCCCGACAGCGAGCTCGAGGAAACCGGGACGTTCCAAGGAATCAACCCGGGAAGGAGCAAGCCGAAGGGGAAGATCACGCTGCCAGTGACCTTTGGTGGAGAGCTCAACTTCAGGACGGATAGGATCACGTTCGACGTTGCCGATATCCCATTGCCATACAATGGGATACTTGGCCGTACTACGCTCGCCAAGTTCATGGCAGCTTCCCACTACGCGTACAACATGCTCAAGATGCCGGGGCCGATAAGCGTCATCTCTGTCCCCGGCGACAAGAAGGATGCGCTTATCTGTGGCGACAAGATCTACCGGGATGCAGCAGCCGCGGTAGACAGCAAGACACTTGCCGCTGAAGCTCCCGGGGGGAAGACCAAGACCAAGTCCGGCAAGAGCTCTAGGGCCCACTCCGGCAAACGCACCTCTTCGGAGTGCTGCGCTGCCGTCGAGGACGCACCATCGAGCTCCACCGGCAAGTGTAAGAAGGGAATGGCAGCTCCACCGGCAACCAAGAAGGTGCCCGCCAAGGAGGACGGCACTGGTGGTACCTTCACCATCAGTGCTACACTCGACCCTTAATAGGAAAGCGCGTTCGTTGCCTTCCTGCGGGCGAATGTCGATGTGTTTGCATGGCAACCATCTGACATCCCCGGCGTTCCCAGGAAGGTAATTGAGCACAAGCTTGCTGTTTGTCCTCATGCGCGGCCCGTCAAGCAGAAGGTCAGGAAACAAGCAGTGGAGCGCCAGGAGTTCATCGCCTAAGAAATCAAGAAGTTGGAAGCAGCAGGCCTGGTTAGAGGTGTACTACATCCCACGTGGTTGGCCAATCCAGTTGTCGTGCGCAAGGCTAATGGGAAGTGGAGACTTTGTATAGACTTCACTGATGTGAATAAAGCTTGTCCTAAGGATCCAGTTCCCTTGCCGCGCATTGACCAGATTGTTGACTCCACCGCCGGATGTGAGTTGCTTTCATTTCTCGATGCATACTCAGGTTACCACCAGATATTCATGGCTGAGGAAGATGAAGAGAAGACTGCATTCATTACTCCATGTGGCACATATTGCTTTATACGCATGCCCTTTGGATTGAAGAATGCGGGCTCAACGTTTGCAAGGGTGGTGCACACTGCTTTTGAGCCACAGATACACAGGAATGTAGAAGCCTACATGGATGACATAGTTGTCAAGAGCAAGAGCAAGACTACCCTAGTTCAGGATCTAGAAGAAACCTTTGAGAATCTGCGCAAGATACAACTCAAGTTGAACCCAGAGAAGTGCGTTTTCGGAGTCCCCTCCGGCAAGCTTCTCGGGTTCTTTGTGTCCCGGAGGGGGATTGAATCCAATCCCGACAAGATAAAAGCCATCGAGCAGATCGAAGCCCCGAAGCGTGTCAAGGACGTAAGGAGACTTGCTGGCTGTGTGGCTGCCCTCAGCAGGTTCATTTCAAAGTCTGCAGAACGCGCCCTGCCTTTCTTCAAAATCTTGAAAAAGGCGGGTCCTATGAAATGGACTCCGGAAGCGGAGGCAGCACTGCAAGACTTGAAACGATACCTGTCCTCCACTCCGATACTTGTCGCACCTAGGTCACAAGAGAAGTTGCTGCTGTACTTAGCGGCAACCAATCAAGTGGTTAGTGCTGCGTTAGTAGCGGAGAGGGAGGCAGATGAGGAACCCACGTCCCCGGCAAGCGCATCCAGCGACAAGCAAGGAGCTTCCCCGACAGGCTCTGGCCCCGATGAGGACAAGTCTGCGCAGGAACAAGGAGAAGTGCGAAAGAAGATGGTGCAGCGCCCAGTTTATTTCGTAAGTTCCCTCCTGCAGGGGGCTGCAAGGCGCCGGCGCTGGCGTGTTACTCATAGCGCCCACCGGAGAGCACCTCAAGTATGTTGTTCAAATGCACTTTCCCAAGGAGCAAGCGACAAACAATACTGCCGAGTATGAAGGTTTGCTTGCCGGTCTCAGAATTGCGGCCGAACTTGGGATCAAGAAGCTGATTGTGTAGGGAGACTCGCTGTTGGTGGTCCGACAAGTAAACAAGAGTTACCAGAGCCCTCTGATGGAAGCTTATGTTGATGAAGTGAGGAAGCTTGAAGAACACTTTGAAGGCCTACAGATGGAGCACGTTCCAAGAGCTCAGAATGATATCGCAGATGGCCTCTCAAAGTGCGCTGCAATGAAGTTACCTGTGGAACCAGGGGTCTTCGTGCTCAAGCTAACTCAGCCATCCGTTACACCATCAGTTGGGCAAAGCAAGAAGAGGAAGTTGGTCTCCGGTGACTACTTGCCGACGGATCTTCCAGAGACCGCCGCCAAGGTCCCCAAGATCAACAACCAAAATGCTGAGGAACAGTCTGCTCCTGCGGACCCAAGGGTCTGTACAGTTGAAGCAGGCGTTCCCGACAAGCCTTGCCCCGGCAGGCTTGCCGGGGAACCCTCAGCTCCGGCAGAGCCGTGGGTTCTTGCCGTAGAAGCTGAGGTTCCCGTAGCGGCCCTGATGCCTTTAGTCCTTGTTGTCGAGCCTCAGGCCCCAGCATGGGCGCATCAAATCGTCCGTTTTCTTTAGACTGGAGAACTTCCCGAAGAACCAGAAGAGATAGAGAGGATTACCAGGCAGTCAAGTATGTACCAGTTCGTCGGAAATGAACTGTACAGAAGAAGACTCAATGGTGTCAGATTAAAGTGCATTTCCCGGAAAGATGGACAGAAGCTGTTGGCAGAGATACACGGAGGCATATGTGGTCACCACATTGGCGCAAGAGCACTTGCCGGGAAGGCGTTCCGGCAAGGTTTCTTTTGGCCAGAAGCCCTCCAAGATGCAACTGCACAAGTAACCAAGTGTGAAGCGTGCCAGTTCCATGCCAAGCAAATTCACCAGCCAGCTCAAGCTCTCCAGACGATCCCTTTGTCCTGGCCCTTCTCGGTCTGGGGGCTCGATATCCTCGGCCCCTTTCCCCGCGCAGTCGGGGGCTTTGAGTACTTGTACGTTGCAATCGACAAGTTCACAAAGTGGCCGGAAGTGGAACCAGTGAGAAAGGTGACAGCACAGTCAGCAGTCAGGTTCTTCAGGTCGATAGTTTGCCGTTTCGGGATCCCTAACAGGATAATAACTGACAACGGCACACAATTCACAAGTCGCACCTTCATGCAGTACGTCCAAGACCTTGGCGCCAAGGTCTGCTTTGCTTCCGTTGCTCACCCAAGGAGCAATGGTCAAGCAGAGAGGGCCAATGCTGAAGTGCTGCGCGGGCTCAAGACAAGAACCTTTGACAGGCTGCACAAGTGTGGAAGAAACTGGATAGAGGAGTTGTCGGCGGCTCTTTGGTCAATCAGGACGACACCAAATCGAGCCACCGGACAGACACCCTTTTCTCTTGTCTATGGAGCAGAGGCAGTTCTCCCCACGGAACTCGTATACGGATCTCCTCGAGTGCTCGCTTATGACGAGCTCGAGCAAGAGCAACTGCGGCAAGATGATGCACTGCTCCTCGAGGAGGACCGTCTCCAGGCTGCTGTACGAGCTGCTCGATATGAGCAAGCCTTGCGTCGCTATCATAGCCGCAAGGTCAGGGCCAGGAGTCTCGAGGAAGGCGACCTTTTTCTTCGGCGCGTTCAGTCCGCCAAGAACTCCAACAAGTTGACGCCGAAGTGGGAAGGCCCTTATCGGGTGAGACAAGTCACAAGGCCCGGCGCTGTCCGCCTTGAGACCGAAGAAGGCTTACCGGTGAGCAACTCCTGGAATATAGAGCATCTTCGCAAGTTTCACACGTAAGGCGCGGTTGCCGTGATCCGCTCCGGCAACCACCTTTTGTACAAGTCTTGCCGCTGTTGCATGTAAACCTTTGTACAAAGTCGGGCGCAGACCCCGTGCATCAGTGAAACTTTTGTGCTTCGCACCATTTGTCATTTCATGCCTTTCTTTCTTGCTTGCATGTATCATCTGACATTTTGTGCAGCACACATCCCCGGTAAGCAGTAACAAGCCACAAGGCTCCGTACTTGTATTTCCTCCTCTTTTCCCTTTCTCTCTGAAACAGAAGGAGTGTTCCTCGCGCACAAGTTTGCCGGGGGGGGGGAGGAGATAGAAGTATGGACCAGGTGCTGTTCAAGAAAGGGAAGCCTTGTCGGAAAGCAAACAATCCATAAAAGCTAAGTTGCCAGAATTTGAGCAATTCAAATTTTTAAATTTTTTGTTGTCTTCCTTGAACAACCACACTTTGTATGGAAAACCTGTGCGCGGAGGAACCTACCCATGGCTAGCCGCGCCCTTACTTTGTTTCGAGCACGCTCAACGACCTAAGTGAGCTGCGACAAGTGTCGCACCCTTACTTCGTTTTCGAGTTCGCTCAGCAATCTAAGTGTGCTGCGACTAGCTGCGGCAAGGTTTCTTGCCGACAAGGGCATTGCCAGCAGGTTGCTAAGAGTCCCGCACTCGGCGCTCGCGGCAAGGGTCCCTTTGCCGACAAGTTCCCTAAAAAGCGTAGGGTGGAAAGCATACAAAGTGAAGGGACCAGAGCAAGGGAGATAACACTGCATTGATTACCCGAAACAAAAATATATATTACAGAGATAACTTGCCGCTGTTCTAAACAACTACTGCCTATGACTTAATTTACAGCGGCGAGGGAAGCGAGGTGCCTAGTCTCTCCGGTCTCCGTCAATCCTCTGGATCTTTCCCACCTTGGCTACGATGTGGGCAACTTGGGCCTTCAACGCCTCCTAGTTGGCTTCGGGCGGCAGGGTCCGGAGGATGTTGACAAGGTTGATCCCGGGGTTGCGGTAGACGATCTTCGACAACACCCGCTCCATAGTGCCCGTGCAAAGCCGGCGCGCCTCGTCAGCCAGCTGCACGGGGATCTTCTCCCGTAGCCGCGCGAGAGCCGGCGCCACTCCTCTGAGGAACAAGCTCAGCTTGGCGCTGTGGGGGAGATTCTCGTCGGGGGAGTACGCGAGGTGCTCCGCCCTCAGCGCCACCATCTCCATATCGATGTTGGCGGCGGAGGCGACGAGCTCCTCGGTCCACTGCTCCACTGTCCGCTGGAAGTGGTTTTGCGAGACGGCGGCGCTCTCCAGCAAGGCCCTCTCGGTACGGAGATCGTCCTTCAGCTTCGTCTCGCGATCCCGGGCGGCGTCGAGCGAGCCGGTGAGGGTGGAAACCTTCATCTCCAAGTCAGGTATGGAGTCCCTGGCGTCGGTGAGCTCTTTGCCCTTCTCGGATAGGCGGATTTGCAGCTCCGAGTTGGTGTGGGCATCCTTCTCCCGCGCCACGTTGAGCGCGGCGACCCTGTCTTCACTCGCCTTCAAGTTCAACTCCATCTGCGCCACCCTGGCCTCCAGATCCCTCTTGGCGGTCTCTACAGCAGCAGCGGCGTCCCTCGCCTCCCGCAGAGCCCCGCCAATGGCCTGCTCACGAGCGGTGAGGTCGTCCTCGTGGCTGTCGAGGTCGACCTTCCGCTGGTTGAGCTCTCCCTCCCGCCGAGACAGCTCCTCGGCGGCCAGACGCTGCTGCTCCTCCACCTCGGCCTTCTCGAGGAGGAATGCTTGGTGTGCTCCGGCGAGCTCTTCGTGCTCCTCCGCCAAGTTTCGGAGGGCCGCCTGGTTGGCGGCACGGAGCTCCGCAGCACGCTTCTCCAAATCAACGCCGGCCTTGGCAGCCAAAGCCTCTCGGGACTCCAGCTTGGCTTGCCTGGCCCGGTACAAACCCAGGAGTCGACGCAGGAGTTGCTCCTCTTCGGGCTCGTCGCTGCTGCCGGGCGCGTCGACAACCTTCAACCCGGCGGAGGCGAGAACTTCTCCGTCGAACGTCTCCCCCTCCGTGGGTGCCCTTGATGAGGACGCCCACGGGACTTGTATGAAGACCCCGTTGGCGGCCTCCAGATAGACGCCCGACCCAGCCGCAGAGGCGGATGGATCGGCGGCCGGTGCAGCGTCCGGCGCTCCTGCGGCCTCCGGGCCAGCAGTGCGGTCGCCGATCCCTTCCCCAGCTGCCGCGTCAGCGGTCGGGGCGGTCTCCTCGGCGGCTGGCTCGTCAGCGCCGGCCATTCCTTCCGCGGCAGTGCCGTCGCCAGTTTCGCCGCGCACCTCCTCCTCCTCGGCGATGGTTTCCGTCTCCATCGGCTCCAGAGCGAGCGGGTCTGACAACAGAAGAAAAAGAAAAGAAAGATTTGTCAAGCAAATATCCAAAAAGAAGAATCCAAGAAGAAGAAAGTACAAGGGTTTACCTGCGCGGGCCTCTTCGACAACGGGGTCCCTCGCCGGGGAGTTATCCCTTGGCGGCGTAGAAGAAGCCCCCGCCGGCGGAGGGCCGCCGGTGCCCTCCCTTGGCGGGGAGTCCACCCTTGGCGGGGTACTTGCCCTTGGCGGGGTACTCGCCCTTGGCGGAGTACCCGTCCTTGGCGGAGCACTGTCCCTCGCCGGGGAGCTCATCCTTGGCGGGGAGGGTGGAACAAGCGGCTCGTCGAGGGCGACCTCCTGGTGCTCCTGCGGCTGCGGCTCCACTTCTGCACAAGACAACAAGACATCAGTAAGGACAATAACCTCAAGCGCGCCCGTCAAGCAGAAAAATGAATACTAGACTTATGCTGGGGGCTGCACTGGGGGCTGCTCTCCGGAGCAGCGGGCTGGTCCGGCAAGTCCGTCGTTGGCGCGTCCCCTGCCGCTGCGACGGGCTCGTCGTCCTCGAGATCGACCACGGGAATCTTGGCCCTCTTCGCCATCCTCTGGGTCAAGGTCCTGGAAGCCGAAACAAGATCAGAACCAAGCAAGAGAAACCAAGACAAAATCAAAGGAAATGAAAATTGCAAGTACTTACTCTTCCTCCTCTTCATCGGAGCTGAGGGCGGAGAAGTCAAACCCCGCCTCGCACGCTCCAGCACGAGGAGCTGGAGGAGAAGGCTCCCTCGGACGCTTGGCGGGCTCCGGGGCTGCGGGCTATGAAGACCCAGCACCGGTCGTCGCTGAGGACCGAGGAGCAGAAGGAACCCCAGAGCCACTCCGGGAAGATCCCCCTCCGCTTGTCGCTCGGGCACGGGGCGCCTCCTTAACGACCTTGCTCGTCATGGTGGCGCGCGTCGCCCGGCGCTTCGGTTGCTGTCGGGGCACCTGTGGCCTCACCGTCTCGGCGGCCTTGCGGAGGCGCTTCTTCTGTTGTGGCGGAGGACTTGGTGGCGGTGGAGAATTCTCCGAGGATGAGGAGGCGTCGTCGTCAAGATTCAGAGACCCGCCAGAGTCTTCGTCGGAATCACCGGACTCGGAATCCTCCTCCTCCTCGGCGGGCCCGCTGGACTCAGTACCCTGCCCGGCAGCCTCGCCCATCCCGGTAGGCTCCCCGGTAGGCTCCCCGGCAAACTCCTCGGGCGCGAGCTTCAACAACTTGAGGACTTCCTCCTCCTCAGCCTGACTCACCGCTTCCGCCGCCTCCGCTTCATCAATAGTGTATCCAAATTCACCTGCCGCCGCAGCCACAGCGGCCTCCTCCATCCTGGAGGCAATGTACGCCACATCTCGCTCGGTGGTCTCCCGGGTGAGCCCCTTCTTCTCCTCGGCTTTGCGTGGTTTTTCAACCAAGTTGTCGAAGAAGGCCTGCACGGTCTCCGCTGAAGGCTCCAGCCAAGTGGGGACGACCCCGTGGGAGTCGCACTCAGGCATTGCCGCGCGGATGGCACTAAGGGCAGTATTATTGCACAAGGGAACTACTCCGACCGACGGTTTGAACTACTCCGGGTGCTTGGGGTCGTGCTCGAACAGCTCCCGGACCATCCCCTTCAGTTCCAAGACGGTGAAGTTGTAGTTCATCCCGGGGTGCAGCCTCATGCGGTCTGCCGCGTTGCCGAACTCCCAAGGGGGTCTCTTCCTTTCCTGCAGAGGGGCAATGCGGCGGCGGAGGAAGTCAGCCCCAACTTCACCCACAGTCAGATTGGCAGCCCGGAGACGAAGAATCCTAGTAAGGGCAATCTGCAGCTTGTCGTCCTCTGGGGCCAAATCGCTCCAATCCTTGCCGCGCACTATTGCAGTCTGGCGCGGCAAGGTAAACTGCTCGGGCTCATCTTCCAGAACCCAGCACCAGTCAGCCCTCCACTCTTCCCACTTGCCGCGAAGCTCTCCTTTCAAGTACGCCTCCTTCTTGTTCAGCCTAAAGATCCAGGAGATGCCGCCGGAGAGTGGGGATCCGGACTCTACTCTAGGCGTGAAGAAATGGCGGAAAAGGGCTACATTTGGGTGGACCCCGACATAGTTTTCGCACAGATGTGCGAAAACGGCCAAGGTGAGAACGGCATTTGGGGTGAAATCTAAGAGGTGGAGGCCATACGTGTTCATCACATCACAGAAGAACTCCGAATACGGAGGGCAGAGACCGCAATAGAAGAACGCAGCGAAGAAGTAGTAACCTCTCGGGAACATGTCGACGGCCACGGCGGGGAGGACTCTGGTGCGCGGGTGATCCTTCGTCTCCCTCGCCCAGAACAAATAGTACTTGTCCCGCAGCTCCCTCGGGCCGAGCCTTGGCGGGAAGACCACCCTCCTTCTCCGCATGGCTGCCAGCTTCGCCGCCTGCTCAGACTTCTCCTTCTTCGCCTTATCGCTCTTCGCCTTGTCGCTCTTCGCCTGGTCGCTCTTCGGGGCCATGGCGGGGACGGCGAGGGAGGACGATGGCGCTGCGGGTGGGGAAGACGGCGTAGGAAGGGCAGAAGCTGGGAGCGGCGGGGGTTTCTGGAGATTCAAGGCACAGTGAAGGCAATGGGGGAAAACTGCCCCTGCTTCCTCTGCTTTTAAGGGGGAAGTGGGGAACGTTCCGCATTTCCCCATTAAAGAAAGAGGCCACGATCTCTCCCACGACGCCGCATGCGGCGAATCTGGAGTGGGAAACGGCGCGCCGTGGGCCGCGTGTGCCCGTGCACTGTTCTGGGCCTGGCCCAACAGCGCTCGGCACCGTGTGTGACCCAGGCCCGGGGGCTCCTGTCGGTGTACTAAAGTAGGGGTACCTTAGTATCCCGACTTGTGCACGGGCAGTAGCAGCGTCCCGTGGTCTGGCTCACCAAGCGCCCGCCAAAGCCCACTCTAGACCCCTTTAAGCCATTCAAGAACAAAGTATTCAAGTTAAGAGACAAGACCCCGGCAAGAGGAGCTTGCCGGGAAGGCCGCACCAGGCTCAAAGTTATCATTCCAGCACAAGACCCTGGCAAGAGGAGCTTGCCAGGAAGGCCAAAAGAACGGCACTTCAAGGAGGTATATCGCGGCGCGTGCGCCCCGACAGGACCCGGGGAGCAGCAAGCTTCCGGGCCCGGCAAGGTGCTTGCCGGGGAGGCTTATGCTGTGTGCCTGCGCTCCAGGTCATCTGGCCACGCGTCGCCCTGGGGCCCTTCCAGGGGCACGTGGCAGATGGCTGTGCAGCCTGGGGTACACGGTGGCAAGCCGCGGTGATAAGGCCATCGCCGTGGCGAACGGAGACGCATGGACGGGCGCTTTTGGGGCGACGGCGACGGGCATTCAATGCCCTTGTCCCCCACCGTAAGAGTTAGGTGAAGACCACTATTCATACACTGTTGCAACTACCACCGATTTTACATTTTTACCCTCCTCTACGTTGACACCTGTCGGTGACCCCTTTGAGCTATAAAAGGAGGCCCATGCACAAACTAGAGGGGGTTCGATCCCAGAAACTAGACCACTCCCTCGCTCGGTGCAGCTAGTACTGTAGATCTTCAAGCTCCCGAGCCCAAGAACTAAATACAACCAAAGCAGGAGTAGGGTTTTACGCGTCATCGCGGCCCGAACCTGGGTAAACTGCCCGCGTGTGCTCCTCGATCAGCTCTCCATGCTCCCTCCGCTCCCTTGCCGCAACGTAGAAGGGGCTCCGGTCCCATAGGTGTTCGTGGGCGGTCAGTTTCCCCGATAGGGGGAGTTTGGTAGGAGTTAACCATCGCGCGCCCCCGACCTCCACACAAAGGTTGGCACTCTACAAATACCTCATGCTCTAACTTCGTCACATAGCGGTTCGCCATATGTGCATGATACGGGAATCACTAACCTTAACACAAGTATTTCTCAATTTCATAATAACTCCACTAGCATGACTCTAATATCACTATCCTCATGTCTCAAAACAATTATCAAGCATCCAACATCTCATTCTATTCAATGCACTTAGTGTGAATTTTTTTTACTACATTGACATTGGATGTCTATCATGTGAAGACTAGTTTCTTTAGCCTAAATACATTACCATGCAGTTTTAATAGACTCTCAAACGGATATAAGTGAAGCATGAGAGTTCAACAATTTCTACAAAATATTACCACCACGGTTCTCTAAAAGATATAAGTGAAGCACTAGAGCAAAAACTATTCAACTCAAAAGATATAAGTGAAGCACATAGAGTGTTTTAATAATTTCTAGGTCATATTTAACTCTATCAAATAGGTGTGTACAGCAAAGATGACCGTGGAAAACTAACAAGCAAAGACTCAAATTATACAAGACGCTCCAAGCAAACACATATCATGTTGCGAATAAAAATATAGCTCCAAGTATAGTTACAGATGGATGAAGACGAAAGAGGGGATGCCTTCCCGGGGCATCCCCAAGCTTAGGCTTTTGATTATCTTGAATTTACTTGGGGTTACATGGGCATCCCCAAGCTTAGGCCTTTGCTACTCCTTGTTCCATAGTCCATCAAAGCAATACTCAAAACTTGAAAACTTCACAACACAAAACTTAGACAAAAATTCTCGTGAGGTCCGTTAGTATAAGAAAGCAAACCACTACTCAAAGGTACAGCAATGAATTCATTCTTTGTTTATATTGGTGTTAAACCTACTGTATTCCAACTTCTCTATGGTTCATATCCTCCAATACTACTCATAGATGCATCGGAATAAGCAAACAACACACGAAAAACAGAATCTGTCAAAAACAGAACAGTCTGTAGTAATCTGTAGGTTTCGCCTACTTCTGTAACTCCAAAAATTTAAAACTAAATTGGTAAATTTGTGGAATTTGTCTGCCAATATCTTCAAAAAGAATCAACTAAAAATCATGCTCCAGTAAAATCTGAAGACTACTTTAGCAAGCGCTAACGATTCTGTTTTTCACACCAAGATCACATAAACTTCACACAAGTCTTCCCAAAGGTTCTACTTGGCCCAAACACTAAACAAAACATGAAAACACATCTAATCAGAGGCTAGATGCAATATTTATTCCCTAACAGCAACAAAAACAAAAAATATAAAGTTGGGTTGCCTCCCAACAAGCGCTATCGTTTTACGCCTCTAGCTAGGCACGATACAAGATAAATCTAGGTATTGACATAGTGGTACGATATGTCGCGAAAGCTCATCTCATATTCCCTACGTTCAGCAGCAAGCTTCCTTTGTGGCAAGCAAAAGTAATCAAAAGGGCTAAATTTAATAGGACAAAAGTCCCCTACATCAATCTCGGGAGGAACAGGTTCCTCCTTTGGCCCTTTGTAGTGGATAACTAATTCATCATTATAGGCATTTTTTCTGGCAGAAGGTCATAAGCCTTCGCTCAAGGGAGAAGCCTAACCCATTATTCTGAATAGCAAAGTCATCGTTTATCTCAGAAATTCTATCAATCAAGATCTCAACATGAACCTTTTTTCTAAGGTTTTCATTAAAAGCAACATGATCAGGAGATCAGAACCGCATTAGGTCTTCTTGATTGAACAAGATAGCCTCTATAGGAGGTCGACCGACATCTACTCCGTAATGAGCAAAGATTTCTCTGGACTCTTTCATGATATATCTAATTCATGAGCCAAAAAGATAGTTGCTGCACGCTTAACGGAAGAATGCTCAATATTGGAGAACTCCAAAAATATTCTCTGAATACAGGGATGCATATGGATAAATTGCCTTTAAATTTCTACTATGAGCATAGATACAGCATCTGCAAGGCTACTAGTTCTGTGAAGAATAGAGCCACCCATAGTGGGCAAAGCACCGGCACAAGTAAAGAAGTCTTGAAGAACTCCTTTTCCAATAATATACCACTACCAACCCGGAGCTTCTTAATATGTAAAGTGGTAGCTTCATCCGGGGGGGTCAACATGAACGTTGCCCTCAACATCGCTACCCTTCTCGATAAATCCTTCCCCATTTCAGACATGAGGGTGAGCAAGCAAGCAACACACACAAGCAAACAAGAAGCAAGCGAACGATAAACACACGGCGAAAGAAGGGCAAATAAAACAGCAATGGTGAAGTGGGGGAGAGGAAAACAAGAGGCAAATAAATGTAATGCGAAGGATAAGGGTTTGTGATAGGTCCTTGGTATATGACTTTTGCGTAAGCCTCCCCGGCAATGGCGCCAGAAATTCTTCTTGCTACCTCTTGAGCTTGTGTTGTATTCCCTCAAAGAGGAAAGGGAGATGCAGCACAGTAGCGTAAGTATTTCCCTCAGTTTTTGAGAACCGAGGTATCAATCCAGTAGGAGACCACGTGTGAGTCCCTCGCACCTGCACAAACAAATAAGAACTTCGCAGCCAACGCGATAAGGGGTTGTCAATCCCTTTACGGTCACTTATGAAAGTGAGATCTGATAGAGATGATAGTTTATATTTTTGGTATTTTTAGTTTATAAGAACAGAAAATAAAAGCGGTAAAATTAAAGTAGATGTAGATTGATAAGATGACAATAGACCCGGGGGCCATAGTTTTCTCTAGTGGCTTCTCTCATGATAGCGATATTCTACGGTGGGTAAACAAACTACTGTCGAGCAATTGATAGAAAATCGAATAATTATGAGACTATCTAGGCATCATCATTGTATATAGGGATCACGTCCGAGACAAGTAGACCGACTCCTGCCTGCATCTACTACTATTACTCCATACATCGACCGCTATCCGGCATGCATCTAGTGTATTGAGTTCATAAGAACAGAGTAACGCCTTAAGCAAGATGACATGATGTAGAGGGATAAACTCAAGCAATATGATATAAACCCCATCTTTTTATGCTCGATGGCAACAATACAATACGTGCCTTGCTGCCCCTACTGTCATTGGGAAAGGACACCGCAAGATTGAACCCAAAGCCAAGCACTTCTCCCATTGCAAGAACTATAGATCTAGTAGGCCAAACCAAACCAATAATTCGAAGAGACTTGCAAGGATATTATGAGCACACATAAAAAGTTCAGAGAAGAACCAAATATCTTTCATAGATAACCTTGATCATAAACTCACAATTCATCGGATCTCGACAAACACACCACAAAAAGAGATTACATCGAATAGATCTCCTCGAAGACCGAGGAGAACTTTGTATTGAGATCGAGAGAGAGAGAGAGAGAAGAAGCCATCTAGATACTAGCTATGGAACCGAAGGTCTGTGGTAAACTACTCACAACTCATGGTGAGGGCGATGATGATGATGATGATGAAGGCCTCCATGATGGATCCCCCTCCGGTGGAGCTCCAGAACAGGCTCCAAGATGGGATCTCCATGGGAACAGAAGGTACGGCGGTGGAATTAGGGATTTCTCTCTGTTCACGGAGTTTCTGGGGTACGTAGACATATATAGGAAGAAGGAGGGCACCGGGAGACGCTCGAGGGGGCCACGAGGTAGGGGGCGCGCCCCCACCCTCGTGGGCCAGCCCTCTGTCCCCTGATGTGGTTCTCAAGCTATGCGTGTGTGATTTTCTCCAAAAATATCTCTCGCGAAGGTTTCATTCCGTTTGATATTCTTTTTCTGCAAAACCCTGAAACAGGCAAAAAACAGCAATCTGGACTGGGCCTTTGGGTTAGTAGGTTAGTCCCAAAAATGATATAAAAGTGAATGATAAAGACCATTCAACATCCAAGACTTCATAAATAATAGCATGGAACAATAAAAAATTATAGATACGTTGGAGACGTATCAGCCGGCGAGGGGCCCTTCTGAGTTGTGGTTGCAGTACGCCGGGTGCTGCAGCCAGGCTTCGGGGGCGGAGGTCGAGGTTGTTCCCCCGGCCGGTGTCTTCATGACTCGAGGATGGGGCGAAATCGCCCGCGTGTGCCGCCCTGATGGAGCCCGTCATCCACTTCGAGTTTGACGGTGCCTCCATGTTGTTCTTCAAGGTCTTCGACGGGGAAGGACGCCGCCAGGAGTGCTGCCCTGGAGGGAGCCGCCAGGGTGGCACAGTGGCGGACGCCGCCGTGCCTGCTCTCGGCCCTGTCGACAGCTCTCCTAGCAGCAGTGATGGCCCCTGGAAATCCAGCAGCACTCCCGAGCATGACGAGTCTCTAGAGACGAGTGACGATAGCTATGTACCTCCAAGCTCATGCCACGCCCAGAGCGCGACAGCTGCACCAGCTCGTCGTCGCTGGTGACTTGAGCGGGGTTGGAGCCGGCCTCTCGTGGCCTACTATTGATGATGGCGTCTGCGGCGGTAGCCGTAGTTAGGGCCTCCTGGAGTCTCCTTCTTTTGTTCCCATGCGAGGAATCGAAGTGAACCCCGTGGGGGTGTGTAAAGAACCTGTAATGCTTCTACTCCGATGTTTATTATCCTTGCTATGAAACCGTGGTTGCAGGTCTTGCTTCGGCACTATCCCCCCTTTTTGTCTTTACAGGTTGAAACCATGATTGCTCTACGCCGGCAGGTCCCAATCCTAGGGCAAGCTTCAGTCGTCGTTGGTATGCCAGGTTGCCATGCCGTTGTCAAGGCTAGGAGGTGAGTGGCCTCGGGGTCCGGTAAGAGCTCCTGAGGCGCGATGCTCAAGAGGTCCCCCTTGGCTTGCAAGCAGCTTCCTGGGGCTAAAAAGGGAGGTGGCATTGCCGGATCAAGATTGCGGAAATCAAACTTGTTGAGTCATGGTGTTGTGCAATTTTGAATGTGTGACTTATCTTGATGGCCTGAGGTGATTCTCCACGCGGTGCGCCTAGTTCGTCCTTCTGCGGCAGCGCGGCTAGGATCTCATGATTCCCTTCCCGCTCGCTTTAGTGTTCTGTGTCGGCAGAGCCCAGCCCCGCCCATACCTCAGCCGCCGCTGGCTCGTCCGGATCGCCAGGACGAGGCAACGGGTGAGGGGCTATGTGACCAGTTAGGCTCCTGAGTCGCGATGCTCACGAGTCCCCCTTGACGTACGAACATCCCTCGGGAAGGAAACGCGAGACTAGGCCTTAGTGTTCTGCGTCGGCAGAGCCCGACCCCGCGCATACCTCAGCCGCCACTAGCTCGTACGGATCGCCAGGACAAGGCCAAGGAGTCCTCCTTGACGTATGAACAGACCTTGGTGCCCCGTGCCGGCCTCCCCTTCTGGCGCACTTCTAGGTGCTCCGCGTCCTCGGGTCCCGACCCTCGAGCGGAGCTGAGCCGCCGCTGGTATGCTAGGTCGTGATGCCGTGGTCATGGCCGGGGGGTGAGGGCTGGAGAGTCAGTAGGATCCCCCCCCCTTTAACGCGCAAGTGGATTACGTGAAAATGGGAAAACTGGCAAGGCCGCCTATTGCTAGGCTTCGGATATTCCTGCGGGTTAGTCCGATGAAACATCATATTTACAATTGTGTCTACCGTCGTGCCACTGATCTTTATATGGGAAGACGAAGGCACGGAGGACCCGGTGAGGTGTCGTGCGCGGGGCGGGCCGTGAGTCAGAGCTCGATCTCTCTGATTTGTCAACGTTGAAGGGACGGACCCGAGCACAAGCCTCATGCCGACGTGTGTAGCCCCGTTGCGGAATGAGCAGGAGTCTGTTCGGCAGTGCGGAGGGTCAAAAGAGGTGGTGAGTGAGCAGGTGATGATCATAAGGTAATCTGTAGGATTAAACGAGCTAATCCAGGTGATGCAAAATGCGATACATGCCACAGGGACGGACCCATGCGGCCTGGGGATGATGCAGCCCAAGGCCCCCCCAACAGAGTAAGCTAAAGATGCAAAAGGATACACGTCGTAGGGGCAAGCCCGTGTGACTTGGGGATGATGCAGCCCGAGGGGCGCCCCCAACTAAACAAACTGAAACAAAGTCACCTGGCACCGATGCTGGAGAGATGTTGATGTAGCTGAAGATGCTCGCTGCAGATGTCGCTCCTCATGAGCCGCCTAACTCCGGGACCTCGCGAGGCTTCGGAGGTTCCGAGGGCTCACGAAGAACCGACGCCATTTCCGCTAGGGTCTCCTGATGCCTGGCCTCGCGAGCCGCCAGGACCTCCTGCATGTGGCACTGGTATAGGGCCGCCTAGTTTGGCAAGCCGAAGGGCATGCAGACGTAGCTATGAGGGGGGGCCCTCGCACCGGCCCACCTGACATGGCCAGTAGAGGTCCTGAGAAGTGATCTTGTTGAGTCCTGGGACGTTGACGCACACGCGCAGCCTGTCGCCCGAGCCTGGGACGATAGCTGCACATCACGGTGCAGGGCGGTGCTTGCCACGCATCGCCCTTGGTACCTGCAAGTCTTTGATGGTTCGGCCGATGAACTCCTGAGTGCTTGGCGCCTCGCATCTTGTGCTCTCTTGATGGAAACTTGCGGTGAAGCACGCTACCACATGGTGCCTGAGCGCCTCCCTCGTGACATTGGCTAGGTCAGAGGTCCTCCAGAGGAGAGCCCCCGAGCCCAGCCTGAGAGGGGCGCCGGGTGGGCCTTCCTATGCGAGGGAGGGAGGCGCCACATCCACGGGCGCGGACCCTGAGGTGCGGCGACCGGGTGCTACATCTTCGTGAGGCTCCAGGGGCGAGCAACTGCTTCTTCTTCCTCGGGATAGCTTCACGGGGTAGATGGTGTTTTCGTTGTCTGGGTCCTCGACTGCCGCAGCCTGGTAAGCGGGCTCGAGGGAGCACACAACATCCTTTTCTTCACACGCGATGGTGATGATGTCACCGCTCCCCGACATCTTGAGGACATTGTAACCACGGTGAGTCGCTGCCATGAACTTGGCCAGGGCTGGATACCCAAGAATGGCATTGTATGGGAGACGGATATGGGCGACTTCGAAGTCCATGAGCTCGGTGTGGTAGTTGTCGCGGGTGCCGAAGGTAATGGGGAGCCAAATCTGCCCGATTGGGGTGGTGGAGCCGTCGGTCACTCCTGAGAAAGGCCTGGTGGGATGCAGCTGGTCATACGGCACCTAGAGACGATCAAACGTGTCGACGGAGAGAACATTGAGCCTGGCACCACCATCGATGAGGGTCTTGGTGACTTGGACGTTGCTGATGACGGGTGAGCAGAGCATTGGGAGGGCGCCGGTGGTCGCCATGCACTTGAGCTGGTCAGCTGAGCTGAAGGTGACGGTGCATTTGGACCACTTGAGCGGCCGCATGGCTTCTTTCCTGGGGAGAGCCGCATTCACTTCTTGGGCGAACTGCTTGAAGATGCACTGAGAGGCTGGAGCATGTGCACCGCCCAAGATGCAGGCGATGGCGCGATGCTCGTGGAAGCCCCCAGCCCCTTTGTCTTGGTCGTCGTTCCTCCTTGGCAGCGGCAGCGGAGGGAGGCCGGCCTTACCCTGAGGACGGCCCTCACGAGGTTGGTCCCTCCAGGCACCCTCGCGAGGCTGGGCCCTCCAGGCGACCTCGTGAGGCTGATCGTGCCAGCATTCTTCACGAGGCTGATCGCGCCACTCCTGACGGGGGTCGCGGTCGTCCCAGCACCCCCAGTTCGGCTTCCTCCACAGTCGTAGCCTCGATCATTGTGCCCGGGGCGTCGGCCGATGCGTTCATTGCAGATAGCCCTGAGGTCCTGACAATCATTGGTGTTGTGGCTGTGCACGTTGTGGAAGGCGCAGAATGGACGGCTGCTCGTGGATGACTCTGGGTGGTCGCAGCCACGCTTCATCTCTGGTTCGGCCGCGAGCACGACCACCCCCTTGCGCTTCACATATTTAGCCTTGGCCTTCTTATCCTCTGGGTCAGCAGCGGGGAGCTCGACAAGGGAAAGGCACCCCTCCTCAGCTCTAGCGCACTTTGTCGCGAGGTTGAACAATTCTATGGCTGTGCACAGATCTTCATGGATGGTGAGCTCCTCCTTCATATTGACATCGCGGACGCCATCAGAGAATGCTGAGATGATGGCCTCGTCCGTTACCTTGGGGATCTTGAGGCAGATGCTATTGAAGCGCTGGATGTACTTTTGCAGGGTTTCCCCTAGTTGGTGCTTGATGCGTCACAGGTCACCTGCGGCTGGCGGGCGGTTGCGAGTGCCCTGGAAATTGGCGATGAAACACTCGCGCATCTCACCCCAAGAGGAGATCGATCTCGCGGGAAGGTCCAGGAGCCACGAGTGCGCGTCGTCTTTGAGAGCCATGGGGAACCAGTTCGCCATAATCTTCTCGTCGCTATTGGATGCCTCGATGCTCAGCTCGTAGAGCTGCAGGAACTCAGCAGGGTCGGGGGTGCCATCGTAGCATGGAGGCAGGTTGAGCTTGAACTTCCCAGGCCAGTTGACGCTGCGTAGCTATGGGGTGAAGGCCCGGCAGCCTGTTGTGGATACCGGAGCCTGTCGCGGAGGCGGAGCTTGGTCTTGGTTCTCGCACGCCGCCACTGCAGGGGGCACACGGTCTCGACGTGGCGGTAGCAGAAGCGCGGGAGCTCCTCCTTGCGGCCACTGGATCTCTTGGCAGCTTCCTTCTTCATGCACGGGCACCCTGCGCGGTGGGTTGCGCCGCGGGGCCGCATGCCTTGGAGCGTGGACGACGTCTTGACGTGGAGGTGGTGGAGGTGCTTCATGGGCCACGTCGCCCGCAAAGGCAGGCGAGCGAGGTAGCAAGAGGCACAGAGCAGGAGAGCCCCCAGCAGCACTGATGAGCTCGACGATGCGGTCTAGCCAGTCCTTGTAGAGGTTGTCGATGGGGCGGTAGCGCAGGAGCTCACGCGCCATGAGCAGCACGGCCCGCGCGTCCGCGTGTCCGCGACAGCCGTGGGACGATGAGCCGGCTAGGGTCAGCGACGGTGTTGCGGTGCGAACATCCCACCACACCGAGGGGTGCAGCGACGAGGCCTGCTGCTCATGCCTCACCGGGCTCGTGGCCGCGTTGGCGGCGGGTGATGGAGAACGGCGAGGTGGTCCGCCTGCGGGAGCTTTCTGAGCGACGCGAGCGGCGAGGGCAACCCGTCGCTCAGCACGAGCTCGGTGAGCGTCAGCCATGTAAGCAATTTAGCGATGAAGCGTCGACCGACGGAAGAGAGGTCTTGGCACACCCCTACCCGGCGCACCAAATGTCGGTTTTTGGGTTTCGCAAACCCTTGAGAGGTTCGAACTATAGGGTGCACACGAAGAACACTCTATCCAAAACGCGCTCGCCCTACGATTCCGCAGCCTAGCTCGATGAACTCAAAGAACAAGGGACACAGAGGATTATATTGGTTCGGGACACCTTGCAGTGTAATACCCTACTCCAGTGTGTGTGGTGGATTGCCTTGTGGGGTTGAGGGTGAACTAGTACAATGGATGAACATCCTCCGGGGGAGAGGTGTTCTTGGGCTCGAATGAGCTCGTGGTGTGTGTAGGGTGGAATGGATCTCTCTCTTTCTCTCTCTCTCTACCAGATGAGCTCTTCTACCCTTCGACCCGCTCCTCCATGGTGGTGGCTAGGTCCGATTTATAGGGGCCTTGGTCCTCTTCCCAAGTATCAGCGGGAAGGGATCCCACAACGACCAAATTTGAAGGGGAACAGCTAGTACAAGTTATCCTGACAAAAGTGGTATTCGTCCGCCAAAGGCTCTCGTGGTGACATCGCGCCGGGCTCCACGACGACCTCCATTCTGCCGCCCTGATGGTCCTCGGTCTTGTTGCACCGATATGGAAACCTTTGTCTGATTCCTCGGGACTCCGTGCCTGGGCTTGTCCCCTTAGCACCAAAGGGGAAACTGGTACACTGCGCCCGCTGGCGCCCACCTGGCCTTGGACGTCATGGTTCACGTCACGTGAACCTCGCGAGGTGCACTTTGCATAGATATCTCCGCTCCTCGGGAGCCAGCCTAGAGAGGCTGCCCCAGGGAGGTCTTGCCGTCGTCCGCATTGCGAGGGTCTTGAGTTGTGGTTGCTGAAGCTGGGCCGTACTAGGCCGCCAATAGAGCCACGTCACGGGCCGTAGGGAGGCAAGTCTGGGTACCCCCGTTCCCAGAATGCCGATAGTGGTCTTCGCCTGCAAAGCTTCTAGTTGTGACACTGTGGTGGGCTCGGCGATGACATCTGTTCCGCCGTGCAGGCGGCCTTGGTCTCGTTGCACCGAATGGAAACCTTTGCCAGATTCCTCGGGGACCTACGCTTGTCCTTGCCTCCTTAGTGATACGTCCATTTTGCATCATGCTTTTATATCAATATTTATTGCATTATGGGCTATTACTTCACATTATGTCACAATACTTATGCCTTTCCTCTCTTATTTTACAAGGTTTACATGAAGTGGGAGAATGTCGGCAGCTGGAATTCTGAGCTGGAAAAGGAGCAAATATTATATACCTATTCTGCACAACTCCAAAAGTCCTGAAACTCCACGAAAGACAGTTTTGGAATATATAAAAATATTGGGCGAAGAAAGAACCAGAGGGGGGCCACCCGCTGTCCACGACGGTGGAGGGCGCGCCCTACCCCCTGGGCGCGCGCCCTGCCTCGTGGGCCACCTAGAAGCCCCCAGATGCCCATCTTCTAGTATAAGTTGTCTTTTGCCCTGGAAAAAAATCAGAAGGAAGCTTTCGGGACGAAGCGCCACCATCTCGAGGCGGAACCTTGGTGGAACCAATCTAGGGCTCCGGCAAAGCTGTTCTGTCGGGGAAACATCCCTCCGGGAGGGGGAAATCGTCACCATCATTATCACCATCTATCTTCTCATCGGGAGGGGGTCAATCTCCATCAACATCTTCACCAGCACCATCTCCTCTCAAACCCTAGTTCATCTCTTGTATCCAATCTTTGTCTCAAAACCTCAGATTGGTACCTAGGGGTTGCTAGTAGTGTTGATTACTCCTTGTAGTTTATGCTAGTTGATTTATTTGGTGGAAGATTATATGTTCAGATCCTTTATGCACATTAATATCCCTCTGATTATAAACATGAATATAATTTGTGAGTAGTTACTTTTGTTCCTGAGGACATGGGAGAAGTCTTGTTATAAGTAGTCCTCTCAATTTGGTATTTGTCCGATATTTTGATGAGATGTATGTTGTCTTTCCTCTAGTGGTGTTATGTGAACGTCGAATACATGACACTTCACCATTGTTTGGGACTAGGGGAAGGCATTGGGAAGTAATAAGTAGATGATGGGTTGCTAGAGTGGCAGAAGCTTAAACTCTAGTTTAGGCGTTGCTTCGTAAGGGGCTGATTTGGATTCATATGTTTCATGCTATGGTTAGGTTTACCTTAATTCTTATTTCGTAGTTGCGGATGCTTGTGAGGGGGGTTAATCATAAGTGGGATGCTTGTCCAAGGAAGGTCAGTACCCAAGCACCGGTCCACCCACATATCAAATTATCAAACTAACGAACGTGAATCATATGAGCATGATGAAAACTAGCTTGACGATAATTCTCATGTGTCCTCGGGAGCGCTTTCCTTTGTATAAGAGTTTGTCCAGGCTTGTCCTTTGATACAAAAAGGATTGATCCACCTTGTTGCACCTTGTTTACTTTTGTTACTTGTTACCCGTTACGAATTACCTTATCACAAAACTATCTATTACCGATAATTTCAGTGCTTGCAGAGAATACCTTACTAAAAACTGCTTGTCATTTCCTTCTGCTCCTCGTTGGGTTTGACACTCTTACTTATCGAAAGGACTACGATAGATCGCCTATACTTGTGGGACATCAAGACTCTTTTCTGGCGCCGTTACCGGGGAGTGAAGCGACTTTGGTAGGTGGAATTTGGTAAGGAATAATTTATATAGTGTGCTAAAATTTACTGTCACTTGTTACTATGGAAAATAATCCTTTGAGGGGCTTGTTCGGTGTATCTTCACCCCGACCAGTAGAGCAAAGAGTTGCTCCTCAACCTACTGAACCTACTGAAAAAATTTACTTTGAAATTCCTTCGTGTATGATAGAGAAACTGCTAGCTAATCCTTTTACAAGAGATGGAACATTACATCCCGATATGCACCTAATCTATGTGGATGAAGTTTGTGGATTATTTATGTTGAGAGGTATGCCCGAGGATGTTATCAAGAAGAAGGTGTTCCTTTTATCTTTGAAGGGAAAGGCATTGACATGGTTTAGGCTATGTGATGATATTGGATCATGGAACTACGACCGATTGAAATTGGAATTACATCAGAAGTTTTATCCTATGGGTGTGGTCCATCGTGATCATAATTATATATATAATTTTTGGCCTCGCGAAGGAGAAAGTATTGCTCAAGCTTGGGGGATGCTTTAGTCAATGTTATATTCATGCCCCAATCATGAGCTCTCAAGAGAAATTATTATTCAAAAAAATTATGCTCGGCTTTCTCTCAATAATTGCTCCATGCTCGATACTACTTGTACTGGTTCTTTTATGATGAAGACTATTGAATTCAGATGGGATTTATTGGAAAGAATTAAATGCAACTCTGAAAATTGGGAACTCGATGAAGGTAAGGAGTTAGGTATAACACCTACGTTTGATTGTGTTAAATCTTTTATGGATATAATGCTTTTCATGAATTTAGCACTAAATCTGGACTTGAATCTGAGATAGTAGCTTCTTTCTGTGAATCATTTGCTACTCATGTTGATCTCCCTAAGGAGAAGTGGTTTAAATATCATCCTCCCATTGAAGTAAAAGTAGTTGAACCTATTAAAGTTGAAGAAAATACTATCACTTATAATGTTGATCCTATTGTTCCTACCGCTTATATTGAGAAACCACCTTTCCCGGTTAGAATAAAGGATCATGCTAAAGCTTCAAATGTTGTTCGTAAGAGTAATGCTAGAACACCTACACCCTCTGAGCAAATTAAAGTTGAACCTAGTATTGCTATAGTTAAGGATCTCTTGGTCGATAATATTGATGGGCATGTTATTTACTTCTGTGATGAAGCTGCTAGAATTGCTAGACCCGATACTAAAAATAAACATAGACCTGTTGTTGGCATGCCTATTGTTTCTGTTATAATAGGAGATCACTGTTATCATGGCTTATGTGATATGTGTGCTAGTGTAAGTGCAATACCTTATACTTTATATAAATAAATTATGCAAGATATTGCACCTACTGAGATAGAAGATATTGATGTTACTATTAAGCTTGCCAATAGAGATACTATTTCACCAGTTGGGATTGTTAGAGATGTTGAAGTCTTGTGTGGGAAAATTAAATATCCTACTGATTTTCTTGTCCTTGCTTCCCCACAAGATGACCTTGTCCCATTATATTTGGTAGACCCTTCTAGAATACTGTTAATGTTATGATAGACTACGAAAAGAATATTGTTACTGTTGGTTTAGGGGATATGTCTCATGATTTTAATTTTTGCTAAATTTCGTAGACAAGCCCATGATAAAGAATTGCCTAGTAAATATGAAATTATTGGTCTTGCTTCTATTGTCGTGCCTCCCAATGATCCTTTAGAACAATATTTGCTAGACCATGAAAATGATATGTTTATGAATGAAAGAAGGAAAATAGATGAAGTATTCTTTAAATAGGGACCTATTTTGAAACACAACTTGCCTGTTGAAATTCTAGGGGATCCTCCTCCACCAAGGGTGATCCCGTGTTTGAGCTTAAACCATTACCTGATACTATTAAATATGCTTATCTTGATCGAAAGAAGATATATCATGTTATTATTAGTGCTACCCTTTCAGAGTAGGAAGAAGAGAAATTATTGAAAACTCTGAAGAAGCACTGTGCTGCTATTGGATATACTCTTGATGATCTTAAGGGTATTAGTCGCACTCTATGCCAGCACAAAATAAAATTGGAGAAAGATGCTAAACCGGTTGTTGCTCACCAACGATGGTTAAATCCTAAGATGAAAGAAGTGGTAAGAAATGAAATACTAAAGCTTCTGGAGGCAGGTATAATTTATCCTGTTGCGGATAGTCAGTGGGTAAGTCATGTCCATTGTGTCCCTAAGAAGGGAGGTATTACCGTTCTTCTTAATGATAAAGACGAATTGATCCCACAAACAATTGTTATAGGTTATAGAATGGTAATTGATTTCTGCAAATTAAATAAAGATACTAGAAAGGATCATTACCCTTTACCTTTTATTGATCAAATGCTACAAAGATTATCCAAACATACACATTTTTTTCTTTCTAGACGGTTATTCTGGTTTCTCTCAAATACTTGTGTCAAAAGAGGATTAGGAAAAGACCACTTTTACTTACCCTTTCGGTACCTTTGCTTATAGACGTATGCCTTTTGGTTTATGTAATGCACCTGCTACCTTTCAAAGATGTATGACTGCTATATTCTCTGACTTTTGTGAAAAGATTGTTGAGGTTTTCATGGATGATTTCTCCGTGCATGGAACTTCTTTTGATGATTGCTTAAGCAACCTTGATCGAGTTTTGTAGAGATGTGAAGAAACTAATCTTGTCTTGAATTGGGAGAAGTGCCACTTTATGGTTAATGAAGGTATTGTCTTGGGGCATAAAATTATGTATTGAAGTTGATAAAGCTAAAGTTGATGCTATTGAAAAGATGACGTGTCCTAAGGACATCAAAGGTAGAAGAAGATTCCTTGGTCATGCTGGTTTTTATAGGAGGTTCGTTAAAGACTTCTCAAAATTTTCTAGGCCTCTGACTAATCTCTTACAAAAAGATGTTCCTTTTGTCTTTGATGATGATTGTGTAGAAGCATTTGAAATACTTAAGAAAGCCTTGATTTCTGCACCTATTATTCAGCCACTTGATTGGAATTTACCCTTTGAAATTATGTGTGATGCTAGTGATTATGTTGTAGGTGTTGTTCTAGGACAAAGAGTTGATAAGAAATGAAATATTATCCAATATGCTAGTAAAACTCTAGACAGTGCCCAGAGAAATTATGCTACTACTGAAAAAGAATTTTTAGCAGTTGTATTTGCTTGTGATAAGTTCAGACCTTATATTGTTGATTCTAAAGTAACTGTTCACACTGATCATGTTGTTATTAAATATCTTATGGAAAAGAAAGATGCTAAACCTAGACTTATTAGGTGGGTTCTCTTGCTACAAGAATTTGATTTGCATATTATTGATAGAAAGGGAGCTGAGAACCCCATTGCAGACAACATATCTAGGTTAGAGAATGTTCTTGATGATCCACTACCTATTTTATGATAGCTTTCCTGATGAACAATTAGATATCATAAATGCTTCTCGTACTGCTCCATGGTATGCTGATTATGATAATTACATTGTTGCTAAATTTATACCACCTAGTTTCACATACCAGCAAAAGAAAAAATTATTCTATGATTTAAGACATTACTTCTTGGATGACCCACACCTTTATAAAGAAGGAGTAGATGGTGTTATTAGACGTTGTGTACCTGAGCATGAACAAGAACAGATCCTATGCAAGTGTCACTCCGAGGCTTATGGAGGACACCACACTAGAGATAGAAATGCACATAAGGTATTGCAATCCGGTTTTTATTGGCCTACTCTTTTCAAAGATGCCCGTAAGTTTGTCTTGTCTTGTGATGAATGTCAAAGAATTGGTAATATTAGTAGACGTCAAGAAATGCCTATGAACTATTCACTTGTTACCGAACCATTTAATGTTTGGGGCTTTGATTATATGGGACCGTTTCCTTCCTCTAATGGTATACACATATTTTAGTTGTTGTTGATTATGTTACTAAATGGGTAGAAGCTATTCCAACTAGTAGTTCTGATCATAATACCTCTATTAAGATGCTTAAAGAAGTTATTTTTCCGAGGTTTGTAGTCCCTGGATACTTAATGACTGATGATGGTTCACATTTTATTCATGGTGCTTTTTGTAAAATGCTTGCTAAGTATGATGTTAATCATAGTATTGCATCTCCATGCCACCCACTGTCTAGTGGTCAAGTAGAACTAAGTAATAGAGAGATTAAATTAATTTTGCAAAAGACTGTTAATAGATCCAGAAAGAATTGGTCCAAGAAACTTGATGATGCATTATGGGCCTATAGAACTGCATATAAAAATCCTATGGGTATGTCTCCGTATGAAACAGTTTATGGAAAAGCATGTCACTTACCTCTCGAACTAGAACATAAAGCGTATTGGGCCATTAAAGAGCTCAATTATGATTTCAAATTTGCCGGTGAGAAGATACTATTTGACATTAGCTCACTTGATGAGTGGAGAACCCATGCCTATGAGAATGCCAAACTATTTAAAGAAAAAGTTAAAATATGGCATGACAAAGGGATATAAAAGCGTGAGTTTAATGTGGGTGATTATGTTTTGTTATACAACTCTTGTTTAAGATTTTTTGCAGGAAAACTCCTCTCTAAATCGGAAGGTCCTTACGTTATCGAGGAGGTCTATCGTTCCGGTGCCATAAAAATCAACAACCTCGAAGGCACAAATCCGAAGGTGGTGAACGGTCAAAGAATCAAACATTATATCTCAGGTAATCCCATAAATGTTGAAACCAATGTTATTGACACCGTAACCCCGGGGGAGTACATAAGGGACACTTTCCAGAACGTTTCAGACTCTGAAAAGGAATAGGTATGTGGTACGGTAAGTAAACCGACTCCAAGATAGTTCTAACAGCAATTTTTCTCCATTTTGGAATACTTAAGAAAATAGGAAGATAAGAAGTAGTCCGGAAAGGACACAAGGCATCCATGTGGGTGGAGGGCATGCCCTACCCTCCTGCCTTGTGGGCACCTCGTATGCCCTCCGGACTCCGTTTTCTTGCATGATACTTCTTTTGGCCATGGTACCACGACAAAATCGTCTGCTTTTGTTTCGAGCTGTTTTTCTGACAGATATAGATCACCATGACGTCTTCAAGCGCCTTCAAGGACAAGTTTTTAGAGGTCATCAACCCCTACCTCGCGGAGGTGCTGCAAAACCCTCAAACCATTGAGATGCGTGAGGGGGTGTTGCACATCCGCGATGTTGAGGGACCAAGGAGGACCATAAGCGTGGAGACAAGACTCGAAGCAATGGAGAAACAAGTTTTCAAGTGCCAGGAGATGGTGGAAAGCGGACTCAATGCCAACCACATGATGATCACGGAGTTCACCAACAACCACAAGCTGGATGCTAAGAACATTGGGGAGACCATCTTCAAGCTTCACGAGAAAATCGAGCACCTCCAAGCCCAGATCTATGACCTACAAAACCAAAAATGTGAGTATGAATATAAATTCAAGAGGATGAGTTTGGCTGCAGATTTGAGGATCCCGGAGACTCGATCATCCTTCTATGATGGTGAGCCTATGCCTTGGAAGATGGACGACAAGCCTACATCATCAACAACTCCATCATCACCACCTCCGAAGAAAGAGACATAAATACATCGGTATGGGCACTCCCCTTGGCAATTGCCAAGCTTGGGGGAGGTGCCCCGGTATCGTATCACCATCACACTTCTATCTTTACCGTTTTTCTTGGTTATATCTTGATCTAGTAGAATAAATTTTAGTATGATGTAGCTTTGAGTTTTTGTGTTGATCCTTATCTATGTAATCGAGTCCGTGAGCTATATATAACAAAGATTAGTCTTGAGTCGAGGGCTTGGTTATCTTGCTATGATCTTGAGGGAATAAAAGAAAAAAAAGAAATAAAGAAATAAAGAGATCATATTGATCTTATGGAGACTAATGACTTCACATATAAAGAGTATGATTAATAAAAGTTGTTGAGAGTTGACAAACATAGTTTTGGTCATCGTTGCAATTAATAGGAAGTAATAAAGGAAGAGAGGTTTTCACATATAAATATACTATCTTGGACATCTTTTATGATTGTGATCACTCATTAAAATATGTCATGATAAAAATTAAGATGTCCAAGATAGTATATTTATATGTGAAAACCTCTATTACTTTATTACTTCCTATTAATTGCAACGATGACCAAAACTATGTTGGACAAGGAAGACAACATAATGGGTTATGTTTTCTTATATCCGAAATAAATTATATTGTCATGGATCATCCGACATGTTGACCTTGCCTTCCCCCCTCATGCTAGCCAAATTCGTTGCACCAAGTAGAGTTACTACTTGTGCTTCCAAATATCCTTAAACCCAGTTTTTCCATGAGAGGCCACCATACCTACCTATGGATTGAGTAAGATCCTTCAAGTAAGTTGTCCTTGTTGCAAGCAATAAAAATTGCTCTCTAAATATGTATGATCTATTAGTGTGGAGAAAATAAGCTTTATAAGAGCTTGTGATATGGAAGAAATAAAAGCGACGAACTGTATAATAAAGGCCCCTATCACAAGTGGCAATATAAAGTGACATTCTTTTGCATTAACATTTTGTGCATCCAACCATAAAAGCACATGACAACCGCTGCTTCCCTGTGCGAAGGGCCTATCTTTTATTTTTGTCTTATACCTTATACAAGAGTCATGGTGATCTTCACCTTTCCTTTTTACACTTTATCCTTTGGCAAGCATTATTGTTGACGGTACCCTTGAGGTAAAAGGTTGTGAGGCAAAACTATAAGCCCCTATCTTTCTCTGTGTCCGATTAAAACTTCATACCCATAAGTATTGCGTGAGTGTTAAAAATTGTGAAAAACTAAATGATAGTTGAGTATGTGGACTTGCTGAAAAGCTCTTATGTTGACTCTTTCCGATGTTATGAAAATTGCAATTGCTTCAATGATTGAGATCATAGCTTGTTAGTTTCCAATGAAGTTTCTGATTCATACTCTACACTGTGAATATATATATATATATATATATATATATATATATATATATATATATATATATATATATTGTCATATGATTTCTTATGTTGAAGTGACAATATATTCACAGTGTAGAGTATGAATCAGAATGATCATGATGCCCTCATGTCCGTATTTTATTTTATAGACACCTCTACCTCTAAACATGTGGACATATTTTTCAATATCGGCTTCCGCTTGAGGAGAAGCGAGGTCTAAGATTGGGGGAGTTAATACGTAAATTTTGCATCATGCTTTTATATCGATATTTATTGCATTATGGGCTATTACTTCACATTATGTCACAATACTTATGCATTTTATCTCTTATTTTACGAGGTTTACATGAAGAGGGAGAATGCCGGCAGCTGGAATTCTGGGCTAGAAAAGGAGCAAATATTAGAGACCTATTCTACACAACTCCAAAAGTCCTGAAACTCCACGAAAGTCAGTTTTCGAATATATTTAAAATATTGGGCGAAGAAAGCACCAGAGGGGGGCACCTGCTATCCACGAGGGTGGAGGGTGCGCCCTAGCCCCCCTGGGCGCGCCCCCTCCCTCGTGGGCCACCTGGAAACCCCCGATGCCCATCTTCTGGTATAAGGTGTCTTTTGCCCTGGAAAAAAAAATCAGAAGGAAGCTTTCGGGACGAAGCGTCACCGTCTCGAGGCGGAACCTTGGCGGAACCAATCTAGGGCTCTGGTCGAGCTGTTCTGTCGGGGAAACATCCCTCCGGGAGGGGGAAATCGTCACCATCGTCATCACCATCGATCCTCTCGTCGGGAGGGGGTCAATCTCCATCAACATCTTCACCTGCACCATCTCCTCTCAAACCCTAGTTCATATCTTGTATCTGATCTTTGTCTCAAAACCTCATATTGGTACGTGTGGGTTGCTAGTAGTGTTGATTACTCCTTGTAGTTGATGCTAGTTGGTTTATTCGATGGAAGATTATATGTTCAGATCCTTTATGCACATTAATACCCCTCTGATTATGAACATCAATATGATTTGTGAGTAGTTACGTTTGTTCCTGAGGACATGGGAGAAGCCTTGTTATAAGTAGTCATGTGAATTTGGTATTCGTTCGATATTTTCATGAGATGTATGTTGTCTTTCCTCTAGTGGTGTTATGTGAACGTCGACTACATGACACTTCACCATTGTTTGGGTCTAGGGGAAGGCATTGGGAAGTAATAAGTAGATGATGGGTTGCTAGAGTGATAGAAGCTTTAACCCTAGTTTATGAGTTGCTTCGTAAGGGGCTGATTTGGATCCATATGTTTCATGCTATGGTTAGGTTTACCTTAATTATTCTTTCGTAGTTGCGGATGCTTGCGAGGGGGGTTAATCATAAGTGTGATGCTTGTCCAAGGAAAGGCAGTACCCAATCACCGGTCCAACCACATATCAAATTATCAAAGTAACGAACGTGAATCATATGAGCATGAAGAAAACTAGCTTGACGATAATTCCCATGTGTCCTCGGGAGCGCTTTCCTTTATATAAGAGTTTGTCCAGGCTTGTCCTTTGCTACAAAAAGTATTGGGCCACCTTGCTGCATCTTGTTTACTTTTGTTACTTGTTACCCATTATGAATTACCTTGTCACAAAACTATCTGTTGCCGATAATTTCAATGCTTGCAGAGAATACCTTACTGAAAACTACTTGTCATTTCCTTCTGCTCCTCGTTGGGTTCGACACTCTTACTTATCGAAAGGACTACAATAGATCCCCTATACTTGTGGGTCATCACTTAGCACCAAAGAGGTGCCTTCCCTGCGCCCGCTGGTGCCTGCCTAGTGCTGATCGTCATGGCTTGCATCATCGCACCCTCCCTCATAGGAATCTCCAGTCCTCCGGAGGCACCCTCGGGAGGCCGCTCCCCCAGGAGGTCTTGGCATTGCCTGCCATGTGAGGCTTGGCCCCCCACAAGGGTCTTATCTTGCTGGTCTTGTGTGTGGGTCATACTAGGCATTCGAGTGAGCCATGCCCTGGGTCGCGGGCAGGCAAGTCCGGGTAACCTGGTTCCCAAAATGCCGACAGTAGCCCTCGGGCCCAAGGCGCGCTCGGACTCATCTTCAGGGTGAAGCCAAGGGGCAAGGGCGAAGCGTCGTGGGCCCCAACGGCATGCAGGCCTGGCTGACGTGTGGCTCTTGATGGGATGTTGGCGCCTCCGCTTCCCCATGCCTCCTCGGCAACCACAAAGACTTGACAAAAGTCTGGCGCATGCGGAAGGGCCATCATTGCATCCCTTTCCCTTCGCCTCAGATCCCCTTTCACTCAGCGAAACACACCTCCAGATCTAATCAAGCTTCGCCCGCCTTCCTTCAGCAACTCTGGCACCAGCGCGCTCGCCGATGGCTCCCAAGAAGACGCAGGCCGCGGCGCCAGTCGCAAGCTCCGCCTCGCCTCCCACGCCTGCACTTGGCGTGTCCTCCATCACCGAGGAGGGGAAACTCGCCCCCGTGCTCCTGTACACAGCCGGTGAGGAGAATGAGTGGACGGAGACCTTGATCTGGTATGGCTCTGCCGATGAGCTGACCCTGGCATGGACTGTCTACCCCTTCTTCCTGCGCAGCATCTTCGCGGGGCTCATCCCCCTCTTTCCGAGTTCTTCACCGTTGTCCTTAACCACTACCAGCTCCAGGTGCGGCACTTCGAACCCCTCTCCATCCTTCTCATGTCTATCTTTGCCTTCTACTGCGAGGCTTTTGTGGGCGTGTCGCCCTTCGTGCCCCTCTTTCGACATTTCTTCTCCCTGCGACTGCACGATCCTACCCAGCACTCCGTCTGCGTGTCTTTCGTTGCGATCCAGAAGAACAACTTGCTCATGAGGGTCGGGAAGAAAGTGTAGAACTTTCGGCGCCGTTGGGTCTTCGTGGACGTCCAGGGTCTCAACACGTGGCTGGATCTGCCAACCCAGCTGCAGTTGAAGCTCGATGGGTGGGGTCACAAGAAGCTCATTGACCCCCAAGCTGCGCCCGTCTTGGAGAGGATGACGTCGGACATGGAGGCCAATGTGTTGAAGGGGTGCATGCTCGTGAAGGAGTTCCTCAGGCAACGGTTAGCTCCACTCTAGTCACACACACGCCCCATGTGGGAGCTCCGGGGCGTGGAGGACAACATCAGGCTGCGCTCCGGAAGTCTGACTTACGAGGAGCTGGAAAAGGCCATGAGCGTCCTGTTTGACAGCGATCCAGGGGACCTCCCGGAGGCCCAGGCCCCGCTGTACTCCCGTGCCGATAGGGAGGCGCTGGTCGCCGCCATGCCTGTCTTCAACGAGCTGGGGCTCGTGTCATCCGCCCCCCCCCCCCAACTCCCCGGTGTAGGTGTCCTCCGGCGATAGTGCCGGAGAAGAGGACAAGGGGGACTCGGAGGCGACCGAATATGATGTTGTGGAGGTCTCCCCTCCGTCGTGAAATGAGCGTCTTCGCAGTTTCTCTGACGATGATGGCGCCGACGAGCCCCCGGCCGTGGAGTCCCCGCGCACCACCGAGTTCCTCACGAGGTCAGGGGACACTCCCCTGGCCCGATAGAGGGCTCGCCAGGAGACTTCGAAGAAGAAAGGGGGACTCCTCCTTAGGGTGACGCCTCCGCCTTGCCAGGCGGTGGCACCACGCAGGAGCCGGCTACAAAGCGCCTTGCTCACTCTTCAAGCACGACGATGACCAGGCCTAGGAAAAGTGGAGGCACTCCCACTTCGGTGAGGAAGAGGGCGTACATCGAACTCGACAAGTGAGTATCCTACCTTGCTTCTGCCTAGCATATGATTGCACTGCGCTCACAACGCTCCCGCCCTGATGACCAAGGTGGGCGTCATGGTGAAGAGGAGGAAGGAGGGAGGCCCGACTCTAGAGGCACCACCTCCTTCTGTCCCCACATCGGTTCCAGCACAGGCGGTCGAGACCATAGTTTTGAATTTCGACGAAATTTCCGAAATTTCACGAAATTTCGTTTATTTCGAGGGTGACCGAAATATTTGCATTTCGTTTGAAATATTTCGTTATTTTTCAATGTATGTGTATAAAATGAGGGAATCCCTCCTGTAGTCATCAAAGTTTCTATAGCCCAATGGCAACTTGTTAAGTTCTCATGTCGTAAGTCTTGGGTTCGAATCACACTACCTCTTTTTCTTAGCCTTAATCAAATTTTTGCCTATTGTGAGAAAAAATTAAAAAAATTGACGATACCGGAAGTCGAACTTGGGTCTGCTAAAACTAAAGTTAGAACTGTACCACTGGGATACATGTGTTCTTACGTGCATGGTTGGCAACGAAAAGGATATATTCCTTTGCTTAAATTTAAATTTTTTCAAATTTAATTAAAAATTTCGTTGATTTGTTCGAAACAGATTTCGAAATTTACGAAATTTCCGAAATTTCGTAGGTTTCGAGGGTCATCGAAATTTTATTGCTATCGAAATTCGAAACTATGGTCGAGACCGCCCCCTGTCTCCTCACGGTAGAGAAGGCCCCTCAGGACGCGGTGGCGCCCCTTTGGAATGAGCCGGCCCCAGCGGGCCCGCAAACCGTGGAGCCGTCTGCGCCCGTTGCAGCCTGACAAGGTTCTGGACTAGCGGCGACCAAGGCTGACTTCACCGGCACCTCTGGAGCCATGGAGCACCCTAATACGCGGACACCGCCTTCTCCTGCGACCCTTGCACTTGCGGATTGTGGCCCCCTAGTCAGGCTCGGGGCCTTGGATGAGGCTTTTGAGGCACTTGGTCGCCTCCGGGTGGACCTTCCAGATGCTGACAGGTGCTACATGAGGGAGCGCCATGGGCTTATTTTTGGGTGGGTCCAGGCCAAAACTGTCGATGCCGAGAGCAGGAAGGAGGCCGTCGACGCCAAAGCTTCTTGTTACGCAGCGTGATCTGATGTTGCATCCGCCGTGATGCAAGGAGGAGGAGGAGAGCTTGAAGGACCTTCAGGAGGATCACGCCGCGGCCGCGTCGTGGCGCCACCAACGGGAGGAGGACCTCAAGGCTCGTGAGGCGAAGCTCGCCGAGTACGACGCCAAGCTGGCCCAGGTGATCACCGACCAGGCGGCGGAGCGCACCCGCCTGGCCAAACTGAAGGCGAAGACCAACGGGGCCTAGGCGTCCCACGCCCAGTGCGTCTCCGAGGCGGCAACCTAGCTGAAGTCCAGGGAGGAGGCCCTTGTCACCGCCGAGCAAAAGGCGGCCACGGGTCGCGAGGCCTTTCTTGCCCTTGAGCTCGAGTCCCGCAAGGCATTGCGCTCCATCTGCGGGGG
>LR738709.1:378630217-378744919 GCA_902687465.1 Secale cereale | reverse complement strand
GGGGGGGAGGGTACGAGGAGCCGCTGGCGACCCCTGAAGATGGCCTTGTAAGGCTCCTTCCCAAGCTTGATAAAGAGATCAAAGGTGTTGTTGTTGTGGTGGACTCCTTCTTGGAAGCGGAGTGTTGCTCACTCTTCACGGCGACCGCGGCACGCGTCTTAAGCCATCTTCACCTCCAGGACCCAAGCTTCGACCTCGACCTGCTAATCCACCAGGTAGCTCCTGAGTCCCGCGGTGCCGCTGCAGAAGCCGTGAAGGGTCGAGTAGACGCCCTGCTCGAGAAATTCCTCTCTGTCCCTGACCCTGAGGATCCAGCAGACGACGGCGACAGCGAGGTTGATGATGGGCTTCCAGCGGCCGGGGCTAGCGGTGGTGATGGCCTAGGCGGTGGTGGTGCTTCCTCCTGACTTTATTCCTGCAAACATTTACCATGCCTCGTGGAGGCGTAAACTTTCTGCTTGAATTTGTGAAACACTATATGTTTTGTAATAACTGCTAGAACTCCGTGATTTATTTTTTGTGCTTGCTTTAGCATTCTGCGTCGGCAGGGCCCAGCCCCGCGCATACCTCAACCGCCGTTGGGGCATCCGGATCACCAGGACAAGACCAAGGGGTGAGGGGCTACATGACTAGTGAGGCTCCTGAGTTGCGATGCTTACGGGCCCCCTTGACGTGCGAACAGCCTCAATGCTTGTGAGTTAGACCGTCATGAGAATACTATTGCTCTGCGTCAGCAGGGCCCGACCCCGCGCATTCCTTGACCGCCGTTGGGGCGTCCAGATCACCAGGACGAGACCAGGGGTGAGGGGCTACGTGGCTAGTTAGGCCCATGGGTCGCGATGCCTAGGGGTCCCCTTGACGTACGAGTCACCCTCGTGACCACCATACATTTTCCCGTCAACATTTGCCTGGGAGGGGTGCCCGAAGACTAGGTACACAGACGTGGTGAGGTGGCATGCGCCAGGTCGAGCCTGAGCGCAGCCCCCATGTCTAGCCCCCGCGCGCTCATCTCGGGGAGAGGTTGATCGGGTGTCCGAGAGGCCATCCCGAGGTTGCTGCCGCCCAGAGGCGCCCTTAGTTGTTTATCCCCAGCGCGGAGCATGGGGCTACCACTTAGCGTGGGCATAGTCGCTCCTCGACCGAGTCTTCCACCAGTGGGAAGCATGGGGCTTCCACTAGATGCGTCAGTGGGAGGTCCGTCTAGGGGATCACTCTGGGGCGTGTACAGCCCCATGTGAGGAGGTGTATATGGGCACCCGTAAGCCAGCGCGGGACTCACGAGGCCCTACCTCAAGGTGTGTTGCGCCTGGTCTTCTAGCGTTGGGTGCGCTTTGTATGACTTGTGTAAGTGCTGCAACGTGCGCCAAAATGAACCTCCAGAGGCCATTGCATGAGAAGGCCGAGCACCAAGGACCCCAGAAGATGACATGAACGGGGCCGGCCCGTCAGACAGGGCCCAGTTGCTTGGGTTGAACGACGTTGCAGGGACGAACCCGAGCACAGATGTCGTGCATAGTCTTCTTCATGCAACGAACCACGGGAAGAGCCCCCGGCGCGCGGTTCCTATGGAGGTGTCCCGTACCACAAAAAAGGAACCAAATTGGGCGCCCTGACTCATTCTAGTCAGGGCGCAGCAACACTCTAGGTGATGAAGAACCGAACAGGCAGGTTTAAATGCTTTAGGGAATTCATCAAAGGCAAAGCCAATTCTAGTACATGCGCAAAATAACATAGCAACAGGTTTGAGCCCTGACGGCCTGAGGATAATGCAGCCCGGGGGCGCCCTCAATCTTGAACTAACCAAAAAGTCACCTGGCAATGATGTTTTGAAATGTTTGGGTAGCCGAAGAGTTGTGCCTCCGATACCGTTCTTCACGATCTGGGTGGCTCCTGAGGCCCTGGTGACTCACGAGGCCCATCGGGCTCGCGAAGGTCCAGGCCCTCCTGAGCCTCGATTGCCAACCGCCTTGCCTCCCATGCCACCATCGCGCGCTGCATGAGTCGCTGGAATGAGGCCCCAACGTTCAGCAGGCCGAAGGGCATGTGGACGTAGTCGAACCGGTGGCCACCACTTCGCCCAACGCGCGAGGGCCAGAAAAGGTCTGGAGAGGCAGCCGTGTTGGGGCCTCAAATGTTGAAGCAGACGCGCAGCTCGCCGCCCATGTCAGAGGCCACGGCCACACCCAGTGGTGCGGGGCGACACTCACCACGCATGGCTCGCGCCTCCTGAAGCTCTTCAATTGCCTTGGTGATGAACTCCCTCACGCTAGGCCCCTCACACCTTGCGCCTTGCTCTCTGAAGCGCGCTTTGAAGCACGCTTCTACATGATGCCCGAATGCCTCCCTCGTCACGCCAGCCAGGTCAGAGGCCCTCCACATGAGAGCCACCGAGCCCGTCCTTAGGGGGCATCGGGCAGACCTCCCTGTGCGAGAGGGGCGGCGCTCCAGCTGTGGGCACGTGGCTTGAGGAGGAGATGCTTCTTCTTCTTGGGGATGGCCTCGAGAGGCAGGATGACACCCTCGTCGTCGGAGTTCTGGATCGCCGCAGCCTGGTAGGCGCGCTCGAGGGAGCACACCACATCCTCTCATTGAAGGTGACCATCATGATGCTGCCATTTCCTAGCATCTTGAGGACGTTGTAACCATGGTGAGTCGCCGACATGAACTTGGCGAGGGCCGGATACCAGAGTATGGCGTTGTATGGGAGGCCGATGTGGGCGACGTCGAAGTCGATGAGTTCGGTGTGGTAGTGGTCGCGCTTGCCGAAGGTGACGGGGAGTCGGATCTGCCCGATGGGAATGGTGGAGCCATCAGTCACGCCTGGGAAGGGCTTGGCGGGGAGGAGATGGTCATAGGGCACTTGGAGCGTCTCGAAAGTTTTGACAGAGAGAACGTTGAGCCCCGCACCTCCGTCGATGAGGGTCTTGGTGATGAGGACATTATTGATGGTTGGCCTGCAGAGCATCGGGAGTGCGCCAGCGGCGGCGGTGCACTTGAGTTGGTCCATTGAATCAAACATGATGGCGTGCTTGGACAACCAGAGGGGGCATGACGCCTCAAGCATGGAAAGGGCTACATTCACCTCCCGAGCGAACTACTTGAAGATGCGATGAGAGGCGAGGGTCGGAGCGCCCCCCCCCCCCCAAATGTAGGCGATCACTCGAGGCTCTTGGAAGCCCCCATCCCCATCATCTTGGCGGTGGTCATTGTCCCTCCTTGGTGGCGGCAGCAGCGAAGGGAGGTTGTCGTTGCCCTAAGGACGGTCTCGCCATGGGCCGTCGCGAGGCTCGCCCTGCCAGCGGTCCTCGCAGGGCTGGTCGCCCCAATCCTGGAGATGGTTGCGGTTGTCCCAGCGGCCTCCATCGCGTCCTCCTTCGCGACTGTAGTCACGGTCACTACGCTCGGAGCGGCGGTCCAAGCACCTGTTGCAGATTGCCCTGAGTTCCTGGAAGTTGCTGGTGTTGTGGTTGTGGACATTGTGGAAGACATAGAATGGGCGGTTGTCCCTGAGGGGCTCGACATGTTCTCGACCACGCTTTGTCTCGGGTCCAGCAGCCAGCACAGCGGGGCCCTTGTGCTTCATGTCCTCAGCCTTGGCCTTCTTGTCTTCAGGGTCGACCTCAGGGAGCTCTAGGAAGGAGAGACGACCTTCGTCCGCCCTCATGCACCTGGCTGCGAGGTTGAACATCTCCAAGGCCGAGCACATATCCTCATGTATGGTGAGCTCCTCCTTCATCTTGACATCCTGGACGCCATTAGAAAACTCTGAAATGATGGCCTCGTCTGACACCTTTGGTATCTTGAGGCGAACGTTGGTGAAGCGATGTATATACTTGTGCAAGGTCTCTCCTGGTTATTGTTTCATGCACCGCACGTCACCAACTGCTGGGGCATGGTCGCGAGTGCCCTGGAAGTTGGCGATGAAGCGCTCGCACAGCTCGTTCCAGGAAGAGATTGATCCCGCCGAGAGGTTCAGGAACCAAGAACGTGCGCCATCCTTGAGGGCCATGGGGAACCAGTTCGCCATGACCTTGTCGTTGCCGCTCGCCGCCTTGATGCTTAGCTCGTAGAGCTGGAAGAACTCCGCGGGATCAGGAGTGCCATCGTAGCGCAGGGGCAGATCCGGCTTGAACTTGTCGAACCAAACGACGTTGCGCGGCTCCGGAGTGAAGGAACGGTGGCCCGCCGCACTCACAAGGGCCAGTCACATGGGAGGACCTTTATCTTGACGCTCGTGCGCCAACGCCTCCAGCGGCGCGCGGTCTTGACGCAGTGGCACTGTGAGCGCACACGCTTCTCCTTGGGGCCGCTGCACCACCTGGCAGCTTGCTTCATCACGCGCCCGTGCCCTGCGCGGTGGGTCGCATTGGGGAGCCTCACGCCTGTGCTCGGGATTCGTGCCGCGCAGTGAACCACATCGCTCGCCTGGAACGGCGGGGGATGGGGCGAACGGTACTGTGCATGGGCCTCTCTGACGGCGTTGACGAGCTCAACGAGGCGCGCCGTGAACCACATCGCTCGCCTGGAACGGCGGGGGATGGGGTGAACGATACTGTGCATGGGCCTCTCTGACGGCGTTGACGAGCTCAACGATGCGGTCCAGCCAGTCGTCGTACAGGTCCTCGGCCGGACAGTAACGCAGGAGCTCGCGTGCCATGAGGAATGTAGCATGCGTGTTCGCCGGCCCGCGGCGAGCACAGGAAGACGACGCCGTGGCTGGAGTGGACGATGGAGTTAAGGTGCGGCCGTCATGTCGCACGGACGGTGGCAGCGATGAATCCTGCTGTTCCCGAGCAGCAGGGTCGGTGGCGGCGTTAACCACCGACGAGGCAGAGCGGCGAGGAGCACCGTTCCCCACGGGTGATCTCTGAGCGACATGAGTGGCCCGGCGCTCAGCACGAACACGGCGAGCGTCGGCCATAGGAGCGACGGAACGGAGATGGAGCGGGCAGTGGAGAAGAGGATTCGACACGCCCCCACCCGGCACGCCAAATGTCGTATTCGGGGCTCCGCGGACCCAAGAGATGTTCAAACACTAGGGCGTGTGTGAGGAACTCAATCTCCTTAGCTCACGAACTCGTTGCTCCACGGCCTAGCTCTACTCGTGAGAACAAGGAAGAAGATAAACAAGTCAGTTTACCCAGGTTTGGGCCACCTTGCGGTGTAATACCCTACTCCTACTTTGTGGTGGATTGGCCTCACGAGGGACAGAGGATGAACTAGTACAAAGGGTGAACAACCTCGCGAGGTTTGTGGGTGATGGTGGAGTCGGTCTGATCCCCGTGGATCTGATCCCCTCTTATGGTGGTGGCTATCCTATATTTATAGTAGCCTTGGTTCTCTTCCCTAAAAATGTAGGCGGGAAGGGATCCCCACAGTGGCCAAGTTTGAAAGGGGACGAGTAGTACATCTTATCCTGACGAAAGGTGGTCTTCGCCTACAAAGCTTCTGGCTGTGACATTGTGGTGGGCTCATCGATGACATCCGTTCCGCGTGCAGGCGGCCTTGGTCTCTTTGCACCGTGATACGTCTCCGACGTATCTACTTTTCCTAACGCTTTTCCTCTTATTTTGGACTCTAATTTGCATGATTTGAATGAAACTAACCTAGACTAACGTTGTATTCAGCACAACTACCATGGTGTTGTTTTTGTCCAGAAATAAAAGTTCTCGGATTGGAACGAAAGTTTGCGAGGATATTTTATACAATAAAAGAGAATTTCTAGAGCCAAGAACCACCGGAGGGGGGGCACCTAGGTGGGCACAACCCACCAAGGCGTCCCCCCCCTCCTGGCATGCCCAGGTGGGTTGTCCCCACCTGGTGGCCTTGCAGACCTCAACCCTGATACTATAAATTCACATTTTCGTAGAAAAAATAGGAGAGGAAGAATTATCCCGTTTCGCGATACGGAGCCGCCGCCACCTCCTGTTCTTCATTGGGAGGCCAGATCTGGAGTCTGTTTGGGGCTCCAGAGAGGGGAATCTTCGGTCTTCGTCATCACCAACCCTCCTCCATCGCCAATTCCATGATGCTCTCCACCGGGAGTGAGTAATTCCTTCGTAGGCTCGCTGGTCGGTGAGGAGTTAGATGAGATTCATCATGTAATCGAGTTAGTTTTGTTGGGGCTTCATCCGTACTATCCACTATGTTCTGAGATTGATGTTGTTATGACTTTGTTATGCTTAATGCTTGACACTTTGGGCCCGGGTGCCATGATTTCAGATCTGAACAGTTTATGTTATCACCATTATATCTATGTTCTAGATCCAATCTTGCAAGTCATAGTCACCTACTATGTGTTGTGATCCATAAACCCCATAGTGACAATATTCGTGACACTTTCTGGTGATGACCATAGTTTGAGGAGTTCATGTATTCACTATGTACTAATGCTTTGTTCCGGTACTCTATTACAAGGAGGCCATAATATCCTTGTTTTCCTTATGTACCCCGCTGCCATGGGAAGGTAGGACAAAACATGTCATACAAGTTCTTTCCATAAGCATGTATTACTATTTATGGAATACAAGCCTGCATTACATTTATGAACTGCAGCTAGTTTTGTAGCGCCCTAGGTTCTGACGGTTACATGATGAATATCATCCAACAATTTGCCGATCCAATGCCTACGAATTTCCTACATATTGATCTTGCTAAGTTACTACTGATGTCGTTACTATTGCTACTGCTACAAAATTACTGCTATCACTATTACCGTTACTATTGTTGCTACCCTACTATCAAAACTATCATACTACTGTGCTACTGATCACTTTGCTGCAGATAATTAATCTCCAGGTGTGGCTGGATTGACAAATCAGTTGCTAATACTTGCAAATATTTTTGGTTATAAATTTGGGTTGAACACTCTACCCTCAAAAACTGTTGTGATCCCCTATACTTGTGGGTTATCAAGACCTTTTTCTAGCATCGTTGCCGGGGAGCATAGCTATATTTGTTGAGTCACTTGGGATTATTATATATTTATCACTACGAAGAATCTAAAGGATGATAGAACTAAGATCTTTCCCTCAACTACGAGGGGAGGTAAGGAATTGTCGTCACACTTTGCACTTGATTCTCCTTCAGTTATAAGGAACCTTGCTACACCTCACTCTACTATTAATCCTGATATGTCGCAAATTATTGATGATGCTACTTCTTCTATGAATGATGCTTATGACGATGCTAGTACCTTGCTTGATAAGATTGTGCCATTGGGTGAACTACTTGATGAACAACTTGCTAGACTTAATGATATTGAGAATGTTGAAACTGATGAAGTACTTGAAATTGGAAATTTTGAAACACCTATTAGATCTAGCCATCCTAGATATGAATTGCCTAAAGTACCGGAAGGTTATGTTATGCATGAAGAGACAACTAGAGACTTCCGTGCTTGTACTGATAGAGATGATCTTAAGAAATTATTATGCAAACTGAAAGAAAAATCTTTGAATGCTAGAATGAAGTGTGATCCTAAATTTGCTACTTCACATATCTGTGTTACTGATAAGGATTATGAATTCTCTGTCGACCCAAAGTAGATTACTTTGGTAGAATCTGATCCTTTCCATGGCTATGAAATTGAAACCATAGTGGCACATCTTACTAAACTAAATGATACAGCCATCCTTTTTGCTCATGATGAGAAAACTCGCTTTTATTATATCCTCAAATTATTTCCGTTTTCATTAATGGGTGATGCTAAAGCTTGGTACAATACCCTTACTCCTGGTTGTGTGCGTAGTCCCCAGGATATGATTTACTACTTGTCTGAAAAACATTTCCCTGCTCATAAGAAACAAGTTGCCTTGCAGGAAATAACTTTGTGCAAATTGAAGAAGAGAGTCTCCCACAAGCTTGGGGGAGGCTTCTCCAATTGCTTAATGTTTTGCCTGATATCCACTTAAGAAAAAATACATACTTGATATCTTCTATAATGGACTAACTGATGCTTCTAGGGATTTCCTAGATAGCTTTGTTGGTTGTGTTTTTAGGGAGAGGCCTGTTAGTCAAGCCGAGGAATTATTGAATAATATATTGAAGAATTATGATGATTGGAAACTTCCTAAAACCATCTAAACCTACTCCGAAGAAGAGGGGTATCTTATATCTTAGCCCCGAAGATATGCAAGGGGCAAAGAAAAGTATTAAGGAAAAAGGCATTAAAGCAGATGATGTCAAGAATTTACCACCTATTGAAGAGATACATGAACTTGACATACCACCACCCAAGGTGGTGGAGGTAAATTCTTTAATGAAATTTGATGAAAGTGATATCCCCTACAATAAACATCCTAGTCAATGTCTTTATGAGTTTGATAATTACATTAGAAAACAAGATCACTTCAATGCCAATGTCATGAAACAATTGAAATACAACTTTGATATGATTGCTCACTTGAGTGACTTGTTATTTAGAATCTCTAATGATGTTAGGGGTGTGGGAAAACATGCTTCCATGGTTCAAACTCAGTTAGAACAAGTTGCTAAATCCCAGAAAGAGATGAACAATAATATGAATGATCATGCTATTAGAGTAGTAACTAGAGGAGGTAGAATGACTCGGGAACCACTTTATCCTGAAGGACACCCTAAGAGAATAGAACAAGATTCACAAAGACTTAGCACTAGTGCACCTAGTCCTACTAGAAAGAAAAATAAAAAGAAAAATGATAGGACTTTGCACACCTTTAGTGAACAAGAAAAGCCTTCTAAAAACAGTAATGATGTCTCTATCTCTGATGCTGAAACTCAATCTGGTAATGAACATTCACCTAGTGATAATGAAAAGGATAATGATGATGTTCATAAAGATAAATAACCACATAATGATGTTGAGATAGAACCTGTTGTTGATCTTGATAACCCACAACGCAAAAATAAAAGATATGATAAAAGAGACTTTGTTCCTAGAAAGCATGGAAAGGAAACAGAACCATGGGTACAAAAACCCGTGCCCTTTCCACCTAAATAAACTAAGAAGAAAGATGATGAATAATTTGAACGCTTTGCTGAAATGCTTAGGCCAGTTTTTTTGCGTACCCGCTTGACGGATATCTTAAAAATGGCCCCTTATGCTAAGTACATGAAAGACATCATCGCTAATAAAAGGAAAATACGAGAAGCTGAAATCTCCACCATGCTTGCTAATTATTCTCTTAAATATGGAGTTCCTAAAAAACTTGGAGATAATGGAATACCAAGTATACCTTGCTCAATAAAAAGAAATTATGTGAAAACTGCTTTGTGTGATTTGGGAGCTGGTGTTAGTGTTATGCCTTTCTCTTTATATAAAAGACTTGATTTGAACAAGCTCACACCTACTCAAATATCTTTACAAATGGCTAATAAATCAACTTTTATACCTATTGGTATTTGTGAAGATGTGCACGTTGTCGTTGCCAGTGTCACTATTTTAACTGACTTTGTTATACTTGAGATGCGGAGCATGACAATATGTCGATTATTCTTGGTAGACCCTTTTGAAACACTTCAGTGTTGTTATCAATTGCAATAAAAGCAAGGTCACTTTTCATATCAATGGTAACAAGCACACGGTGCACTTTCCAAAGAAACAATTTCAAGTGAATGGTATTAATGTTATTGAAAATTCTCCAAGACTTGCTATTGGGAGTTTCCAGATCCCTCTACCTACTGCCAAAAGAAATATGAAATACTTATTGTTGGGGATGTGCATATCCCCGTTGTGGTAACTTGGAGTTTTACGAAAATTCTTCGGTCTCATGCTAATTGAAAGTGGTTGTTAATAAGACTTGATCAACCTTATTAATTAATTATTTTTTAGAGGTGTGAAGTTGAGGAATCTAGTGAGCACAACTCTCTGTCCCTACCTTTTATTCCCTGTTTTATTAGTTTAATAAAAATAAAATGCCATTCTTTGCCTATTTACTATTTTGCCGTACAATAAAAACAGCTTAAAAATAAAAGTGCTCAGAATGCCTTGGAATTTTAACACGATTTTTTCCGATTATTTTAGAATTTTTAGTGCAAATAACATCACAGGGGGGTGCGCAAGGTGGGCACAACCCACCTGGGCATGCAAGGACCCCAGGCATGCCCTGATGGGTTATGGTCCCCACGTGGGCCCCCTCACTTATCCCTTTAGTCCAATTCATTCCCTACCTCCAGAAAAAAAATCACCATTTCTCTCTCCCTCGTGTTCTTGCTCTCAAACCCATGGATTTTGATCTATTTACTCGAAGCTCCGTTTCCCAAACTGTTTTGGGGGATTGCTACTTGGTATGTGACTCCCCCATTCCTCCAATTAGTTTTTGCTTTAGTGGTTTATATATTGAATAATTAGCTACTCTTGGTGCTGCTGTAGATGAGCTTACATGTTGAATTCTTAGAGTTCTAAGTAGTTTGAATGCTCAAAATGGCCTCTATGCATGTCTATGAGTAGTTGCTACATTCTTGCAAAGTTTTGTTGACAAATTTTTGTGGACTAATTTTTTTAGAATTTCAATTTTAGGAATGAGATGAGTTTCTTTTGGAAGTTTGCTTCCAAAAAAATCCAAGGGAGTTATTGGGGAGTCGTCCGACAATGATCCCCGCACCCGGAGAATGGCTTAGGTGTGGTCGTGTGAATAGCTGCACAACCCATTCATGGATGGAGCCGGAATCCGTCAATAGTTTGCACATTTTGCTGCTAATGTTGGCCTCACCGACGTCGTAGTAGCTGAGTGTCAACAATACCATCTCCATACAAACTCATTTGTGCAAAAAAAAATATTTTTTGAGTAGGAATAACCCCCCTGAAGTGTAGTTTAATTTATATGTTGAAACCCGTCAGATACCACTTACTGAATTTTTGTGATATATGCTTGATTCCTTCTGATTGGGAAATAAGAGAACCTAGGCCTACAGAGTTTGAGGACTTTTAACGTACTCTGTCAGTAGGAGATGAGAGAGGTGTGTCTAGTGCCACTGCCACTAGCCTCCATTTTCCTTCTGTGCATTATTTTGCTCTTTTCATTGTGAAGTGTTTACTTGCTAGAGAGAAGGTTGGTGCGATCAGTGCCCCAGACTTCGTTGTCTTACGTCGTGCACTTGAGGGCGACAACACTTATAGCTTGGGGGCTATTGTGGCACACCACCTTCACCTCAATAGGTCTAAGGGTAAAATTCATGGCGGTATCTATGCTACTCATTTAGCTAGTCAAAACCAACATAGCCTCTATGATATTTATGTTCATGGTATCCATATCCTACTCATGCTAATATCCAATGTTTATTGTGTGTAATGTATGTTCATGACCATTGTTTCTCTCTAGCTGGCCACTTCCCAACCTACTTTCTAGCCTTTGCATGTACTCAGCGGAAATACTGCTTGTGCATCAAATTCAAAAATCAAAGTGATTCCAGATGAGCCCACCATACCTACCTATATGCAGTATTACTCTGCCGTCCTAAGTAAATTTGCATGTGCCACCTCTAAAAAACTTCAAATAAACATCATTTTTGTGTGCCTGGATTGTTCATGGAGTGAGAAGAGGTAGTCGGTATCTTCCATGCTAAGCGGGTTATTCGCACGATGAGTGTTTATTCACTTGTGCTTGCATAAGAGGGGCAGTAATAGGGATTCCCAGTCCCAAATTCAAAAAGAAAAAGACTTACAAATAATCAAACAAAACTCCTACGGAGTGAAACCTTTACTTTTCCACTTGGGAACCACTACTAATGTGTTTAGCATGGAAGATATTGATAACTGATGGTCGTGAAGTAAATATGAAGGGTGCATCTCTCAAAATTGCATTTATCTCTGTTTTAAAACTTGAGCTCTTGCACCTCTGTAAATAACTGCTTCCCTCTGCAAAGAGACTATCTGTTTACTTTTAAGTTGAGTCATGACCTTCTCAAATAAGCGCCTGATCTGAGAGCTCTGTTGTCATCCTCATGCATTGTGTATAGTTAATGTAGGGTGTTATCATGACTAGATGTTCTATACCATGAATTGCAATGTTTAGTCGCTGCTTGAACTTTGAGGTGCTCTGCATTTATGTTTTGCGGTCTCAGAAAGGGATAGCGAGATACCACTATTGTCATATTATATCATGGTTGTTTTGACAAAGTGTTGCCATTTGAGATATATTATTATTGCTCTCTAGTTATTTATGCTATTGATATGAGTTAATATAATTTTTTATAGTTACTGTTGACATGGTTAGTCATGATCTTTGCTGAAAACCTAGGTGCTACTTAAGCTTATTTATGTAAACAAGAGCAAAAGAGTTCGTAAAAGTTTTCCTTTTTCACTCTCAGTTTATCAACTGAATGGCTTGAGGACAAGCAAAAGTTTAAGCTTGCGGGAGTTGATACGTCTCCGTCGTATCTACTTTTCCTAACGCTTTCCTCTTGTTTTCGACTCTAATTTGCATGATTTGAACGAAACTAACCCGAAGTGACGTTGTTTTCAGCAGTACTACCATGGTGTTGTTTTTGTGCAGAAATACAAATTATCGGATTAGAACGGAACTTTGCAAGGATTTGTTTATACAATAAAGGAGAATTTATGGAGCCAAGAACCACTGGAGGGGGCACCAGGGTGGGCACAACCCACCACGGCGCGCCCCCCTCCTGGCGCGCCCAGGTCAGTTGTCCCCACCTGTGGCCCCATATACCTCAACCCTGATACTATAAATTCACATTTTCGGAGAAAAAATAGGAGAGGAAGAATTATCCTGTTTCGTGATACAAAGCCGCCGCCACCTCACGTTCTTCATCGGGAGGCCAGATTTGGAGTCCATTTGGAGTTCCGGAGTGGGGAATCTTTGGTCTTCGTCATCACCAACCCTCCTCCGTCGCCAATTCCATGATGCTCTCCACCGAGGGTGAGTAATTCCTATGTAGGCTCACTGGTCGATGAGGATTTGGATGAGATTCATCGTGTAATCGAGTTAGTTTGTCTAAGATTGATGTTGTTATGACTTTGTTATGCTTAATGCTTGACACTTTGGGCACGGGTGCCATGATTTCAGATATGAACCGTGTATGTTATCACCATTATATTTATGTTCTAGATCCAATCTTGCAAATCATAGTCACCTACTATGTGTTATGATCCGTAAACCCCGCAGTGACAATATTCGGCATACTTTTAGGTGATGACCGTAGTTTGAGGATTTCATGTATTCACTATGTGATAATGATTTGTTCTGGTACTCTATTAAAAGAAGGCCTTAATATCCCTTAGTTTCCTTATGGACCCCGCTGCCATGAGAGGGTAGGACAAAAGATGCCATACAAGTTCTTTCCATAAGCACATATGACTATTTATGGAATACATGCGTACATTACATTTATGAAGTGCAGCTAGTTTTGTACTCCCTCCGTTCCTAAATATAAGTCTTTGGAGAGATTTCACTATGGACCATGTACGAAGCAAAATGAGTGAATCTACACTCTAAAATGCATCTATATACATCTGTATGTGGTTCATAGTGAAATCACTACAAAGACTTATATTTAGGAACGGAGGGAGTATCTCCCTAGGTTGTGACTGTTACATGATGAATATCATCCAACAATTTGTCGAACCAATGCCTACAAATTTCCTACATATTGATCTTGCTAAGTTACTACTACTGTTGTTAATATTGCTACTGCTACAAAATTACTGCTATCACTGTTACCGTTACTATTGCTGCTACCGCTACTATCAAAACTATCATACTACTGTGCTACTGATCACTTTGCTGTAGATAATTAATCTCCAGGTGTGGCTAAATTGACAACTCGGTTGCTAATACTTGCAAATATTCTTTATCTCACCTTGTGTCGAATCTATAAATTTGGGTTGAATACTCTACCCTAAAAATTTGTTGCGATCCTTATACTTGTAGGTTATCACACCGAAATGGAAACCTTTTCTAGATTCCTCGAGAACCCACGCCTGTCCTTGCTTCCTTAGCAACAAAGAGGAAACTGCCTTCCCTGCGCCTGTTGGTGCCCGCCTGGCATCGATTGTCATGGCTTGCGTCACCACACCCTCTTAGGAGGGTGCTTGCATAGGAATCTACGCTCCTCCGGAGGCACCCTGGGGAGGCCGCTCCCCCGGGAGTTCTTGGCATCGCCTGCCTCACGAGGCTTGGCCCCCAACGCGAGTCTTGTCTTGGTGGTCTTGTGTGTGTGTTATACCAGGCCGTCGAGTGAGCCATGCCCTGGGCCGTGGGCAGGCACGTCTGGGTACTCTGGTTCCCAGAACACCGACATTTGTTGTATCACCCTTTCCTCTTCAAGGAAAAAATCTACGCAAGCTCAAGCAGTAGCAGGAAGAATTTCTGGCGTCGTTGTCGGGGAGGTCTACATCAAGCCTACCAAGTACTTGCCATAGACTCTCATCTTTTGCATTTACATTATTTGCCATTTGCTTCTCATTTTCATCTCCCCCACTTCTGAAATATTTTCATAAAAATACAAAAATACTTGCCTTGTCTTTTCTTTTATCTTCTCGCTATGAGTAGCGCTGCTTCCCATCCTTTTTCTCTAGAATTTTAAGTTCTTCATTTCTAAAATAAACAAGGAGAAAATTTAAAGGATTCTTGGTATATGATGATAGAGTCTTTTCGTGTATGTGCTATAAAGGGGGACATTAAGATTTTAATTCATAATTTTTACATTGGTTTAACCATGTCCCATATGGAACTTTTGGATTTTGTGTCTAAAGGAAATTTCATTCAGATTGATGCTAATACCGCTTATGAGATAATAGAGGGAATGGTAGGAACAACACTCCAAAAGGAATTCAATTATGCCCTTGAGGGAATATCCATTTTGGAAAAGTTGAATAAAGTGCAAAAAAAGTGTTTGATTTACACAAATCCAATGAACCTCTCAAAAATATTAGTGGAAATCTCCATCGGATGAACATGCTTGTTACTCTTGTAACAACCGACTAGATTATTTAGATATAAATATCTCCTCATTCTCTGAGAAAGGTGGGAAGCGTAAAGAACGTCCTGAAATTTAAAACAACCCCACTAAGATGATGAATACCAAAGATGACAATACTTAGATCATTGCTTTTTGCCTAGCTAGGGGCGTTAAACAATAGCGCTTATTGGGAGGCAACCCAATTTTATTTTAGTTTTTACTTTTTTCTTGCTATTCTCAAATAAATTTATCATCTAGCCTCTGGTTAGATGTGTTTTCATATTTTAATTTAGTGTTTGTGCCAAGTAAGACCTTTGGGATGGTTTGGAAGATTGTTGATTTGATTTTTCTGGAAAATAGAAACTTTTGCGTCTAGTGTTAGAATTTTTTATGATTGCTGGAATGTGAAAAAACTCCTAATGTTTTACACATTTCTGATATAAAAATTTCCCACGTTGTCCTAATTTTTCAGAATTTTTAGAGATAAATATGTTTCACCTTAATTCGCATCTTTACAGATTGTTCTGTTTTTGACAGATTCTGTTTTCATTGTGTTCTTTGCTTATTTTGGTGCATCTATGGCTAGTATCGGGGGGTATGAACCGTGGAAAAGTTGGAATACATCAGATAATACACCAATATAAAATGAGAATGAGTTCACAACAGTACCTACAAGTAAGGATTGAATTTGTTTTACTAACGGATCTCACGAGTTTTCTGTTGAGTTTTGTATTGTGGAGTTTTCAAGTTTTGGGTAAAGATTTAATGGACTACGGAATAAGGAGTGACAAGAGCCTAAGCTTGGGGATTCCTAATGCACCCCAAGGTAATATTCAAGGACAACCAAGCATCTAAGCTTGGTGATGCCCCGGATGGCATCCCCTCTTTTGTCTTCAATCCATCGGTAAATTTACTCGAGGCTATAATTTTAGAGAGAATTCCTTATTTAACACAGTGTCTAAATTTTATTCCCAATTTGACATCGACAAATAATGTCTTCCATATCTAACAACAAGTCTAAATAGTATGCCTTTTATAACACCTTTGTCTATTTTAAGCCTAATTGACACCTGAAAAGACCCTTTTGCCCTCATGTGGTATGTGTGCGTGTGTGTGTGATGTTGTGTGTGTGCGCGCGCGTACCCGTGTGCCACTGCTGTGTGTGTTTGTGTGTGTGTGTGTGTGTTGCGTGTGTGTTTGCTAGTGCATGTATATGTATGTGTGTGATGTTGCGTGCCCATGTGATGTGTGTGTTCGTGCTGCTGCGTGTGTGCGCTACATGCATGTGTGCTGCTGCCCCTGTGAGTGTGTGTGCTGGTTTTAGAAGCGCTAGACGTATCCTCCCAAAAGCAGCACGGCAAGTACAAAGCTATGCAAGCAAGCAAGCAGTGCACGTTGGCTATGTATGTATACGCCATGCGATAGCTAGCTTTTCTTCGGATCGGATCGTATCGATTTTGACGGAACATAGCGACTTGGCTCTCTCTCTCTCGCTCGCACCCGTTGAATACTTCTTTATTACTTTTTCGTTGATCTACCTGGTCTGGTTTAATTACAAACGGTATGCACGTATATTATACTGATTGAGCTACCCTATAGTTAAACCTAGTCGGTTCTAGACTCCAGTACTACACGGACACGTACACAAACGTGTAACCGGACGTCGGGTTAATCCTAACAGTGTTGCATGTGTGTTTATGTGTTGATGTGTGTTTCTGCGTGTTTATGTGCTGATGGGTGTTTCTGCATGTTTATGTGCTGATGTGTGTGTGCTACTACCCTCACACTAATGTTGCGTGTGTGTTCTACTGCTCTCCACACACATATATCACATGAGGGGCTTTTCAGGTGTCATTTGGCCTCAAAATGGCCGAAAGTGTTATAAAAGGCATAAAATATACACTTATTGTTAGATAGGGAAGAAAATGTTTTTCATTGTCAAATAAGGAAACAAAATTTAAGATAGTGTTAAATAAGGAATTGTTTCATAATTTTATTCACCACATGATATGTGTTTTCCTTGGAGTGTCTTCTATGATTTGAGTCTTTGCTTTTTAGTTTGCCACAATCATCCTTTATGTACACACCTTTTGAGAGGTACATGCATTAATCGTGAATTTATTAGAATACTCTATGTGCTTCACTTATATCTTTTGAGCTAGGGTAGTGGCTCTAGTGCTTCACTTATATCTTTTTTAGCACGGCGGTGATGTTTATTTTGAAGAAATTGATGAACTATCATGCTTCACATATATTATTTTGAGAGTCACTAAATAGCATGGTAATTTTCTTGGGTTATGAATTTAGTCGTAATATGATAGGCATCCAAGGGGGGTATAATAAAAACTTTCATAAAGAGCATTGAATATATGAGAAGTTTGATTCCATGCAATTGTTTTGAGATATTAAGATGATGATATTAGAGTCATGCTAGTATTAAGTTGTGCGGTTAAAGAAATATTTGTGTTAATGCTTGTGATTCCTGATACGTCTCTGTCGTATCTATAATTTTTGATTGTTTCATGCCAATATTATACAAGTTATACATACTTTTGGCAACTTTTTATATGATTTATTGGACTAACCTATTGATCCAGTGCCAAGTGCCAGTTCCTGTTTTCTGCATGTTTTTTCTATCGCAGAGTATCCATATCAAACGAAGTCCAAATGCAATAAAATTTCACAGAGAATTATTTTGAAATATATGTGATTTTTTGGAGGTAGAAACTACGTAAACGGGGGGCCATAGGCCCCACAACCCACTAGGGCGCGCCAGAGGTGCCTGGCGCGCCCACGTGTCTTGTGCCCAATTGGAACGTCGATTGGAGCTGTACTTCGGGCACAAGGAAGCTTATATCTAGAAAAAAATCGTGTAAAAATCTCAGCGCAATCGGAGTTACAGATCTCCGGGAATATAAGAAACGGTTTTTGGCCTGATCTGGAGACGCGAAACAGAGAGAGACAGAGAGACTGATCCAATCTCGGAGGGGCTCTCGCCCCTCCCATGCCATGGAGACCAAGGACCAGAGGGGAAACCCTTCTCCCACCTAGGGAGGAGGCCAAGGAAGAAGAAGAAGCAGGGGGGCTCTCTCCCCCTCGCTTCCGGTGGCGCCGGAGTGCCACCGGGGCAACGATCGGGACGGTGATCTACATCAACAATCTTACTACCGTCAACACCAACTCTCTCCCCCTCATTGCAGCAGTGTATCACCTCTTTCCCCTCGTTGTAATCTCTACTTAAACATGGTGCTCAACTCCATATATTATTTCCCAATGATCTATGGTTATCCTATGATATTTGAGTAGATCTGCTTTGTCCTATGGGTTAATCGTGATCTTGGTTGGTATGATTGTATATTTTATTATTGGTGTTGTCCTACGGCGCCCTCCGTTCTCGCGCAAACGTGGGAGGCCCCCGCTATAGGGTGTTGCAATATGTTCATGGTTTGCTTATTGTCAGTGTTGCGGGGGATGACAGCAGCCCAAACGCGGATAAGTGGGTTATGATGTATGGGAGTAAAGAGGACTTGATACTTAATGCTATGATTGGGGTTCACGACCTTAATGATCTTTAGTAGTTGCGGATGCTTTCAAGAGGTCCAATCATAAGTGCATATGATCCCAGTAGAGAAAGTGTGTTAGCTCATGCCTCTCCCTCATATAAAATTACAAGAATGATTACCGGTACTTGTTATCGATTACCTATGGACAAATAACTTTCTTGTTGACAAAAGCTACCTACTAAACCACTAACTTAGTTGATCTTTATCTAGACAGCCCCTACTTTGTATTTACATACTCTTTATTATCTTGCAAAAAACTATCCCAAAGTACTTCTAGTTTCATACTTGTTCTAGGTAAAGCAAACGTCAAGTGTGTGTAGAGTTGTATCAGTGGTCTATAGAACTTGAGGGAATATTTGTTCTACCTTTAGCTCCTCATTGGGTTCGACACTCTTACTTATCAAAAACGGCTATAAACGATCCCCTATACTTGTGGGTTATCAAGACCTTTTTTTGGCGCCGTTGCCGGGGAGTTATAGCGTGGGGTGAATATTTTCGTGTGTGCTTGTTTGCTTTATCACTAAGTAGTTTTTATTTTCTGTTCTAAGTTGTTCTCTATCTTTATTCATGGATATGGAACACGAAACACACACAAAATAGTTGTACTTGCTAGCCATGGAGATAGGGAACCTCCTAAAACCCTCGATGCTTGTTATGTGAAAAATAGTATGCACTACTTTGATAATCCTGAGAAAACACCATTCAACTTGATAATGGGAGTAACGTTGGATCAACATGAATACTTTAGGGATTATCGCTTGACTCATAAAGGGAAATTATTATGGGTTCAAATTTATATGTTGCATTGGTATGCTCGGGATTTATGCTTGAGATATGATTATACTTGTTGCTCTAGGATTGATGCTCCACACCTACCCTTTTCATGTGAATTCAATGACAATGAAACCTTAGCTTCTTATGTTAGAGGTGTCTATGATTATTATGATGTGGAACAAATAAAAGAATTTGTTGCTTTTAAGGGTGTGATACGTCCAAAACGTATCTATAATTTCTGCTTGCTCCATGCCTCTTTTGTGTGATATTGCTATGATATTTATGCACTTCCATACACTTTTGATCATATTTGGACTAACCTACTAACTCAGTGCACCCCAGTGCCAGTTTCTGTTTTCTGTTGTTTTTCTATTTCAGGTTTTCCCATTACTTAAATTGCTAGAAAAATTCCAGGAAAATATATAAAAAATCAGCGTTCCGGAAGCTTCCACGCGCCAGAAGTGGGGCCAGAGGGGAGCCAGGGGCAGCCCAGGCGGCCTGCCCACGCGGCCCCGCTCCTGGCCGCGCCGGGGGGGGCGCCTGGGACCCCTTACCTCCTCTGGTGACCCCCTTTGGCATATATTTACATCGCGTCCCGAAACCCTCGAGGACGGAACCCTTTTTTGTGATCTCATCTCTGTTCCGCCGCCGCCGCACTTCCAAGATCAGGAGCACAAGGGGAACTCTTCCCGGCACCCTGCCGGAGGGGAGAACCACCACCGGGAGCTTCTCCATCACCATGGACGCTTCCCGGATGAGTTGTGAGTAGTCCCCCTTGGACCATGGGTCCATGACCAGTAGCTATGTGATGTTCTCCTCCCCTCTTTGTTCTTCATCGATTAGACCTCGTGAGCTGCCCTACATGATCGAGGCACATATGTAATCTTTATGCTGTTGCTATGCTGAGTTTGCTGGGATCCGATGGATTATGAGATTATGTTCAGATTGTGTGTGAGTAATATATTTGATTCACCTCTTTTATATTTATGTTCTTGAGTAATTCTTGCATGTTCTCCGTTGCTGTTTATTGCTTTGGCCAAGTAGTAGGTAGTAACTCCAAGAGGGAACGTTATGCTTGATTGTGGGTTCATGCCCCTCGATGACTAGCTTGAGTGACAGAAACATGAGTCTAGGGGATGTGCTATTGCCACAAGGGGGAAAACAATGGTGCTTGTACTTGCGGGTGCAAGGATTTTTTACTTTACGCAAAGTTCTTTTAATGCAGTTGTCTATTGCTTTGAGTTTACACTATGGGTGGGACTCGCAACTTAATACCAGCGAGATGTTCTGGATAGATATCTCAAGGTGGATGATTAGTAGTAGATGCAGATGGATTTCGGTCTACTTGCCTTGGCGTACCGCCCATGCTTTTGAGCCTCTACCTTTCTTTGCACCATAGTTAGCATTGGTTTGCGCACATAATCCTGTCAATTGCCCAGCTGTAATTCATTTACCTCGCTTAGCTGTTTTATCGTCTTTTGGGAGAGAGACATCACTAGTGAACATCATGGGACCCCGGTCCATATTACCATCACTGATCACACCCGCTATTTACTTCCTGTTCTTATTTACTAGTTGCAGTCATCTCTTGTGTTTGATCCTTTGTAAACGACAAGGCCGGAGGGATTGACAACCTCTCTGTACTCGTTGGGAGCAAAGTTATTTGTATCTGCGTGCAGGTCCTGTCAAGCAAAAGTCTCTGGCGCTATTGACACCTTCTTGTCGACCCTCGGAGTCTCACGGGATTCGATCCTTGGTATCTTTGCCAAGGGAAAACTACCGCTACGCTACATCTCAAACCTTCCACTTGGGGTAACCAACGAGGGGCGAGAATCCATCAAGCAAAGTTTTCTGGCGCCGTTGCTGGGGACTCCACTCTTCAAGATAGGGGAGTTGCACGCTATCTTTTATCTTTGCTTTTTAGTCTTGTTAGTTTACCTTTCAGTTTTCTTTGTCTTTTCACTAGTTTTGCTTAATGGAAAACAACAAAAATATGAGAGAGCTTTATAAGCTCTACCTTGCTTTGGGACATGATGTGTTTGAAGAGAAAATTAAAAAACCTATGGAACTTTATTATTTGCATAACAATCATGATGGTGGTGATGTTATTAGTATGCTTTCTTTGAATATCAATATTGCTAATGACATGGAAAGCTCTAAGCTTGGGGATGACACGTTTGATGAACATGATATTTTTAGTCCCCCAACTTTTCAGGAGAAAATTTACTTTGATGATGATATGCCTCCTAAATACGATGATTACCATGATGGTTATGATAGTCTTACTCTCACTATTCCTAATAAGAAAGATTTTGCTTATATGAAGAGTAATGACACTTTTATGCTCTTGGATCATGGAAATAATGCCTTATGTGATAGTTATATTTTTGAGTTCATCCATGATCCCACTGAAAATTATTATGAGAAGGGAACATATGCTTATAGATATTTCAATAATATCAAGTTCCCTATCTTTATGTTGAAGGTTTTGAAGCTGCACTTGTTTTGTCTTCCTATGCTTATTGCTTTGTGCTTCAATGAATTATTGATTGCAATATTCCTATGCACAGGAAGCATGTTAGGCTTAAATGTGTTTGGTATTTGCTTCTTGATGCTCTCTTTTGTTCTTCAACTCTTATTCCTACAAGAGCATCATTAAAGTCTTAAGCCTATCCTTGTTGCTATAAAGAAAGAGCTCTAGGGAGACAACCCTTGTTATCTTTGCTTTCAGTTTGTTCTTTCAGTTTTTAGTGGTCTTGATGTTTGTTACTACTGTAGCAACATCATTGTATCTTTATTTTTCAGCTTTGTGCCAAGTTTAGCCTCTGATTGCAAGAAAGTTCAAAAGTTGTGACGTGCTGTCCAGGAAACAGATTCTGTCCTTGGACAGAAAAAATCGTATAAAATCACCAGATCATCTTTTTGGTCTGAATTTTTTCGACAGGGTGCCCTATACAATTGGCTTTCGGGCGTCTGTTCTGAGTTTTTTTATTTGAGTGGCAGAAGTGCCCCGAAAAAATTATTTACTACCTGCTGGTCTGTTTTTCACAGATTCTGTCCTGTTTTGCCTTTTCTTTGTTTTGCAAACCTTGAGCTTGCTTTTTCTTTGCAAAAACCTTTTGGCAATCTTGAGAAACAGTAGATCTTCAAGATTATCTTTATTTCCAGCAAGAAATAATTATTTTATTATGGGTACTAACCTCGCTAATCAGATTATGATGAGTTATGTATGAAGGGAGTTTTCAAGTGTGCGAGGGAAGATGATAAAAAGATTCAGGAGGGTCAAACGCTCAAGCTTGGGGATGCCCCCGTGCACCCCCAAGAAATATTCAAGAAGACTCAAGCATCTAAGCTTGGGGATGCCCCCGTGCATCCCCTTCTCCATCAACAATTATCAGTTCGTCTTTCGTTCCACTATATTTTAATCACTTCATGCGTTATGTGCTATGCTTGGAGCGTCTTGCTTTTAGTTTCCTTTTTAGTTTTCTTTAGCTTTGTTTGCTGTTCATAACGAGTTAGAACCCAGCTTTCTTTGTGTGGGAGAGAAACACGCTCCACTTCAACCTAGAACACAACATAGGATTTTCATGCTTATCTTTGTTGTGTATGTTCTTTGTCTTTCAATAGCTACTGTCATGTTTAGCTCTTAGTTTTCATGCCTTTCTTTTTAAAGAGCTTTTGTTTAGTTGGTTGTTGAACTCTCTTGAGGTTTCATGTTTATCTTGTTAAGAGAGTTTGTCTGTTGCACTGAGTTGTGTGTCTTAACTTAAAGTAGGTAATTGAGGTTGCTATTTAATTTTAGTAGTAACTTGCAATAGTTTTGAGGTATTGCCATGAGTAATGTCTGAACTTTTGGTGTCAAGAGCTTTAGCCTATTAGTGATAGATGTCGTATTTTGGGCAATCCGTGTTTATTTTCGAAAACCTACAAAATAGTTGAGAACTTTAGCTACTAAATGGATCACTAATCTTTGGAGGGATCGAATATTAGAGTACACTCACGTACCATGGGTCGGGGATGAGCAAGGGTAACCAAACCCCCATACACACCTCCTCGGGGTACTTGTCTCTTTGTGAACCTCCCAATTAGATTGAGAGTTACCGATAATAAGTGCATGAGTTCTTCGGACTAATGTGAGTATTCAAAGGTTGACACTTCCACCTATCCATATTTTTCTAGCCTCTTCGGTACCGTGCATTGCCCTTTCTCACCTCGAGAGTTGGCGCATACTTCGCCGGTGCATCCAAATCCTTGGCACGATACGCTCTGTCATCATAAGCCTCATTATATCCTTCCTCAAAACAGCCACCATACCTACCTATTAAGGCATTTCCATAGCCTTTCCGAGATACATTGCCATGCAACATCCATCCTCTCATGACTTGATCTTCATGTCATACATGCTTTTTGCTTGATCGATGAGCCGCATGCTAGTTGGGCCTTGCCCTAATCATTGCTACATGACGCGCTAGTATCATTGCATATCCTGCTACACTGGCAGAGGCATACATTTGCATACATCATGATAGTTTCAATTTCTTTATGTTGAGTACTTTTGTAAAGTGTGAAAGATTTTCTATACTTCTTGTAATACATAGAGTGTTGCCCCTAAAGTGAGGAAAAGATCCCAAAGAGGACAAATCAAAAGATCCCAAAGAGGACAAAATCAAAAGATCCCAAAGAGGACAAATGAGAGATAAAAAGAAAGAGCCATTGAGGCCACAAAAAAATAAAAAAATAGAAAAAGAAATAAAAAGAGAGAAGGTGGCACACTACTATTTCTTTTGAGAGATCCACACTCGTACTCCATCTTACACTTTGTACTCCATAGAGATTATCATTTATGCATATAGCTATGTGGGGACCTTTACACTATAGAACTTGGCTTGTATATTCCAAAGATGAGCCTCCTCAAAAGAGCTCTAGGTCTTCTTGAGCAAGCAAGTTGGATGCACCCCCACTAGTTCCATTGGAGAGCTTACCTTAGCTCATATGTGCATCCGTTGCATGGCAATCCCTACTCCTCGCATCATATCTATCATTTGGCTTTCTCTCGCCGATGATTGTCCTTATTGATGTGAGCCTTTCACACCTTTTTTGTCTTCCCCCTCTATCATCCTTCTCTATTTGCCATCCTAAGTGTCGACTTTCTTGCTTACGCTCATCCATTGCATGAGTGCTCAAAATATCGAAAGGGAGTGGATCATTTTGACTTGTACCTGGCTGGCGGTCTGGGGATGAGTCAAGATAAGATTCCAAAGAAGACCAAGTGTGAAACTTTAGTAGATTAAGTTCTCAACAATACAAAAACTATGTTTTACTCTCTCATATATCCCTATCCCCTTTCTTGCACGCAAACACCATTTGAAGACATTCGCGTCACGGACAGCGAGAGCTCTTGCACCTTTATGATCTTATGTTACTTGCTACAATGCTAATATAGACTCTTGCTTGTTATGACTTGAATTGGATTACATGCCTTGATTACTTTACTTAAAAGTTCTTATATGGTTAATAGCATGTCACCACAGAAATTATGCTTGTTATCATTTACCTACTCGAGGACGAGCAGGAATTAAGCTTGGGGATGTTGATACGTCCAAAACTAGTCTATAATTTTTGCTTGCTCCATGCCTCTTTTGTGTGATATTGCTATGATATTTATGCACTTCCATACACTTTTGATCATATTTGGACTAACCTACTAACTCAGTGCACCCCAGTGCCAGTTTCTGTTTTCTGCTGTTTTTCTATTTCAGGTTTTCCCATTACTTAAATTGCCAGAAAAATTCTGGGAAAAATATATAAAAAATCAGTGTTCCGGAAGCTTCCACGCGCCAGAAGTGGGGCCAGAGGGGAGCCAGGGGCAGCCCAGGCGGCCTGCCCATGCGGCCCCCCTCCTGGCCGCGCCGGGGGGGCGCCTGGGCCCCCCTTACCTCCTCTGGTGACCCCCTTTGGCATATATTTACATCGCGTCTCAAAACCCTCGAGGACGGAACCCTTTTTCGCGGTCTCATCTCTGTTCCGCCGCCGCCGCGCTTCCAAGATCGGGAGCACCAGGAGAACTCTTCCCGGCACCCTGTCGGAGGGGAAAACCACCACCGAGAGCTTCTCCACCACCATGGACACTTCCCGGATGAGTTGTGAGTTGTGACGCCCGAGACCGACGTCCCAGAAGATTCCAGAAGATTCCAGAAGTTTCGGGTTGCCCGTGTGTTTCTTTTGAGCTTGTGTTATTTATTTTTGCATTGCATCATGTCATCATGCCATCATGTCATTTTATTTTGCATCTCAACTTAAATAAATTGTGTGGACCTTCGGTCCATTTAAATCGAGGGAAGGTGACTTCTCTTTATAACATATAAAAGCCTCTCAACATTTAGGGAGCTATATGTAAAATATTCCAATTGGTTGGGATCACCGTAACACACTTGCAATTTTCCCCATGCCTATTCCATATCAAGTTTGACTTCAAAACCTTGCTATAATTCTTTTCTGTTGTTATCGAGGCTCCTCCAAAAATCTAGACTCCTTTTAAACTCCTTTAAGGCAAGCTAATTAGTTTAGTTTGTTTTTCCCTATTTTTGTTGGAACTATTTTTTGTGGGGTTGGAATTATTCTATAAAGCCTTTCAAAATTGTTCCATATTTTATTCCTTGTTCGTGGCCTTTTCTTAATATTTTGTTCTATCTCTATTTTTTCTGCTAAAGAATAAATAGAGGCAGAAGATCCCAGCGGCCCAAGCCTCCCTCTCCTCCTTTTGGCCTAGGCCTCTAGGCCATCCAGCCGCCGGCCCATAGGCCACAGCCCGCGCCCTCTTGGGCCTCCCATCAGCTGCAGGCCGCAAGCCCACCAGCCAGTCTCCATCTCCCCGCAACCCTAGCCTGTCTCATCCCGCAGCCTCGCTCCTCTCCTTTCCTCCCGCAGCGCCACCAGTCTCACCTCTCCCGCATCGATCCCAGCCCGATTCCCTCGCTCGCAGAGTCCAGATCCTCTCGATCTCCCTTGTCTCCTCGCGTCGCCCCAGAGCCCCGATTCTCTCATCCCGACGCCTCCTTCTCCTCCTGTCGCCTCAGGCAGCCGTCCGCCCCGAGCGGTGCCTCCGCGCCAGCGACGAACTAGGGCTCGACGCCCGCACGCCGCGAGCCGTGCCCGTCCCCGACGCCGTGGTCACCCTCCCGTCTCCAGCAAGGCCCCGGGCGCCCGTACCCGTGGGGGCCATGCCCTCCGGCCGCTGGCTCGCCCGCACCCAGGCGCCTCGTCCGCGCCCCCTCTTCGAACGGGAGCAGCCCTCCTCTCCCGTGAGCTCGCACCGCCTCCTGGCCACCGTCGCGCCCCTCCTCGTCGCACAGCCGCGGCCTCCCTCCTCCAGGCCCCGTGCGCCTCGCTCCTTCTTCGCCTGGCCCGAGCCAGCCGGCCAGGAGCCCAGGCCCGACGCGGCTCCCTTCTCCAGCGCCGCCGCGGCACTTCTTCTGCCTGCCAATCGCGCCGCCATGGAGCCGCGGCCTCGAGTAGCTCCACCACGCCATCTCCAGCGCCCCGACGCCCTCTGTCTCGCGCGCGCCTGCGCGTTTACCTGCTGCATCCCTGTTTGTTTTGTTACTGTTTTTGTTATCTCAAGTAACCTTGTAACAGCAAGCTTATCTAATTTTGGACCCGTACATCTACGGATCGAGACCGCCGAGTACCCCTTCGAGTCGCCGATGAACCGCCAAGTTCGACTACACGTGTATCTCTACGGATACCCGAACGTCTACGACCGTGTACAACTACGACCGAGTCCGAGACCGGCAAGACCGTGTACGACTACGCCCGGTGTTGCGGCAAGTACCTCTACATGACCCGAACGAGTACCACGACGACCCGAACGACTACGAACGGAACCACTACTGCCGCTACCGACGTGAACAACTACTTCCACTACCGCCGACGGAACGGCTACTTCCTCTCCGAACGTGAACGCCTTCTTCCTCTACGTCTCGAACCGCCCCGAAACGCACGCTTCGAAGGTATAACGAGACGACCCCGTGGATGACTCGTGGAATGCTTGTTGTGGTTGTATGAAATGTCTCCCTTGTGTGCTCCGTGCCCATTGTGCCGTTTCATCTTTTGTCATGTTCCTCGGTCGTCTCGTCGCCGACTCGTGGGAACCCGGTAACGGGATCGCCCACCTTTCATCTCGTTTGACATGCTTCGTCATCTTTTGCACCGGACTCTCAACGAGTTACCGGAACCGATATGATGCCGTTGCATCATTTTCGGATCATCGCCGTGGCACCCTTTCCTTCCACCACGGTGACGATGCTTCATATCATCTTCTTGTCAACCCTTTTATTAATTGCATAAACTTGTTCATGTCATCCGCATCATGTTAACAACACTAAAATGTTTAATTGTTGTTTGCTTATAATTATTAAACATGCTCATGGGGATTTTTCCGGAATTGTTGTTGTTCTTCCGGCCTCATTTAAATTGCCTAATAGTGTAGTTTATTATGCTTCACCTCTTGCCATGTTAACAAACATTTAACCTTGTCTTGTAAATAAACGAGAGTCAATTAAATAATTAAAATGTGGTGTTTCGTCATATGCAACTCGTTGCATATTGAGCTCCACTTAACTTGTAGTATTGTTTGTGCACTTTGCCATGCCATGCATAATTAAACTGGACATGCATCATATTTGGATGTGCATCGTATGCCATGTTAATGCTTGCGTGTTTACCGTGTTATTTGCTTCTTTCCGGTTGCTTCTCTTGTTAGCTTCGGTTTCGTTCCGGAGTTGTGAGGATTCGCTCGGCTGTGTTGCTCCGTCTTCTTCATGGATCCGTTCTTCTCCCTTTGTGGAATCCCAGGCAAGATGACCGAACCCCGATAACATTACTATCTTTGCCTATTGCTAGAGTATCGCTCTATAGTTTTGCCTCGATGCCCATGTCTTTCTTGTCAGCCTCCTACTTGTAACCATGAACCTGTTTAACCACCCTACCTATGCAAACCGTTGCTTGGCTAAGTACGCTTCGCTCAGCCCCTCTTATAGCATTGTTAGTTGCAGGTGAAGATTGAAGATGCTTGCTTCATGTTGAAGTTTGGTTGGGTTATATCACACTATATAAATGCTTAAAATGAAACCATCTATATACTGGCAGGGTGGAAGGCTAAGCCTTTTGCTTGGTGTTTTGTTCCACTCATGCCGTTAGGAACCGTATAAACCGGTGTTATGTTCCTTGATTATGCGTTCCTAACACGGTTGGGGTGTATGGGACCCCCTTGATAAACCGCTAAGTGCTAAGTCTTTTCCAGCAAGTCCCAACATTGGTACTATTTGCCTCATAATAACAACTTAAATAATTAATTAATTGCATAGGGGGTCATGTCCCCGAGGATTCTTAATTCTACATAGCAGGGGGGCCCAGTGCTGATGGTGTTGGTCCCAAACGGGGGTCCTGCGGGAACCACCACGGGGAAACTCGAGGATTGGGTCCTGTAGCATCACCCATCCGGTCGTGTCCTGAGACTTAGATACGCGCGGCTACTATCAGGGTGTCGACACGCCGGGAGGATTTGCTGGATTAGCCTTACCTTAGTACGGAGTATCTTGAGCACGGGATTCCGAGAATACTCGGGTCTTCCCACCTTGGAGTTGCGACTCCGCGGATCGTGGGCTTGTAATGGGTCAAGTTGGAACACCCCTGCAGGGTTATGAACTTTCGAAAGTCGTGCCCGCGGTTATGTGGCAGATGGGAGCTTGTTAATATCCGGTTGTAGATAACTTGACACAATGTTTCAATACACTACCAGCGTGTGTACCGTGACTGTCATTTTCCGAAAGGGATTCGGGAGATGAACACGGTGGGGTTATGTTTGACCGGCTGTAGTTAGGATCACTTCGTGATCATCTTTCGACCGAGGCACTTCTCTTCTCGCTCTCTATTACGTAAGCTAGTGATAGTTGCTGCTGCAGACTCTTGTTGTTCCTTCACCTCTTGTTTTTCTTCAGCCTTGTCCTCACCCAAGGCTTAAATAGTCGTGTTACCCGGGAACGGGATTGCTGAGTCCTCTGTGGCTCACAGTTACTTCACCACACCAGATGCAGGTTCAGCCGAGTTTGATGCAGAAGCTGGTTCAAGTACTTCACTGGGAGCTCGATGAAGAGCGTGGCCGTATGCTTGTGACGTTTCGACGATCAGTAGTGGTTTCTACTAGGATTCGATCCTGACCTGTGGCTTTATGTTGTTTTGGTATCTTTCTTTTGGATCTTCACCCGTAGTCGGGTTGTGATGTTTTGAATGATGTTTTGCTTATGTAATGTATTGTGTGAAGTGGCAAGTGTAAGCCAACTATCTCCTTTTGCAATTTAATCCCTCTTTTACATGAGTCGTGCAAAGATACCAAACTTGAGATCATTCTAGGATGGGCTTATACCTTTAAGTCGTGCCTCGACACGTAGGAGGTATAGTCCCATCCTGGGCATTACAAGTTGGTATCAGAGCCTTCTCCGACCTAGAAGCCCCCACTGTTTGATCGAATCGTTGACGGTTGAGTCTAGGCACACACCGAAAAATGTTTTGAGTCCTATATTTATATCGGAGAGTAGGATTTCTTTGCTTCTCATCCCTTTTCTCTCTGGTGAGGACTCCTGACGTCTACTCTTGACTCTTCTACTTTCAAAAATTGCACAAATTTTTTTTACGATCTCGCGAGTATTGTTTGGATTGTTTCGATGTCTTTGTGACGAGAACATTGTTCTCGATGCCTCCTGTCATTAGGGGTTGTGGCAGTGTCCCGGGGAGTTGAGCTCCGAGGTGTTGTCGTCACAAATCCATCGCGGCAGTACTAGAATACTTAAGACGGCCGACATCGAAAACTCTTCTATGCGGTTAGTGGCAAGATAACCCCGACATCACCCAGTACTGGGGAGGTAGTTCGGGAGTATTGACATAGCTTGTATAGTGGATGCGTTTCGAAGGTCCGAGGTAAACAGTTTCCGAGAAAGACTGGTTATGTGTTGAAGGATGGATACACCTGGATGTACTTTTAGAGTTGATTGCGCGGTGCTTCCCGTGTATCCCCAACACCTGATTGCATAACTGGAAACTTTCGGAAATCTATAGGTGGGTTCATCTAGTAGTTCTAGGCATTCTTCCAACGGATGCTCGATATGAAGTTCGGGGTTCTACATTGAGTGAAGTGGTTTTATGGACTTGTTCTGATCGGGAGTTGCATCTTAAAGGGTCCTTGGATATGCTGATCCGGGGATTGCAAAACCCTTTTGTAACACATTCCATGAGCTTTCAGCACGAATATGTCGGACGAAGCTTCTATCTTGTATTTGTTTTATCTGATCCTTGTTCCTTTTTTTTTACCTTTTGTTCTCCCAAGTGGCTTCTCAACTAGTTGATGTACCTGCGGAACTCATTCGTTCAATTCTCTGTTCGGATGATATTGTGAAGATTCTTCTGCAACATTCTATCCTTTGTTTCATTTGATTCTGGTATTCGAGTTGCTTCGATGTCAAATGTTGATTCCATACCTTTCTTAATCGGCGTTCTCATATTTCTATGGGAGTGCTAGTCCTTCTTAATCATCAAGATGGTTATGTTAAATTCTTTTTCAACCGGTGTCCATTTTGTTCGTCTCAAGTTGTCTCTGTTTCCCCACCCTCCCACCCTTTTTCTTCTTGGAGTCAGAAATTCTCAGATGAAGTATCCATTTTATTCATGTGATATTTTTCTTCATTCTTTTCCTTCAATGTTCTTATCCGATGAATTATCGTGAAGATACTCAAGAGCTTCAAGTTCATCATTCTTTTGTTCTCTAATTCTGCCGGTGGATGTAATTCAAGATTTCGGTGTTGATCTTACCCTTTTTCCTCATTTCACAATGCTTTCTTATTCCGGTGCACCAATTAATCTTTTTCCACTTGCTATTCATATCCGGAGTGCTGAAGATTCATAATTCCATTCTTAATCCGTTCAAATTATTTTGAGGATTGTTATCTTATTCAAGTCATTTAATTCAACCGGTGCAATATCTCTCAAGCAATCTTTCCAACGGTGATATCTTTTGAGTGGGCCCTAACCCACAGGTCTTTTCCCAGGATCTTACCTGACTATTCTAATTATTTTTCTGGAGTTATACTCAAAGTCTTTTCAAGGTGTGACGTAAGTATGAATTCCATCAGTCATATGCCTCCTCCAAGATCGCTTTCAAATTCTTTTCATCATTGGTTCAACCTTTTTAATTCTTCATTCCGGAGTGCTCAACAATTCTTCATGGCATTTCTCGTCTTCACTCTCAACATTTGAAGACCGAAGAAGTGTTTCTCTTAAATCTTGGCCCGTTCTCTCAAGATTCTTCATGAATTCTTTTCTTTGGGATCCTCCGAAGGCCACCAATTCAGAAGATTCTTCGTTCTCAGTTTTCAACTTTGTCCTCCAAATATTCTTCATTGATATCTCTTCGTTCGTCTCCATATTCTTACGGTGGTTCTTTCAAGTTTACTCTTCCGTTGTTGTCATATTAATTCATTTGTTCTTTTCATAATCCTACCGGTGCTTTGTTGAAGATTTATCCAAGCTTGTGCGAGATCTCTCTTAATTCTTTCCAACGAGAATAAGTAGTATGCCAAATCCTTTGGTTGTCATCAATTTAAATTGGTGAAGGATATGCATAACATAAATCTTATTCTAGTTTCTTCCAAGAGGTTAATCCCTTCCTTCAGAGCTTGTTCATCATATCATATTCTCGATTCTAAGTTGTTCATCTTGTTTTCCGGAGCTCTAGTTATTTCTATTATATCATTTCAAGCTCCATCTAATTCATCGCAGGCCTTGAATCTTTTTCTTTTCATCTTTCACTTCTCATGCTTTCATTACCGGAGTTCTCAGGGTGGTTCTTCATCATTTAATTCATCCTAGAAGTCTTCATCAAGATTCGTGTTGGAGCTCAAGCATTCTTCATCATGCTTTCCAATTACAATCCTATCTACCTGATCTTTTCAGATGGTGTTATGTCATTCTTGACAGGTCCTTCATGAATTACGATTCACAAGTTGTCAAGAATGAGATATTCAAAACCATCATTTTCTTTGTTCAGGAGATCTTTCCAACCATTCAATTATTCGTTGGAGTAATCTTGGGTTGTATTTCACCTAAAAGCTTTCCCTAAGGATTGTTGCTATTATGGTGCTTATAAATGACCCAAATTCTTCATTTATCATTCCGGTGATATAAGTTTTTCGTCTCCTTGTTGATCTCTATCCAATCAATTGTTTAAGTTAGTGGCTGGTTGTCACTTCTTAATTTTGAGATGTTTTCCATTAGCCCACAAGAGCTTATTCGTTTCGTTGTTGATTTTTCCATCAACCCCATTCAACCCTTCTTTGTAAGGAGGATTTCCTAATTCATTTGTGGGAGAAGTTGTCATTTTCTTCTCCGTTCTTTCTTCCCAACGTTCTAGCATCTATTCTTTCATTCAGGAGGCATTGTTATATTGCTCATTGGACCATCATCTCGTTTTATCAAGATCATATTCTCCCTTGCTTGTCATTTTAACCGGAGTGTCGTATTCTTCATTCTAGTTCTCTCATCTTACCAAGTTTTGCCTATCTTTTTTAACCGGAGTGCTGTCTGAATTTTTCTTTACCTTGTGCCATTCTTTTAATTGTTTCGTAGGCTATATGTTGTTCATTTCATCAAGTATCATTTCATCTCCTCAAGTTCATGTTAATTCCTACCATTTTCAGACGGAGTGCTGTCCAAATTATGTCATTCTTATTCCTTGGCTATACCATTGCGGTTTCATATTCTTTTCGTTCTTAAGCTCTTGTTTCATGTCTTTCAACCTACAAGGTTCTCGTGATGCTCCTTGTTCCTCTTTCCAACGGAGTGTTTTCATCTTCGTTCATCTCCATTGTATTCTTTATTCAACTTGTTTAACCTCTCAAGGTTCCTTGGTTTCACTCGTCTGTCAAAGAAGCAACTTTGTTTTACCTCTTCTTTTCCGTTTTTACCCGGTGCTATCTCTAGGATCTCGGGTCGAGATCCTCTGTTAGTGTGGGAGAGTTGTGACGCCCGAGACAGACGTCCCAGAAGATTCCAGAAGATTCCAGAAGATTCCAGATGTTCCGGGTTGCCCGTGTGTTTCTTTTGAGCTTGTGTTATTTATTTTTGCATTGCATCATGTCATCATGCCATCATGTCATTTTATTTTGCATCTCAACTTAAATAAATTGTGTGGACCTTCGGTCCATTTAAATCGAGGGAAGGTGACTTCTCTTTATAACATATAAAAGCCTCTCAATATTTAGGGAGCTATATGTAAAATATTCCAATTGGTTGGGATCACCGTAACACACTTGCAATTTTCCCCATGCCTATTCCATATCAAGTTTGACTTCAAAACCTTGCTATAATTCTTTTCCGTTGTTATCGAGGCTCCTCCAAAAATCTAGACTCCTTTAAGGCAAGCTAATTAGTTTAGTTTGTTTTTTCCTATTTTTGTTGGAACTATTTTTTGTGGGGTTGGAATTATTCCATAAAGCCTTTCAAAATTGTTCCATATTTTATTCCTTGTTCGTGGCCTTTTCTTAATATTTTGTTCTATCTCTATTTTTTTTCTGCTAAAGAATAAATAGAGGCAGAAGATCCCAGCGGCCCAGGCCTCCCTCTCCTCCTTTTGGCCTAGGCCTCTAGGCCATCCAGCCGCCGGCCCATAGGCCACAGCCCGCGCCCTCTTGGGCCTCCCATCAGCTGCAGGCCGCAAGCCCACCAGCCAGTCTCCATCTCCCCGCAACCCTAGCTTGTCTCATCCCGCAGCCTCGCTCCTCTCCTTTCCTCCCGCAGCGCCGCCAGTCTCACCTCTCCCGCATCGATCCCAGCCCGATTCCCTTGCTCGCAGAGTCCAGATCCTCTCGATCTCCCTTGTCTCCTCGCGTCGCCCCAGAGCCCCGATTCTCTCATCCCGACGCCTCCTTCTCCTCCTGTCGCCTCAGGAAGCCGTCCGCCCTGAGCGGTGCCTCCGCGCCAGCGACGAACCAGGGCTCGACGCCCGCACGCCACGAGCCGCGCCCGTCCCCGACGCCGTGGTCGCCCTCCCGTCTCCAGCAAGGCCCCGGGCGCCCGTACCCGCGGGGGCCATGCCCTCCGGCCGCTGGCTCGCCCGCACCCAGGCGCCTCGTCCGCGGCCCCTCTTCGAACGGGAGCAGCCCTCCTCTCCCGTGAGCTCGCACCGCCTCCTGGCCACCGTCGCGCCCCTCCTCGTTGCACAGCCGCGGCCTCCCTCCTCCAGGCCCCGTGCGCCTCGCTCCTTCTTCGCCTGGCCCGAGCCAGCCGGCCAGGAGCCCAGGCCCGACGCGGCTCCCTTCTCCAGCGCCGCCGCGGCACTTCTTCTGCCTGCCAATCGCCCCGCCATGGAGCCGCGGCCTCGAGCAGCTCCACCACCCCATCTCCAGCGCCCCGACGCCCTCTGTCTCGCGCGCGCCTGCGCGTTTACCTGCTGCATCCCCGCCATGAGCAGCTCCGGGCAAAGGCCCCGTCCTTTTTTTCCAGATCATCGTCGCCCGCAGCTTTTCCCTTTGTTTTGTTTGTTTTGTTACTGTTTTTGTTATCTCAAGTAACCTTGTAACAACAAGCTTATCTAATTTTGGACCCGTACATCTACGGATCAAGACCGCTGAGTACCCCTTCGAGTCGCCGATGAACCGCCAAGTTCGACTACACGTGTACCTCTACGGATACCCGAACGTCTACGACCGTGTACAACTACGACCGAGTCCGAGACCGGCAAGACCGTGTACGACTACGCCCGGTGTTGCGACAAGTACCTCTTCATGACCCGAACGAGTACCACGACGACCCGAACGACTACGAACGGAACCACTATTGCCGCTACCGACGTGAACAACTACTTCCAGTACCGTCGACGGAACGGCTACTTCCTCTCCGAACGTGAACGCCTTCTTCCTCTACGTCTCGAACCGCCCCGAAACGCACGCTTCGAAGGTATAACGAGACGACCCCGTGGATGACTCGTGGAATGCTTGTTGTGGTTGTATGAAATGTCTCCCTTGTGTGCTCCGTGCCCGTTGTGCCGTTTCATCTTTTGTCATGTTCCTCGGTCGTCTCGTCGCCGACTCGTGGGAACCCGGTAACGGGATCGCCCACCTTTCATCTCGTTTGACACGCTTCGTCATCTTTTGCACCGGACTCTCAACGAGTTACCGGAACCGATATGATGTCGTTGCATCATTTTCGGATCGTCGCCGTGGCACCCTTTCCTTCCACCACGGTGACGATGCTTCATATCATCTTCTTGTCAACCCTTTTATTAATTGCATAAACTTGTTCATGTCATCCGCATCATGTTAAATACACTAAAATGTTTAATTGTTGTTTGCTTATAATTATTAAACATGCTCATGGGGATTTTTCCGGAATTGTTGTTGTTCTTCCGGCCTCATTTAAATTGCCTAATAGTGTAGTTTATTATGCTTCACCTCTTGCCATGTTAACAAACATTTAATCTTGTCTTGTAAATAAACGAGAGTCAATTAAATAATTAAAATGTGGTGTTTCGTCATATGCAACTCGTTGCATATTGAGCTCCACTTAACTTGTAGTATTGTTTGTGCACTTTGCCATGCCATGCATAATTAAACTGGACATGCATCATATTTGGATGTGCATCGTATTCCAATGTTAATGCTTGCGTGTTTACCGTGTTGTTTGCTTCTTTCCGGTTGCTTCTCTTGTTAGCTTCGGTTTCGTTCCGGAGTTGTGAGGATTCGCTCGGCTGTGTTGCTCCGTCTTCTTCATGGATCCGTTCTTCTCCCTTTGTGGAATCCCAGGCAAGATGACTGAACCCCGATAACATTACTATATTTGCCTATTGCTAGAGTATCGCTCTATAGTTTTGCCTCGATGCCCATGTCTTTCTTGTCAGCCTCCTACTTGTAACCATGAACCTGTTTAACCACCCTACCTATGCAAACCGTTGCTTGGCTAAGTACGCTTCGCTCAGCCCCTCTTATAGCATTGTTAGTTGCAGGTGAAGATTGAAGATGCTTGCTTCATGTTGAAGTTTGGTTGGGTTATATCACACTATATAAATGCTTAAAATGAAATCATCTATATACTGGCAGGATGGAAGGCTAAGCCTTTTGCTTGGTGTTTTATTCCACTCATGCCGTTAGGAACTGTATAAACCGGTGTTATGTTCCTTGATTATGCGTTCCTAACACGGTTGGGGTGTATGGGACCCCCTTGATAAACCGCTAAGTGCTAAGTCTTTTCCAGCAAGTCCCAACATTGGTACTATTTGCCTCATAATAACAACTTAAATAATTAATTAATTGCATAGGGGGTCATGTCCCCGAGGATTCTTAATTCTACATAGCAGGGGGGGCCAGTGCTGATGGTGTTGGTCCCAAACGGGAGTCCTGCGGGAACCACCACGGGGAAACTCGAGGATTGGGTCCTGTAGCATCACCCATCCGGTCGTGTCCTGAGACTTAGATACGCGCGGCTACTATCAGGGTGTCGACACGCCGGGAGGATTTGCTGGATTAGCCTTACCTTAGTACGGAGTATCTTGAGCACGGGATTCCGAGAATACTCGGGTCTTCCCACCTTGGAGTTGCGACTCCGCGGATCGTGGGCTTGTAATGGGTCAAGTTGGAACACCCCTGCAGGGTTATGAACTTTCGAAAGCCGTGCCCGCGGTTATGTGGCAGATGGGAGCTTGTTAATATCCGGTTGTAGATAACTTGACACAATGTTTCAATACACTACCAGCGTGTGTACCGTGACTGTCATTTTCCGAAAGGGATTCGGGAGATGAACACGGTGGGGTTATGTTTGACCGGCTGTAGTTAGGATCACTTCGTGATCATCTTTCGACCGAGGCACTTCTCTTCTCGCTCTCTATTACGTAAGCTAGTGATAGTTGCTGCTGCAGACTCTTGTTGTTCCTTCACCTCTTGTTTTTTCTTCAGCCTTGTCCTCACCCAAGGCTTAAATAGTCGTGTTACCCGGGAACGGGATTGCTGAGTCCTCTGTGGCTCACAGTTACTTCACCACACCAGATGCAGGTTCAGCCGAGTTTGATGCAGAAGCTGGTTCAAGTACTTCACTGGGAGCTCGATGAAGAGCGTGGCCGTATGCTTGTAACGTTTCGACGATCAGTAGTGGTTTCTACTAGGATTCGATCCTGACCTGTGGCTTTATGTTGTTTTGGTATCTTTCTTTTGGATCTTCACCCGTAGTCGGGTTGTGATGTTTTGAATGATGTTTTGCTTATGTAATGTATTGTGTGAAGTGGCGAGTGTAAGCCAACTATCTCCTTTTGCAATTTAATCCCTCTTTTACATGAGTCGTGCAAAGATACCAAACTTGAGATCATTCTAGGATGGGCTTATACCTTTAAGTCGTGCCTCGACATGTAGGAGGTATAGTCCCATCCTGGGCATTACATGAGTAGTCTCCCTTGGACCATGGGTCCATGACCAGTAGCTATGTGATGTTCTCCTCCCCTCTTTGTTCTTCATCGATTAGACCTCGTGAGCTGCCCTACATGATCGAGGCACATATGTAATCTTTATGCTGTTGCTATGCTGAGTTTGCTGGGATCCGATGGATTATGAGATTATGTTCAGATTGTGTGTGAGTAATATATTTGAATCACCTCTTTTATATTTATGTTCTTGAGTAATTCTTGCATGTTCTCCGTTGCTGTTTATTGCTTTGGCCAAGTAGTAGGTAGTAACTCCAAGAGGGAACGTTATGCTTGATTGTGGGTTCATGCCCCTCGATGACTAGCTTGAGTGACAGAAACATGAGTCTAGGGGATGTGCTGTTGCCACAAGGGGGAAAACAACGGTGCTTGTTCTTGCGGGTGCAAGGATTATTTACTTTACGCAAAGTTCTTTTAATGCAGTTGTCTGTTGCTTTGAGTTTACACTATGGGTGTGACTCGCAACTTAATACCAGCGAGATGTTCTGGATAGATATCTCAAGGTGTATGATTAGTAGTAGATGCAGATGGATTTCGGTCTACTTGCCTTGGCGTACCGCCCATGCTTTTGAGCCTCTACCTTTCTTTGCAGCATAGTTATCATTGGTTTGCGCACATAATCCTGTCAATTGCCCAGCTGTAATTCGTTTACCTCGCTTAGCTGTTTTATCGTCTTTTGGGAGAGAGACATCACTAGTGAACATCATGGGACCCCGGTCCATATTACCATCACTGATCACACCCGCTATTTACTTCCTGTTCTTATTTACTAGTTGCAGTCATCTCTTGCGTTTGATCCTTTGTAAACGACAAGGCCGGAGGGATTGACAACCTCTTTGTACTCGTTGGGAGCAAAGTTATTTGTATCTGTGTGCAGGTCCTGTCAAGCAAAAGTCTCTGGCGCTATTGACACCTTCTTGTCGACCCTCGGAGTCTCACGGGATTCGATCCTTGGTATCTTTGCCAAGGGAAAACTACCGCTACGCTACATCTCAAACCTTCCACCTGGGGTAACCAACGAGGGGCGAGAAGCCATCAGGGTGCTTGTGAAATTAAATGTTTGTTTGAAAAGTATGAAAATTTTGATGATGTTGTTTACAGATCTGAAAATCTTGCTATACTTAAATATTGCTATTTGAATGATAAATACAATGCCCATATTGATGTGTTTATTGAGAAGGTCTCTGTTGTCCAAGAAGAGACTAATATTTTGCAGGAGTCTATGGAAGAAGAAATTGATGGTATTGTGAGCTCATGGATGAAAACAATGAGGAGGAGAGCAAAGGACAAAATGAGGAAGAGCGGATTGATCACCTGTTCCCACCTTATAATGATAGTAACTCTTTATCCCATACATTGTCTAATTTCCCTTCGAATTTACCGAAGGATTAATGCTATGATGATTGCTATGATCCCATTGATTCTTTTGAAATATCCCTTTTTGATGATGCTTGCTATGCTTCTGGCCAAGATACCAATATGAATTATGCTTATGGAGATGAACTTGCTATTGTTCCGTATATTAAGAATGAAATTGTTGCTATTGCACCCACACATGATAGTCCTATTACCTTTTTAAATTCTCCAAACTACACTATATCGGAGAAGTTTGCACTTATTAAGGATTATATTGATGGTTTGCCTTTTACCGTTGCACGTGATGTTTTTTATGAATATAATATGCATGTGCTTGCTGCTCCTACTTGCAATTATTATGAGATAGTAACTATATCTCCACCTCTTTATGTTTCCAACACAACAAAATTGCAAGAAACTGCTTATACTATGCATTGGTCTTTACTTGATGTGCATGAATTGTTCTCGTATGACATATCGATGCATAGGAAGAGAGTTGGACTTTGTTGTTACATGACACATATCACTTTGTGCTCACTACTAAATGCCAAATCATTGCTAGTTAAAATTGGCTTTGATATACCTTGGGATCTGGGTGGATTCATTACTTGAGCACTATATGCCTAGCTTAATGGCTTTAAAGAAAGCGCTACTAGGGAGACAACCTGGAATTTAAAAAAAGTGTCATTTATTTCTGTTGAGTGCTTTTATAAAGTTTAAAAAACAAAAAAATAGAAGGGAACCTAAAACTTTTTTCAAAAAGAAAAGTGAAAGTAAGAAGGACGAGCATCGTTGAAGTGGGGGACGTCCTTGAACTTGTACACGCTCATGGAAACTTTGTGAATCTTAATTACAAAAAATAATTCAACAAAAATAATTATCCCCTTGTACAATTCCATTGTATTATAAAAAATTGTGCCAAGAGTTCGCCTTTAGGATGATTAGATTGCTTGTTGGTTTGTGCGGTGCAAAACAGAAACTTTGGCTGTAGTGCATGATTTTTCATTTTTTTACTGGAAAGTCAAACTATTCTGAAACTTTTTGCACAGTCTTGCTATAAAAAATATTTTTCCTAATTTTTTCAGAATTTTTAGAGTTACAGAAGTATGGTGAATGTTCAAATCTTTACAGACTATCATGTTTTCACAGGTTGCTGTTATAGCTTCATTATTTGCATATGTTTGAATTCTTGTTGAAGCATCCTTGACTTGGGGCCATATAATTGTGATAGCATACAGTGGGTAATGTTTGATTATAATTATACAATAATCTTAGAGTAGTACATGATGAGATCTCATTGATTATATGCACTAACCCAGCCACTAAAAGTTTGGTTAAGTTTTGTGTGGATGAAGTGTTCGAAGATCGAGGAGGTCTCGATGTGAGGAGAAGGAGGAGAGGCAAGAGATGAAGCTTGGGGATGCCCAAGGCACCCCAAGTAAATATTCAAGGAGACTCAAGCGTCTAAGCTTGGGGATGCCCCGGAAGGCATCCCATCTTTCTTCAACAAGTATCGGTATGTTTTTGGATTCGTTTCGTTCACATGATATGCGTAAATTCTTGGAGCATCATGTGCTTTTTATTTTTATTTTAATAATGCACCATGCTGGTATGAGATAGTCCTTGGTTGATTTATAGAATGCTCTTTGCACTTCACTTATATCTTTTGAGTATGGCTTTATAGAATGCTTCATGTGCTTCACTCACATCATTTGAAGTTTGGATTGCATGTTTCTCCTCACATAGAAAACCGATGTTTGTAGAATGCTCTCGTGCTTCACTTATATTTGTTAGAGCATGACCTTTTCTAAAAAGAATTAAACTCTCGTGATTCACTTATATCTATTTGTAGAGGCAAACGGAATTGGTCAATTGCATGGTTAGTCATAAAATCCTACATAAAACCTATGGATCACTGAATATGGTATGTTTGATTCCTTGCAATAGTTTTGCGATATACAGATGATAATATGTGGGAGGTACTAGTGGATGATTGTGTTTAGTAAGATATTGGTGTTATGGTTTGTGATTCCCGAAGCATGCACGTATAGTCTCTCATTATGCCAGGAAGTTGGAGCACAATTTATCCTTGATTGTCCTGTCTTTATGTGAAGGTCGGGGGTGCGCGATGGTTAACTCCTACCAACCTTCCCCCTAGGAGCATGCGTAGTATTACTTTACTTCGAGGGCTAATAAACTTTTGCAATAAGTATGTGAGTTCTTTATGACTAATTTGAGTCCATGGATTATACGCACCCTCACCCTTTCATAATTGCTAGCCTCTCTCGTGCCATGCACCTTTCGCCGGTGCATAAACTTTATTAAACCTTCCTCAAAATAGCCACCACACCTACCTATTATGGCATTTCCACAGCCATTCCGAGATATATTGCCATGCACTTCCATCATATAGTTGACTTGAGAATTCATTTTCATATTGCTTTCCATGATCGTAAGACACCTAGCACGATATTTTCATGGCTTGTCCGTTTTTTGATATCTTTGCTATGCTAGATCATTGCACATCCTGGTACACTGCGAGAGACATTCATTTAGGGTCATACTATGTCATAGGTATCAAGTTGTAATTTTTATTCTTTTGAGTTATAAGTAAATAGAAGTGTGATGATCATCAGTAGAGCATGTTCCAATGAGGAAAGGATGATGGAGACAATGATTCCCCCACAAGTCGGGATGAGACTCCGGATTTTAAAAGTAATAAAAGAGGCCAAAGAAGCCCAAATTAAATAAAGGCCAAAGAAGCCCACCAAAAACAAAAAAATAGAAAAAATGAAAGGAAAAGAAAAGGGCATGCAAATACCACACTTGTGCTTCAAAGTAGCACCATGTTTTTCATATAGAGAGTCTCCTATGTTGTCACTTTCATATACTAGTGGGAATTTTACGTAGTAGAGTCTGATGCATACCCACTTAGTTTCATATTGAGCTTTCATACACTTATAGCTCTTAGTTGCATCTGTTGCATGGCAATCCCTACTCCTCACATTGATATCGATTGATGGACATCTCCATAGTCCATTAGTTTGCCTAGTTGATGTGAGACTTTCTTCCCTTCTTTTGTCTACTACCACTGCATTTTATTCCACCTATATTGCTATATCCATGGCTCGTGCTCATGTATTCCGTGAGAGTTGAAAATGCTGAAGCACGTTAAAAAGTATGAACCGATTTCTTGGCTGACACCGGGGTAGTACATGATTTATACTTAGAGCTGGGAATACAGAGCATGACAAGACTATATGATTTTGTAGGGATAACTTTCTTTAGCATTTTATATTCTGAATGACATGGTTGTTTGTTGGTATGCCCGAGTATTGATGTCCTTATGTCAAATTATAGACTATTGCTTTGAATCACTCATGTCTTAATATTCATGCCATGACTAGATATATGATCAAGTTTATGCTAGGTAGCATTCCACATAAAAAATTATCTTTTTTATCATTTACCTACTCGAGGACGAGAAGGAATTAAGCTTGGGGATGATAATATGTCTCCGTCGTATCTATAATTTTTGATTGTTTCATGCCAATATTATACAAGTTTTACATACTTTTGGCAACTTTTCATATGATTTATTTGACTAACCTATTGATCTAGTGCCAAGTGCAAGTTCTTGTTTTCTGCATGTTTTTGTATCACAGAGTATCCATATCAAACGAAGTCCAAATGAAATAAAATTTCACTGAGAATTATTTTGGAATATATGTGATTTTTGGGAGGTGGAAGCTACGTAAACGGCGACCGGTAGGCCCCACAACCCACGAGGGCGCGCCAGAGGTGCCTGGCGCGCCTAGGTGTCTTATGCCCACCTAGAACATCGGTTGGAGCTATACTTCGGGCGCGAGGAAGCTTATATCTAGAATAAAAATCGTGTAAAAATATCAACACAATCGGAGTTACGGATCTCCGGGAATATAAGAAACAGTTTTCAGCCAGATCTGGAGACGTGAAACAGAGAGAGACAGAGAGACGGATCCAATCTCGGAGGGGCTCTCGCCCCTCCCATGCCATGGAGACCAAGGACCAAAGGGGAAACCCTTCTCCCACCTAAGGAGGAGGCCAAGGAAGGAGAAGAAGTAGGGGGCTCTCTCCCCCTCGCTTCCGGTGGCGCCGGAGTGCCATCGGGGCAACGATCGGGGCGGCAATCTACATCAACAATCTTGCTACCGTCAACACCAACTTTCTCCCCCTCAATGCAGCGGTGTATCACCTCTTTCCCCTCGCTGTAATCTCTACTTAAACATGGTGCTCAACTCCATATATTATTTCCCATTGATATATGGTTATCCTATGATGTTTGAGTAGATCTGTTTTGTCATGTGGGTTAATCGTGATCCTGGTTGGTATGATTGTATATTTTATTATTGGTGCTGTCCTACGGTGCCCTCCGTTCTCGCGGAAACGTGAGGGGCCCCGCTGTAGGGTGTTGCAATATGTTCATGGTTTGTTTATTGTGAGTGTTGCGGGGGATGACAGCAGCCCAAACGCGAATAAGTGGGTTATGACGTATGGGAGTAAAGAGGACTTGATACTTAATGCTATGATTGGGTTTCATGACCTTAATGATCTTTAGTAGTTGCGGATGCTTGCTAGGGGTCCAATCATAAGTGCATATGATCCAAGTAGAGAAAGTATGTTAGCTCATGCCTCTCCATCATATAAAATTACAAGAATGATTACCGGTACTTGTTATCGATTACCTAGGGACAAATAAATTTCTTGTTGACAAAAGCTACCTACTAAACCACTAACTTAGTTGATCTTTATCTAAACAGCCCCTAATTTGTATTTATGTACTCTTTATTGTCTTGCAAAACTATCCCAAAGTACTTCTAGTTTCATACTTGTTCTGGGTAAAGCAAACGTCAAGTGTGCATAGAGTTGTATCGGTGGTCGATAGAACTTGAGGGAATATTTTTTTCTACCTTTAGCTCCTCATTGGGTTCGACACTCTTACTTATCGAAAAAGGCTACAAATGATTCCCTATACTTGTGGGTTATCAATTACCGTAGCATGCACGTATGGTCTTCTAGTTATGTGATGAAGTTGTAGTGCAATTTATTCTTGATCGTCTACCTTTGTGTGAAAGTCAGGGGTGCGTGATGGTTAACTCCTACCAACCTCTCCCCTAGGAGCATGTGTAGTAGTACTTTGCTTTGAGGGCTAATATTTTTTTGCAAAAAGTGTGTGAGTTCTTTATGACTAATGTTGAGTCCATGAATTATACACACTCTCACCCTCCCACCTTGCTAGCCACTCTAGTACCACGCAACTTTCGTTGGTGCATCAAACCCACCTTATACCTTTCCTCAAAATAGCCACCATACCTACCTATCATGGCATTTTCATAGCCATTCCGAGATATATTGCCATGAACTCCATGTTCCATCATCATGTTGAGTTTACCATCGAGTTGTAATTTTGAGTTGTAAGTAAATAAAAGTGTGATGGTCATCATTATTAGAACATTGTCCCATGTGAGTTTATGAAAAAAAAATAGAGGAGAGAGGCCAAAGAGTCTCCAAAAATGATAGAGAAAAAAGAGTCTCCAAAAAAAGAGGAGTCTCCAGAAAAATAAAAAATGAGAGAAAAGAGAGAAGGGATAGTGTTACTATCCTTTTCCACACTTGTGCTTCAAAGTAACACCATAGTCTTCATTATAGAGAGTCTCCTGTTTTGTCACTTTCATATATTACTAGTGGGAAATTTTCATTATAGAACTTGGCTTGTATATTCCAACGATGGGCTTCCTCAAACGCCCTAGGTCTTCATGAGCAAGCAAGTTGGATGCACACCCACTTAGTTTCTTTTGAGCTTTCATACACTTATAGCTCTAGTGCATCTGTTACATGGCAATACCTACTCACTCACATTGATATCAACTGATAGACATCTCCATAGTCCATTAATTTGCCAAGTTGATGTGAGACTTTCTCCCTACTTTTGTCTACTACCACCTTCTATTCCACCCATAGTGCTATGTCCATGGCTCACGCTCATCTATTGCGTGAAGAGTTGAAAAAGCTGAAGCGCGTTAAAAAGTATGAGACAATTGCTTGGCTGACATCGGGGTGGGCATGATTTATACTTTGTGTTAAGAAGAGGGAGCATAACAAGACTATATGATTTTGTATGGATAACTTTCTTTAGCCATGTTTTTTTGACGCTTCATAATTTTCTTTCTAGTATGCTTGAAGTATTATTGTTTTTGCGTCAATGAACTTATGTTTTGAATCATATGGATCTGAATATTCATGCCACGGTAAAGAACATTACTTGATAATTATGTTGGGTAGCATTCCACATCAAAAAATCTATTTTTATCATTTACCTGCTCGAGGACGAGCATGAATTAAGCTTGGGGATGCTTGATATGTCTCCAACGTATCTATAAAAAAATTATTGTTCCATGCTATTATATTATCAACTTTGGATGTTTAATATGCTATTTTATATTATTTTTGGGACTAACTTATTAACCTAGAGCCCAGTGCCAGTTTCTGGTTTTTCCTTGTTTTTGAGTTTCGCAAAAAAGGAATATCAAACGGAGTCCAAACGGAATAAAACTTTCGCGATAATTTTTTCTGGACATAAACACACCTACGTGACTTGGCGTAGGGACCAGAAAAGCCACAGGGTGGCCACAAGCCGTAGGGGCGCGCCCCCTTGTGGGCCCCCCGTGACTCTCCTGCACCGCCTCTTTGCCCTATATATTCTCAAGTATTTCAGAAACCCTAGAGGGAGCAACAAAAACATTTTTCCACCACCGCGGGTCTCTAACCTCGTGAGATCCCATCTGGAGGCCTTTTCTGGTACTCTGCCGGAGGGGGATTCGATCACGGAGGGCTTTTACATCAACCTTGCTGCCCCTCTGATGACGGGTGAGTAGTTTACCATAGACCTACGGGTCCGTAGCTAGTAGCTAGATGGCTTCTTCTCTCTCTTTGATCTTCAATACAATGTTCTCCTTGATGTTCTTGGAGATCTATTCAATGTAATCTTCTTTGCGGTGTGTTTGTTGAGATCCTATAAATTGTGGATTTATGATCAGATTATCTATGAATATTATTTGAGTCTTCTTTGAATTCTCATATGCATGATTTGATATCTTTGTATTTCTCTTCGAACTATTGGTTTGGTTTGACCAACTAGATTGGTAGTTCTTGCAATGGGAGAGGTGCTTAGTTTTGGGTTCAATCTTGAAGTGTCCTCACCCAGTGATAGAAGGGGTAGTGAGGCACGTATTGCATTGTTGCCATCAAGGATAAAAAGATGGGGTTTATATCATATTGCTTGAGTTTATCTCTCTACATCATGTCATCTTGCTTAAAGCGTTACTCTGTTCTTATGAACTTAATACTCTAGACGCAAGCAGGAGTCGGTCGGTGTGTGGAGTAATAGTAGTAGACACAGGCAGGAGTCGGTCTACTCGTCATGGACGGGGTGCCTATTTTCATGATCATTGCCTTAGATATCATCATAACTTTGCGCTTTTCTATCAATTGGTCGACAGTAATTTGTTTACCCACCGTATGCTTTATTCAAGAGAGAAGCCTCTAGTGAAACCTATGGCCCCCGGGTCTATTTTCCATCTTATATTTTCATATCTATAAAACCAAAAACCCACTTGCTGTAATTATTTTGTGTTTACTTTATTTAGCTTTTTACTTTAGTTTTAAATCTATCTCTATCATATCTCACTCTTGTTCGTGACGTTGAAGGGATTGACAACCCGTTTTCCGTGTTGTGTGCAAGTGTTTGTTAGTTTGTACATGTGCATATATTAGAGACTTTCTTGTACCTCCTACTGGATTTATACATTGGTTCTCAACTGAGGGAAATACTTATCTCTACTTTGCTGCATCACCCTTTCCTCTTCAAGGAAAAACTCAATGCAAGCTCAAGAAGTAGCAACCGGCCATACGACATGCTTGGTCGCATGTTAGGCCATCTTTTGATTTATTTTTTCCTAAACTTCTCTTTTCCTTAAAATTCCTGTGGGATTAGTTCCAACATAATACATAGGCATATATCCAGCCACTCGAATGTCAGTACAACTCACATATATCTTTACACAAATCAAGGCCTTCATTAGAACGACTCTTCCAAACTCAACTTCTGTAACTAAAACTTCAACACTTTTTTATTGAAACAAAAACAAAACTTATTGTTCTACCTTATTCGTGTGGGTTGCCTCCCACGAAGAGCTTGTTTTTGACCGGATAGCTTGACTGTGGGGAAGATCATGTAGGTACAAATACACCAAGCTCATAGCTTCGAGCATTGAAGACAATGCCATCGTCTTTATTTTCTTTTCCTGGGGAAATGACTCACAAAAGTATCTTTTGCAGGTAAGTCAAATCGCACATTCCCCTCACACACATTGATCCCGACTTGTATATTCCTTAAAAAGGTTCTATCAAGAATTATAGGGGCAATTGAATCTTCGGGCATATCAACTATCACAAAATCAATCATGGCATGGCAATCATTTACTTGAACTATAACACCAGGCTTAATTCCTAATGTTTGAGTAAAAGTGCAATTAGCCATATTCAATATAATCTCGTTAGTAGCATGAGGACCTAGTTTGAGAGTAACAGACTTAGGGACAGTGGAAAGACTAGCACCTAGATCACACAAAGCACTAAATTTATTTGAACCAATCTTAATCTCTATAGTAGGCTCAAAAGCATATTCTTAGTTAGCTGGTAATTTACTGTATAATAACTTCTTTCGTTCGTCATCTAACTCATGTACCTTGGCCGTAATGTGGTCAACAAATATATTATATGCCTCATGATTGATTACCTCAGGTAGTGGGTGTTCCATTGCTATCATCTTCATGGAGTCTGCAACTGTATAAGTATATTCTATCACGTGGCTTTTATCAAGCTCTTCTGCCTTTTCTTCATTACTTCTCATCATCTTGACATCTTCAACTGGGTTAAGTTCCGGTTTACATGCGAACTTGACTAGGATGGCTCTCTCCAATTTTATCCACTTGTACTTCCATACTCTTGGTTCTTCCATCTATAATTTTCACATCATTTGTTAGTCTAACAATCTTACCAGTCAACTAACCAAGCAAATTATCATGGTTCTTCAAAATATTTTTGAAAATGTCATTCTGCTTATTTTGACTAGCAATGAAATTTTTCAGAGTATCTTCAAGAGTATTTCTATTGCTATTGCTAGCTCCATCAAAATTGTCAGGTGCTCCACTATTATTAGGATAAGGTAATCTAGGAGCATACCCATTATTTTTCTAGTTTGTATTATAGCTATTGCGAGCAATAAAATTCACATCATTAACTTCTTCATCGGTGATGGCATTCACATTTACCTATTCTTTACCTTTCATGGCGGAGATGAGTTCATCAAGTTTTGCGGTCAGCTTTGTATTCTTTTCTTCAACTGCATTGACTCTCTTGGTGGTAGTCCTATCAACATCCATTGGGCATGGTTCTCTAACATATCATCAAGCAACTTCTATAGAAATGGTGCCGAAGTCATGGTGCTCCGCACCAGCAGGCGGAGTTGGTGGAAGCTCCTCGTCGGGTGGTTCTTAGCGCCGCTGCCCACGTTGTTCGGGCCCTTCAACGACCACAGCAGGTGGCTCCTCCACCAAGGAGGAGATCGTTATCTCCTCCGATGACGAGGAGGGTCGGACGCCTGATGTCTACTACACAACCTTATTTGTATAGACTCGTGTTGGGCCTCCAAGCACAGAGTTTTGTAAGACAGTAGCAATTTTCCCTCAAGTGGATGACCTAAGGTTTATCAATCTGTGGGAGGCGTAGGATGAAGATGGTCTCTCTCAAACAAACCTGCAACCAAATAACAAAGAGTATGTTGTGTCCCCAAAATAGCCAATACAATGGGAAATTGTAGAGGTGCACTAGTTCGATGAAGAGATGGTGATACAAGTGTAATATGGATAGTAGATATAGGTTTTTGTAATATGAAAATATAAAAACAGCAAGGTAGCAAGTAACAAAAGTGAGCAAAAACGGTATTGGAATACTTGAAAATAAGGTCTAGGGTTCATACTTGTAATGCCCAGGATGGGACTATATCTCCTACATGTCGAGGCACGACTTAAAGATATAAGCCCATTCTGGAATGATCGCAAGTTTGGTATCTTTGCACGACTCATGTAAAAGAGGGATGAAATTGCAAAAGGAGATAGTTGGCTTACACTCGCCACTTCATACAATACATTACATAAGCAAAACATCATTCAAAACATCACAATCCATCTAAGGGTAAGATCCAAAAGAAAGATACCAAACATAACGTTAAACCACAGGTCTAGATCGAATCCTAGTAGAAACCACTACTGATCGTCGAAAACGTCACAAGCATACGACCACTCTCTTCATCGAGTTCCCAATGAAGTACTGATCCATCTCCTGATTCATTCTCGGCTGAACCTGCATCTGGTGTTGTAGTATCTGTGAGCCACAAGGACTCAGCAATCCCATAACCATGGGTATCAAGACTAGCAAAGCTTAATGGGTAGGAAGGAGATAAAGTGGTGAGGTTGCAGCAGCGGCTAAGCATAATATGGTGGCTAACTTACGAGTACAAGAATAAGATGAGCATCTACGCAAACGGTCGCAACTAGTAGTGATCGCTAAAGATCCTGAACTACATACGAGTCAAACATAACCCCACCGTGTTCTCTTCTCAAAGTGAAAAGAGACAGTCATGGTTACTCACACAGTGGTGTGTTTTACTTCGGATCCTCTATCAAGTTTTCTACAACCGGACATTAACAAATTCCAATCTGCCACATAACCGCGGGCACGGCTTTCGAAAGATTATAACCCTGCAGGGGTGTTCCAACTTAGCCCATCACAAGCTCTCACGATTAGCTGAAGTGATAAATATAATATCATCACCCCTTATCTTAGGGAAATCCGATCAGGCTTGGCATCCCGGTAGCACAAGACATTTCGACAATGGTAAAACAAGTCCAGCAAGACCTCCCGGTGTGTCGACACCCTGATAGTAGCCGCGTGTATCTCGTCTCAGGCCACGACCGGATGGGCGATTATACGAGTAAAACCAAACCTCGAGTTTCCCCGTGGTGGCCCCGCATAACCCCCGTTTGGGAACAACACCATCAGCACTGGCCCCCCCTGCTATGTAGAATTAAGAACCCGGGGACGCGACCCCCTATGCAAATTTAATTAATTAATTAAGTTGTTATTATGAGCAAATTAAAACCAATGTTGGGCCTTGCTGGAGGAGTTTTATTCAAAGTCGAACTGTCAAGGGGTCCCCATCCACCCATCGTGTAAGGAACGCAAAATCAAGGAACATAATGCCGGTTTATCAACGCCTAAGGTGGCATGAGTGGAACAAAACACCGAGCAAAAGGCCAAGCCTTCCACCCATGCCCAGTATATAGGTGTGTTAATAATAATTATAGATATTGTGATATAACAACAACAAGTTCCCTCCTGGAACGATCTTCATCTTCACCTGCAACTAACAACGCTATAAGAGGGGCTGAGCAAGCGGGTAACATAGCCAAACAGTGGTTTTGCTAGGGAGGTGTCAAAAGGTTAGAGGTTCATGGCAACAAGGAGAGGCTGACATAAAAGATGGGTAGCGCGACATGTAACGATAGCATCGAGACAACTAAGCATGGCAATGGTAGTAAAGGTATCCAAGGGTATGATCATCTTGCATGGGATTCCGCAAGGAAGAAGAACGGATCAATGAAGAAGACGAAGAACAAGCCTCACAACTCCGGAACGAAACCGAAGCTAACAAGAGAAGCAACCGGAAAGAAGCAAACAACACGGTAAACACACAAGCATAAACATGGCATACAATGCACATCCGAGTATGATGCATGTCCGGTTTAATTATGCATGGCATGGCAAAGTGCACAAACAAAACTACAAGCTAAGTGGAGCTCAATATGCAACGAGTTGCTTATTGACGAAACACCACATTTTAATTATTTAATTGACTCTGGTTTATTACAAGACAAGATTAAATGTTTTTAACATGGCAAGAGGTGAAGCATAATAAAACTACACTATTTAGGCATTTTAAATGAGGCCGGAAAAACAACAACAATTCCGGAAAAACCCCATGAGCATGTTTAGCAATTTTAAGCAAACAACAATTCACACATTTTAATGTTGTTAATATGATGCGGATGACATGATCAAGTTTTATGCAAATTTTATTAAAAGAGAACATGAAGAGATATGAAGCATTGTCACCGTGGTGAAAGGAAAGGGTACCATGGCAACGATCCGAAAATGGTGCAACGCAACATCTCGGTTCCGGTAACTCGTTGAGAGACCGGTGCAAAAGGTGACGGAGAGCGTGTCAAGAAGAAAAGGTGGGGTGATCCCGTTGCCGGGTTCCCACGGGTCAGCTACGAGGCGACTGAGGAGCACGACAAAAGATGATACGGGCACGGTGCACACAAGGGAAAACATCTCATACAACCACAACATCACACAGGTCATTGTCTCGGGGTTATACCTTCGGAACACTCGTTTCGGGGCGGCTCGAGATCGTAGAGGGACGTAGTGGTACACGGGTCGTAGAGGAAGAAGTCGTTCACGTGTCGTAGAGGGAGTAGTTGTTCCGTTCGTAGTTGTACACGGGGCGACGGTAGTGGTACTCGGTTCGTCGGCGACGGTCGTCGTACACGTTCCGTAGAGGTACTTGAGGGTTCCGATGGCTCCGGGCGTCGGTAGTGGTACTTGTTCACGAAGTCGTTCACGGGTCTGTGTCGAGGTACTTGTCGCATCGCGATCGTAGTGGTACTTGACGTATCGCCGTGTAGTTGTTCCCGTTCGTAGTCGTTCACCTCTCGGAAGGGGTACTTGTCATCGTGGTACTTGTCGGGGTCGGTCTTGGTTCTTGTGACGTAGTGGTACTTGGTTCTTGTAGTCGAACTTGACGGTCGTCGGCGACTCGAAGGGGTACTTGGACTTGCAGAAAAATGCAACAGCAGCAACAAAACAAACACGGCAAGGTCTTCGTCTCGTCGATCTTGCCGGACTTGAGGTACCAAACGCCGCAACAAGGGCAAACAAAAGGCGGCAGCATGAGGTGACGAGGCCATGGCAGCGGCATGGCGATGAGGCTGCTGGAGGCGACGAGGCCATGGCGACGAAGGTGCGGGGGCTGCTCGGGCCGACGCCGGCGCGGAGGAGGACGGAGGCGCGGCTTCTGGCGCGCGGGATGGAGGCAGCAGGGGCGGCGACCCTGGAGACGGAGGGCGCGCTGCAGCGCTGGGCTCGGGGCCTGAGGACGGGCGCTCGGGGCCGTGGCCCTGGCGACGGAGGAAGGGCGCCGAGAAGGGAGCTGCTCGAGGGGAGGCTCGGGCGCGGCGGGGCGCTCGTGGCCGCGGGGCCAGAGGCGAGGCACACGACGCGCGGTAGGAGGAGGCAGCAGGGCGAGGCAACGCGGGAGGGCGGCGGCGCACCTGGCCGACCCTGGCTCCGCTGGAGAGGAGGGGCGCTCGCAGCTCGCGAAGGAGGAGCTCGGCTCCTGGCTTGCGGGTGACGGGCGAACGGAGGCTGGGGCCTCGGCGAAGGCGAGGCGTCGCTCGGGCCAGGCAAAGTGTGAGAAGGCCCGCAGGCGCTGGGGAACGAGAGGGAGAGGGATCGAGGAATCGGGCGCTGGGAGCGAGCGAGGAGAGCGAGGGAATCGGGGTCGGGGAGCGAGGGTGAGTGCGGCGGCGGCGCTGAGGGAGGAAAGGGAACGGGGTAGGTGCAGGCTAGGGTTTGGGAGAGAGGGAGAGAGGCTGCGGGCCTGGAGGCCTAGGTGGGAAAGAATGGGCCTAGATGGCCAGCTGGGGGGGAGGAGGAGGCCCGCTGCGGCTGGAATCTCTCCCTTATATTTCTTAGCAGCAAAAAATAAATAGAGAGAGTCCCAAAAAATAAGAAAGGAGGCCATGAACAGGAAAAATAAAAGATGGAACATTTTTGTAAGGCTTTATGGAATAATACCAACTCAACAAAATAGTTCCAACAAAATAGGGACGTGCAAACCAAAAATATTAGCTTGCCTTAAGGAGTTTGAAAGGAGTCTAGATTTTTGGAGGAGCCTCGATAAACGGAAAAAGAAATATAGGGAGGTTTTGACGGTGAAACTTGAATTAAAAGCATGGGGAAAATATGCAAGTGTGTTATGGTGATTCCGAAGCAATGGAATAGTTTTAATAATAGCTCCATAATACTAGGAGGATATGTTATGAAGATAAGTCATCCTTCCCTCGATTTAAATGGACCGAAGGTCCACACGATTTATTTAAGTTGAGATGCAAAAATATTAATGACATGATGGCATGATGACATGATGCAATGCAAAATAAATAACACAAGCACAACGAAACACACGGGAGAACCCGGAACAACTGGAATCTTCTGGGACGTCGGTCTTCGGGCATCACAACTCTCCCACACTAACAGAGGATCTCGACCCGAGATCCTAGAGATGGCACCGGTAAAAAAACGGAAGAGTAAGAGGTAAAACAAAGTTGCTTCTTTGACAGACGAGTGAAACCAAAGAACCTTGAGAGGTTGAACAATCAAAAGAAGAATACAACAGAGATGAACGAAGATGAACACACCCCGTTAGAAAAGAGTAACAAGGAGCATTATGATAACATTGAAGGCTGAAAGACATTAGACGAGAGCTTACGAACCAAAAGAATATGAAACTGCAACGGTATAGCCCAGGAATAAGAATGACATAAATTTGGACAACACTCCGTCTGAAAATGGAAGGAATTAACAAGAATTGAAGGAGATGGAGTGATGCTTGATGAAAACAACAACACACAGCCTCTGAAACAATCAAAAGGAATGGCACAAGGGGTAAGAAGGATTCAGACAGCACTCCGGTTTAAAAGATAGGCAAACTTGATAAGATGAGGGAACTAGAATGTAGGTGACAACATTCCAGTGAAATAGACAATCAAGGGAAGAATATGATCTTGAAATGACAAGATGATGGGACGAAGAGAGAAATAACACAAAGCCTCCGGAATGAAAGAATATATGCTAGGTCGTTGGAAAGAAAAGAACTGAGAAGAAAATGACAACTTCTCCCACAAATGAATTAGGAAATCCTCCTTACAAAGAAGGGTTGAATGGGGTTGATGGAAAATCAACAACGAAACGAATAAGCTTGATGTGGGCTTATGGAAAACATCTCAAAATTAAGAGGTGATAACCAGCCACTGACGAAAACAATTGATTGTACTGAGATCAACAAGGGGACGATAAACTTATTTCGCCGGAATGATAAATGAAGAATTTGGGTCATTTATAAGCAATATAATAGCAACAATTCTCAAGGAAAACTTTTAGGTGAATTATAACCCAAGATAACTCCAACGAATAAATTGAATGGTTGGAAAGATCTCTTGAACAAAGAAAATGATGGGTTTAAATATCTCATTCCTGACAACTCGTGAATCATGAAACATGAAGAAATTGTCAAGAATGACATAACACCACATGAAAAGATAAGGTAGAAAGAATTGCACTTGGAAAGCATGATGAAGAATGTTTGAGCTCCAACAAGAATCTTGATGAAGACTTCGAGGATGAATTAAATGATGATGAACCACCAAGAAGAACTCCGGTAATAAAGCATGAGAAGTGAAAGATGAAAAGAATAAGATTCAAGGCCTGCGGTGAATTAGATGGAGGTTTGGAATGATATAATAGAAATAACTTGGAGCTCCGGAAGACAAGATGAACAACTTAGAACCGAGAATATGATATGATGAACAAGCTCCGAAGGAAGGGATTAAATCACCTTGAAGGAATAAGAATAAGAATTATGTCATGCATATCCTTCATCACATTAAATTGATGACAAGCAACGGATTTGGCATACTACTTATTCTCGTTGCAAGGAGTTAGGAGAGATCTCGCACAGGCTTGGGTAAATCTTCAACGAAGCACCGGTAGGATTATGAAAAGAACAAATGAATTAAAACGATAACAAGGAAGAGTAAACTTGAACGAACCACCATAAGAATATTGAGACGAACGAAGAGACATCAATGAAGAATAGTTGGAGGACGAAGTTGCAAACTGAGAACGAAGAACTCTTCTGAAATGATGGCCTTCGGAGGATCACAAAGAAAAGAATTCATGAAATGCTTCGGATGGGTATAAAAGAATTCCTCACAATCTGAACAATAATGAGGATGGCATGAAGCTAGAACCACGAATCTTGGAAGAACGGATAAGGATTCAAGAGGAACTCGTCTTCGGGTCTTCAAAATCTGAGAAGACAATGAGATACACCACCATGAATTGTATAGGCACTCCGTAATGAAGAATTAAAAGGTTGAACCAATGATGAACAAGAATTTGAAAGCGGTCTTGGAGAAATCATATGACTGATGGAATCCATTCTTACGTCACATTTGAAAGAATTTTAGAACAACTCCGGAAAAAAGAAGAGTCAGGTAAGATCCTGGGAAAGACCTGTGGGTTAGGGCCCACTCAAAAGAAATCACCATTGAAAGGATTGCTTAAGAGATATCGCACCGGTTGAATTAAATGGCTTGAATAAGATGATAATCCTCAAAAATAATTTGAACGGATTAAGAATGGAATTATGAATCTTCAGCACTCCGGATATGAATAGCAAGAGGATAATGATTAATTGGTGCACCGGAATAAGAAAGCATTGTGAAATGAGGAAAAGGATAAGATCAACACCAAAATCTTGAATTACATCCACCGGCAGAATTTGAGAACAAAAGAATGATGAACTTGGAGTTTCCTGAGCATCTTCACGATAAATCCCCGGATAAGAACATTGAAGGAAAAGAATGAAGAAACATCACATGAATAAAATGGATATTTCATCTGAGAATTTCTGACTCCAAGAAGAAGAAGGGTGGGAGGGTGGGAAAAACAAAGACACTTGGGATGAATGAAACAGACAAATCGTCAGATTTCTCCACGACGTTCGTATGGAATAACTTGAAGAGAAGGCACACCGGTTGAAAAAGGATTACCATGAAGATCTCGATGGTCAAGAAGGACTAGCACTCCCATAGAAATATGAGAACACCGATTAGGAAGGTATGGAATCAACATTTGACATCGAAGCAACTCGAATACCAGAATCGAAACAAAAACAAAGGATAGATATGTTTAAGAAGAAGATTATGTTGCAACACATCTATCCGAACAGAGAATTGAACGAATGAATTACGCAGGTACATCAACTTGACGAGAAGCCACTTGGGAGAAGAAAAGGTAAAATAAGAAAAACACAAGTTACAGATGGAACAAACACAAGATAGGAGCTTCGTTCTGACATCTTTGTGCTGAAAGCTTATGAACGCGTTACGAAAGGGTTTTGCAATCCCCGGATAAGCATAGCCAAGGACCCTTTAAGAAGCAACTCCCGATTGGAACAAGCCCATAAAACCACTTCACTCAACGTAGAACCCCGAACTTCATATCATCCACTCGTTGGAAGAATGCCTAGAACTACTAGATGAACCGACCTATTAATTTTCGAAAGTTTCCAGTTATGCACTCAGGTGTTGGGGATACAGGGGAAGCACCGCGCACTCAACTCTAAACCTACATCCAGCTGTATCCATCATTCAACACATAACCAGTTGTTCTCGGAAACCGTTTACCTCGGACCTTCGAAACGCATCTACTATACAAGCTATGGCAATACTCCCGAACTACCTCCCCAGTACTGGGTGATGTCGGGGTTATCTTGCCACTAACCGCATAGGAGAGTTTTCGATGTCGGCCGTCTTAAGTATTCTAGAACTGATGCGATATATTTGTGACGACAACACCTCGGAGCTCAACTCCCCGGGACACTGCCACAACCCCTAAATGACAGGAGGCATCGAGAACAATGTTCTCGTCACAAAGACATCGGAACAATCCAAACAATACTCGCGTGATCCTAAAAAAAATTGGTGAAATTTTGAAAGTAGAAGAGGCAAGAGTAATCGTCAGGAGTCCTCACCAGAGTGAAAAGAGATGAGGAGCAAAAGAAATCCTACTCTCCGATATATATAGGACTCAAAACATTTTCAAGTGTGTGTCTAGACTCAACCGTCAACGATTCGATCAATCAGTGGGGGCTTCTAGGTCGAAGAAGGCTCTGAATACCAACTTGTAATGCCCAGGATGGGACTATATCTCCTACGTGTCGAGGCACGACTTAAAGATATAAGCCCATTCTGGAATGATCGCAAGTTTGGTATCTTTGCACGACTCATGTAAAAGAGGGATGAAATTGCAAAAGGAGATAGTTGGCTTACACTCTCCACTTCACACAATACATTACATAAGCAAAACATCATTCAAAACATCACGGCCCATCTAAGGGTAAGATCCAAAAGAAAGATACCGAACATAACGTTAAACCACAGGTCTAGATCGAATCCTAGTAGAAACCACTACTGATCGTCGAAAACGTCACAAGCATACGACCACTCTCTTCATCGAGTTCCCAGTGAAGTACTGATCCATCTCCTGCTTCATTCTCGGCTGAACCTGCATCTGGTGTTGTAGTATCTGTGAGCCACGAGGACTCAGCAATCCCATAACCATGGGTATCAAGACTAGCAAAGCTTAATGGGTAGGAAGGAGATAAAGTGGTGAGGTTGCAGCAGCGGCTAAGCATAATATGGTGGCTAACTTACGAGTACAAGAATAAGATGAGCATCTACGCAAAAGGTCGCAACTAGTAGTGATCGCTAAAGATCCTGAACTACATACGAGTCAAACATAACCCCACCGTGTTCTCTTCTCAAAGTGAAAGACAGTCACGGTTACTCACAGAGTGGTGTGTTTTACTTCGGATCCTCTGTCAAGTTTTCTACAACCGAACATTAACAAATTCCAATCTACCACATAACCGCGGGCACGGCTTTCGAAAGATTATAACCCTGCAGGGGTGTTCCAACTTAGCCCATCACAAGCTCTCACGATTAGCTGAAGTGATAAATATAATATCATCACCCCTTATCTTAGGGAAATCCGATCAGGCTCGGCATCCCGGTAGCACAAGACATTTCGACAATGGTAAAACAAGTCCAGCAAGACCTCCCGGTGTGTCGACACCCTGATAGCAGCCGCGCGTATCTCGTCTCAGGCCACGACCGGATGGGCGATTATACGAGTAAAACCAAACCTCGAGTTTCCCCGTGGTGGCCCCGCATAACCCCCGTTTGGGAACAACACCATTAGCACTGGCCCCCCTGCTATGTAGAATTAAGAACCCGGGGACGCGAGCCCCTATGCAAATTTAATTAATTAATTAAGTTGTTATTATGAGCAAATTAAAACCAATGTTGGGCCTTGCTGGAGGAGTTTTATTCAAAGTCAAACTGTCAAGGGGTCCCCATCCACTCATCGTGTAAGGAACGCAAAATCAAGGAACATAATGCCGGTTTATCAGCGCCTAAGGTGGCATGAGTGGAACAAAACACCGAGCAAAAGGCCAAGCCTTCCACCCATGCCCAGTATATAGGTGTGTTAATAATAATTATAGATATTGTGATATAACAACAACAAGTTCCCTCCTGGAACGATCTTCATCTTCACCTGCAACTAACAACGCTATAAGAGGGGCTGAGCAAGCGGGTAACATAGCCAAACAGTGGTTTTGCAAGGAAGGTGTCAAAAGGTTAGAGGTTCATGGCAACAAGGAGAGGCTGACATAAAAGATGGGTAGCGCGACATGTAACGATAGCATCGAGACAACTAAGCATGGCAATGGTAGTAAAGGTATCCAAGGGTATGATCATCTTGCCTGGGATTCCGCAAGGAAGAAGAATGGATCCATGAAGAAGACGAAGAAGAAGCCTCACAACTCCGGAACGAAACCGAAGCTAACAAGAGAAGCAACCGGAAAGAAGCAAACAACACGGTAAACACACAAGCATAAACATGGCATACGATGCACATCCGAGTATGATGCATGTCCGGTTTAATTATGCATGGCATGGCAAAGTGCACAAACAAAACTACAAGTTAAGTGGAGCTCAATATGCAACGAGTTGCTTATTGACGAAACACCACATTTTAATTATTTAATTGACTCTCGTTTATTACAAGACAAGATTAAATGTTTTTCACATGGCAAGAGGTGAAGCATAATAAAACTACACTATTTAGGCATTTTAAATGAGGCCGGAAAAACAACAACAATTCCGGAAAAACCCCATGAGCATGTTTAGCAATTTTAAGCAAACAACAATTCACACATTTTAATGTTGTTAATATGATGCGGATGACATGATCAAGTTTTATGCCAATTTTATTAAAAGAGAACATGAAGAGATATGAAGCATTGTCACCGTGGTGAAAGGAAAGGGTGCCACGGCAACGATCCGAAAATGGTGCAACGCAACATCTCGGTTCCGGTAACTCGTTGAGAGACCGGTGCAAAAGGTGACGGAGAGCGTGTCAAGAAGAAAAGGTGGGGTGATCCCGTTGCCGTGTTCCCACAGGTCGGCTACGAGGCAACCGAGGAGCACGACCAAAGATGATACGGGCACGGTGCACACAAGGGAAAACATCTCATACAACCACAACATCACACGGGTCATCGTCTCGGGGTTATACCTTCGGAACACTTGTTTTGGGGCGGCTCGAGATCGTAGAGGGACGTAGTGGTACACGGGTCGTAGAGGAAGAAGTCGTTCACGTGTCATAGAGGGAGTAGTTGTTCCGTTCGTAGTTGTACACGGGGCGACGGTAGTGGTACTCGGTTCGTCGGCGACGGTCGTCGTACATGTTCCGTAGAGGTACTTGAGGGTTCCGATGGCTCCGGGCGTCGGTAGTGGTACTTGTTCACGAAGTCGTTCACGGGTCTGTGTCGAGGTACTTGTCGCATCGCGATCGTAGTGGTACTTGACGTATCGCCGTGTAGTTGTTCCCGTTCGTAGCCGTTCACCTCTCCGAAGGGGTACTTGTCATCGTGGTACTTGTCGGGGTCGGTCTTGGTTCTTGTGACATAGTGGTACTTGGTTCTTGTAGTCGAACTTGACGGTCGTCGGCGACTCGAAAGGGTACTTGGACTTGCAGAAAAATGCAACAGCAGCAACAAAACAAACACGGCACGGTCTCCGTCTCGTCGATCTTGCCGGACTTGAGGTACCAAACGCCGCAACAAGGGCAAACAAAAGGCGGCAGCATGAGGTGACGAGGCCATGGCAGCGGCATGGCGATGAGGCTGCTGAAGGCGACGAGGCCATGGCGACGAAGGTGCGGGGGCTGCTCGGGCCGACGCCGGCGCGGAGGAGGACGGAGGTGCGGCTTCTGGCGCGCGGGATGGAGGGAGCAGGGGCGGCAACCCTGGAGACGGAGGGCGCGCTGCGGCGCTAGGCTCGGGGCCTGAGGACGGGCGCTCGGGGCCGTGGCCCTGGCGACGGAGGAAGGGCGCCGAGAAGGGAGCTGCTCGAGGGGGGGCTCGGGCGCGGCGGGGCGCTCGTGGCCGCGGGGCCAGAGGCGAGGCACACGACGCGCGGTAGGAGGAGGCAGCAGGGCGAGGCAACGCGGGAGGGCGGCGGCGCACCTGGCCGACCCTGGCTCCACTGGAGAGGAGGGGCGCTCGCAGCTCGCGAAGGAGGAGCTCGACTTCTGGCTTGCGGGTGACGGGCGAATGGAGGCTGGGGCCTGGGCGAAGGCGGGGCGTCGCTCAGGCCAGGCGAAGTGTGAGAAGGCCCGCACGTGCTGGGGAACGATAGGGAGAGGGATCGAGGAATCGGGCGCTGGGAGCGAGCGAGGAGAGCGAGGGAATCGGGGTCGGGGAGCGAGGGTGAGTGCGGCGGCGGCGCTGAGGGAGGAAAGGGAACGGGGTAGGTGCGGGCTAGGGTTTGGGAGAGAGGGAGAGAGGCTGCGGGCCTGGAGGCCTAGGTGAGAAAGAATGGGCCTAGATGGCCGGCTGGGGGGAAGGAGGAGGCCCGCTGCGGCTGGAATCTCTCCCTTATATTTCTTAGCAGAAAAAAATAAATAGAGAGAGTCCCAAAAAATAAGAAAGGAGGCCATGAACAGGAAAAATAAAAGATGGAACATTTTTCTAAGGATTTATGGAATAATACCAACCCAACAAAATAGTTCCAACAAAATAGGGACGTGCAAACCAAAAATATTAGCTTGCCTTAAGGAGTTTGAAAGGAGTCTAGATTTTTGGAGGAGCCTCGATAAACGGAAAAAGAAATATATGGAGGTTTTGACGGTGAAACTTGAATTAAAAGCATGGGGAAAATATGCAAGTGTGTTATGGTGATTCCGAAGCAATGGAATAATTTTAATAATAGCTCCATAATACTAGGAGGATATGTTATGAAGAGAACTCATCCTTCCCTCGATTTAAATGGACCGAAGGTCCACATGATTTATTTAAGTTGAGATGCAAAAATATTAATGACATGATGGCATGATGACATGATGCAATGCAAAATAAATAACACAAGCACAACGAAACACACGGGAGAACCCGGAACAACTGGAATCTTTTGGAATCTTCTGGGACGTCGGTCTTCGGGCGTCACAATACTTACACTAGTGCAAGTTCTCTCAACAATGATAACATAATTGGATCATATAACAATCCCTCAAAATGCAACGAAGAATCACTTCAAAATTCCTATCGCGGAGAATATAAGATGAAATTGCTTGTAGGGTACAAAACCATCTCAAAAGTATTCTTTCTGATCAATCTATTGGGCTATTCCTATAAGTGTCACAAACAGCCCTAGAGTTCATACTAAAATAACACCACATGACACACATCAATCAACCCTAATGTCACCTAGATACTCCAATGTCACCGCAAGTATCCATGGGTTAATTATATGATATGCATCACACAATCTCAGATTCATAATATTCAATCCAACACAAAGAACTTCAAGAGTACCCCAACATTTCTATCGGAGAACAGAATATGAAAACGCGTACTAACCCCTATGCATAGATTACCCCAATGTCACCGCGGGAATCCGCAAGTTGATAACCAAAACATACATCAAGTGGATCAATAGAACATCCCATTGTCACCACGGATATCCCATCACAAGACATACATCAAGTGCTCTCACATCCAAAATATTCAATCCGACATAACAAAACCTCAAATGAAAAGATTCAATTCATCACAAGGTAGAGAGGGAAGACCACCATAAGATCCAACTATAATAACAAAGCTCGTGGTACATCAAGATCGTGCCAAATCAAGAACACGAGAGAGGGAGAGAGAGAGAGAGAGATAAAACACATAGCTACTGGTACAATCCCTCAACCCCGAGTGTGGACTACTCCCTCCTCATCATGATGGTCGTCGGGATGATGAAGATGGCCTCCGGTGATGATTTCCCCTCTGGCAGGTTGCCGGAACGGGGTCCCAAGAGGTTTTTCGTCTCTACAAAGGCTTGCAGCGATGGAACTTCCGATCTAGGTTTTTTTATGGGGGTTTCGGGATTTATAGGAATTTTTTGCGTCGATCTCACAGCAGGGAGGTTCTCGAGGGGCCCACAAGCCGTAGGGGCGCGCCCTACGGGGCGCCCTCTAGTCTTGTGGACTCCTCATCCACTTCCTGGCCAGGCTTCGGTGCTCCGGAGGTCTCTTTTGGTCCATAAAAATCACCGTAAATTTTCAACCCATTCCAAGAAATTTTATTTCTGCACAAAAAATGACACCACGGTAGTTATGCTGAAAACAACGTTAGTCTGGGTTAATTCTAATAAAATCATACCAAAACCATGAAATTATTTTGCAAATATGGCATGAATACTTCATAAATTATAGATACGTTGGAGACGTATCAGCATCCCCAAGCTTAATTCCTGCTCATCCTCGAATAGTTAAATTATAAAAGAAATAATTTATGAAGTGTGAATGCTAGCATAGTGTATAAGTTTGATCAATGATAATTCCAAACACTTTTTATAGCATCATAACAGAAACTCTTTATCATAAAACTCATCTTGATAAAGTGGCAATCAATTCACATGTAATGGTTGAAACAATGCATTTTCTTGACACTATCATGTAATCTTTCTTATAATGGCATGAAGGCGATAGATACATATCTGATCGCGACTTTGATCTCTCAGTTCAAGAGAAGACCTCCCTACATCTGCAGGCTGGCCGTCCGGCCAGCCAGCCGACACAAAATCCAATTAGAGTTCTCAATACGGAGCCAGAAAGCGTTTTGTTTTCAATATGGAGCCGGAAAGAGTTTTCAATACATAGATGATACTAGTGTTCGGATCCATATAATTCAAAACAAAAGTTTAATATTGACACAGAAACAATAATACTTCAAGCATACTAGAAGGCAAAATCATGAAACTTTAAAAATAACATGGCTAAAGAAAGTTATCCCTACAAAATCATATAGTCTTGTTATGCTCCCTATTCTCAACACAAAGTATAAATCATGCCCACCCCAGTGCGAGCCAAGCAAATGTATTCATACTTTTACATTCTCAAACTTATTCAACTCTTCACTCAATACATGAGCGTGAGCCATGGACATAGCACTATGGGTAGAATGGAAGGTGGTAGTAGACAAAAGAAGGGAAAAAGTCTCACATCAACTAGGCAAATCAATGAACTATGAAGATGGTCATCAATTAATATCAATGTGAGTGAGTAGGGATTGCCATGTAAAGGATGCACTAAAGCTATAAGTATATGAAAGCTCAAAAGAAAACTAAGGGGGTGTGCATCCAACTTGCTTGCTCACGACGACCTAGGGCAATTTGAGGAAGCCCATCGTTGGAATATACAAGCCAAGTTCTATAACGAAAAATTCCCGCTAGTATACGAAAGTGACAAAATAGGAGACTCTTTATCATGAAGAACATGGTGCTACTTTGAAGCACAAGTGTGGAAAAGGGTAGTAACATTGTCCCTTCTCTATTTTTCTCTTATTTTTTTGCAGACTCATTCCTTTTTTTGGAGACTATTTTCTCTTTTCTAAGACTCTTTTATCTTTTTTTAGACTCTTTTGGCCTCTCTCCTCTTTTTTATAACCTCACATGGGACAATGTTGTAATAATGATGATCGTCACACTTTTATTTACTTACAACTCGATATTACACTCAAAAACTCATAATGATGAAACGGTGGAGTTACATGGCAATATATCTCGGAATGGCTATGGAAATGCCATGATACGTAGGTATGGTGGCTGTTTTGATGAAGTGTATAAGACTGGTTGAATGCACCGGCGAAAGTTGTGCGGTACTAGAGTGGCTAGCAAAGGTGGAAGGCTGAGAGTGTGTATAATCCATGGACTCAAAAGTCATAAAGAGCTCACATACTTATTGCAAAAGGTTTTATTAGCCCTCAAAGCATAGTACTACTACGCATGCTCCTAGAGGAAAGGTTGGTAGGATTTAACCATCACGCGCTCCCGACTTTCACACAAAGGAAGACAATCAAGAATAAATTGCACTCCAACTTCATCACATAACTAGAAGACCATACGTGCATGCTACGGGAATCACAAACCTTAACACAAGTTTTTTTTTATTCCACAATTCACTACTAGAATGACTCTAATATCACCATCTTTATATCTCAAAACAATTGCAAGGAATCAAACTTCTCATATATTCAATGCTCTTTATGAAAGTTTTTATTACAACCTTCTTGAATATCCATCATATTGGGACCAATTTCATAACACTTGCATGTTACCATTACTATTTATAAGACTCTCAAAAGATATAAGTGAAGCACGATAGTAAATGACAAAGTACTCCAAAAGATATAAGTAAAGATCAATGAGTAGTTGAATAATTATGTAGCTATGTGAAGACTCTCTCGCATTTAAAAATTTCAGATCTCAATATTTTATTCAAACAGCAAGCAAAACAAAATTAAATTACATTGCAAGGATAGCACATATCATGTGAAGAAGCAAAAACTTAGGCTCAACCAAAACTGACTGATAGTTGTTGAAGAAGAAAGGTGGCCAAGCTTAGATGCTTGAGACTTCTTGAAATATTATCTTGGGATGACTTGCGCATCCCCAAGCTTGAGCTTTTGTGTCTCCTTAATTCCTCTTATATCACGGTTTCCCTAAATCTCAAAAATTTCATCCACGCAAAACTCAACAAGAACTCGTGAGATAAGTTAGTATAAATCAACTCAAAACCTTATCATTCTCTACTGTAGAAAATCACTAAAATTATAATTTGACATTGCATACTAAATGCCTCTGCATATTTAATACTCCTGTCCTTAAATAGAATCATTAAACACGCAAACATATGCAAATAATGCAAACATAATAGCAATCTGTCTAAACAGGACAGTCTGTAAATAGTGAAATTTTACTCATACTTCCCTAGATCAAACAATTCTCAGAAATTACCACGTTACAGAGAACTTATTCATGCTAACTGAGTAAAAATTTCAAGATTTTATCACATTCTGACTATCCAGAAGAATTCAGACAATTATAGAAAACTTTTTGTTTTCAAACAGCAACATAAAGACTTGCAAAATAAGCATGGTAAAGTCTTGAATTGACAATTTTATTGAAATAAAAGACACAAAAACTTATTCGAAATAACATTAAGCAAATCTAAACAAAATAAAATGACGCTCCAAGCAAAACACATATCATGTGACGAATAAAAATATAGCTCCAAGTGAGGTTACCGATAATGTTGAAGACGAAAGAGGGGATGCCTTCCAGGGCATCCCCAAGCTTAGTTGCGCGGATCTTCCTTGAATATTACCTTGGGGTGCCTTGGTCATCCCCAAGCTTAGTATCTTTCCACTATTTATTCTCCTCATATCGATATCTCACCCAAAACTTGAAAACTTCAATCACAAAAACTTAACGGAACTTCGTGAGATGCGTTAGTATAATAAAGCAAATCATTCACTTGGGTACTGTCAAAGACAAGATTCATAATTGTTCTCACACAATGCCTAATGTACCTTATCATTTCCACAATTTATAACACTTAATATAAGTTATGGAAACACTAAAACAAGCAAACTATGCATTGAAAACAGAATATGTCAACAACAGAACAGTCTGTAATGATTTGGACAACCACCATACTTCTGCAACTCTAACAATTATGACAAATTAGTACAACTTAGGAAATTTGTATATCAATCATTTGTAATAATTTCAGCTAATTATCACATTTCAGTGATTTATTGAATTTTCTGCATTGGACGCAGAACTTTCTGTATTTTGCACAAAATCAAATCAACTATCATCCACACTACCCCAAAGCCTTTACTTGGCATTTTATTGAAACAAAAGATATAAAACATGACTAATACAATGTCTTAATCATGTGGACACACAAAAATAGTAGGTAAAAGTATTTGGTTGTCTCCCAACAAGTGCTTTTCTTTAACGCCTTTTTAGCTAGACATGATGATTTCAATGATGCTCGCGTAAAGATAGGAATTTAAACGCAAAAGGAGCATCATGAAGCATATGACTAGCACATTTAATTCTAACCCAATTCCTATGCATAGGGATTTTGTGAGCAAACAATTTATCGGAACAAGAATCAACTAGCATAGGAAGGCAAAACAAGCATGACTTCAAAACTTTCAATACATAAGGAGGAAACTTGATATTATTGCAATACCTACAAGCATATGTTCCTCTCTCATAATAATTTTCAGTAGCATCATGAATGAATTCAACAATATAGCTATCACATAAAGCATTCTTTTCGAGATTCATAAGCATAGAAATTTTACTTCCCTCCACATAAGCAGAATTCTTCTCATTCATAGTAGTGGGAGGAGCAAATTCAACAAAATAACTATCACGTGATACTTGATTGGCATGATCAATTTGAGCATTAAAATCATCATGACAAGTTTCATGATTCTCATTATTCTCTATAGCATACATGTCATCATCATAACCATCATAAATAGGAGGCATGCTACCATTATAGCAAATTTGCACATAAAATCTTGGGGGACTAAAAATATTGTCTTCATCAAACATAGCATCCCCAAGCTTATGGCTTTGCATATCATTATCATCATGGATATTCAAAGAATTCATACTAACAGCATTGCAATCATGCTCATAATTCAAATATTTAGTGCCAAACATTGTATTAACTTCTTCTTCTAACAATTGAGCACAATTTTCGGAATCCTTATTTTCACGAAAAACATTAAAAAGATGAAGCATATGAGGCAACCTCAATTACATTTTTTGTAATTTTATTTTTACAAACAAAACTAGTGATAAAACAAGAAACTAAAAGATTCAGTTACAAGATCTAAAGATATACCTTCAAGCACTCACCTCCCCGGCAACGGCGCCAGAAAATAACTTGATGTCTACTATGGAATCTTCTTCTTGTAGACTCATGTTGGGCCTCCAAGCGTAGAGTTTTGTAGGATAGTAGCAATTTTCCCTCAAGTGCATGAAGATGGTCTCTTTCAAACAACCCTGCAATCAAATAACGAAGAGTATCTTGTGTCCTCAACACACCAAATACAGTGGTAAATTGTATAGGTGCATGCCAGGCCCAAGATGCGATTATATCCCGATCACGTGACACTTACGTGATTGGGGCACAACCGCATTTCGGGCGCTTAGCAAGATGGATATCATTACATCGTACCATTACATACATACATGGGGGATACAACAATACATACAAGACACATGAATACAACATCATCAATACAAGGCATCCGACTACGGATGCAAACATGAAAGCACAATGACATCCATCTGCTATCCCAGGCTGCCGACCCGGAACCTAACCCAAGACTGAAGAAGAAGAAGAAATAGAAAGAACTCCAAACAACGATCATCGCTCTCACGTCAAGACATCGGAAACCTGCACCTACAACTGTTGTTGTAGTATTTGTGAGCCACGAGGACTCAGCAATCCCATAACCATGGGTAACAAGTGTTATGCCCAGGATGGAGTTATACCTCCTATGTGTCGACACCCTGATAGTAGCCGCGCGTATCTAGTCTCAGGCCACGACCGGATGAGCACAGCGTACAGTGGCCGAAATACCCAAGTTGCCAAGGGGGGCCCCGCACACGACTCTAGTTTGGACCAACACTCAAATCGAGCACTGGCCCAGGGGGGTTGAATTAATTAAGCCTCGGGTTAATTACTCCCTCGGAAAATTTTAGTTGTTTAGGCAAATAGTACCAATGTTGGGACTTGCTGGAAAAGACTTAGCACTTAGCGGTTTATCGAGGGGGTCCCATACACCCCAACCGTGTTAGGAACGCATAATCAAGGAACATAACACCGGTTTATACGGTTCCTAACGGCATGAGTGGAACAAATCACCAAGCAAAAGGCTTAGCCTTCCACCCTTGCCAATATATAGATGATTTCATTTAAAGCATTTATATAGTGTGATATAACCCAACCAAACTTCAACATGAAGCAAGCATCTTCGATCTTCACCTGCAACTAGCAACGCTATAAGAAGGGCTGAGCGAAGCGTACTTAGCCAAGCAACGGTTTGCATAGGTAGGTTGGTTAAACATGGCAATGGTTTACAAGTAGGAGGCTGACAAGAAGATCATGGGCATCGAGGCAAAACTATAGATCGAGACTACTAGCAATAGGCAAAGATAGTAATGTTATCGGGGTTCGGTCATCTTGCCTGAAGAGAAGTCGTTCGGATCGTAAGAAGGGTCCTCGTGCTCGTACTCAAACTCAGACTCAGCTTCCGGCTCTAAACAAAACAATCACACCAAGCACAAATCAACAAGATGCAATGCGCACTCGAAAAAGATGAATGCATGATGGATGCACTAAGGATGCACACGGAGCACGGGAAATATCATTCAAGCAAAACACCTCAAAACATGATAACAATCTGATATTATTAAACTACACAGAAAAACAATCAAGTTTCATGTAAGATTCGCTGAAATCGGAGTTACGGGCTAAAAGTTATGCCCGAAACAAGAAATGAGCGAAAGCTGAAAATTACAGCAACATAGCAACTTCGGAGCTCAAAATAATTAAGCTACAGCACTCAAACAACATGGCAAAGACCTAGAACACAAACTAGACATATACTACAGCAACTAAGTCCAAAGGTGCACCCCCAACGGAGCCACGGATCAATAGCAATGATCTTGGACATATGGAACTTGACAATACAATTCTGGCAGCAGAATTTTATTGAAACTTTGGAGTAAAAGATAAACATGCTACATCCACTTAAAAAGACATGTGAGGACATGGATGGAAATACAACAATATATACTACAAGGAACAATCAAGATCCACTCCAATACTATCATGGTTTGTCCTAGAGCAGCAAGCAAACATGGCATCGGAACGTTACAGATTTCAGACTTAGTGAAAATCCACTAAGTCCTAAAACAGCAATTTCATCATGGCATCTAAAAGAGCATGTTTAAGTCACCTCGAAACTAAACATGGCAAGAGGTAAGCACCTCATCAAAGTACACATGAAGGTGATCCCGAAACACACAAGCATGCTTCATGGAGATAAACACAACGATAGCAACGAGCTCAACAAGATGGCATTTCATACCAAGTGAAATAACATCACAGACACATGGCACTTTGCAACGATGATGAACATGGCAAGAATAAATCTAACATGCTACCTAGCACATACAACATGTAGATCATGGCAAGACGAACACGTGGACATGTCATTTGCATCATTCGGACAAACGAGCTAAAAGATATCACATGGCAAAGGTGGCATAAAAGCATCACATAGCAGCAGTTTATATCATGATGCACTCTTGCAACAGCAAAACGAGCACCTAGATGATCTCCAACATGCATGACAACAACTGATGAAACGTAGAGCAAGTCTCCACGAACGTCTGGACATATAATTTGCGTGAATCGGAGCAACAGACAAAAAGTTATGGCAGTTCAAACATTGCATCACAGAACAAAAATAACACGGACTTAGAGATGTAGATGTCAACCTCAGATCCAGATCTGGGAAAAAACAACAACCACGGGCCCGCGGATCGGGCCGAAACGGATCGGGCGCCGGCGGCTGGCGGATCCGCGGCGGCAGCGGCCCGCGCGGTGGCTGGGACGGCCCACTGGAGCTGCGGCCTTCGCGAGGAGGCGAGGCGGCCCGCGCGCTGGGAGGGACGCGGAGGCCCGCGGTGCGGCGACTGGGCCTTCGGAGCGGAGGGCGAGGCCCCGGTGGCGCGGGAGGCCGGAGGGAGGCGCCCGGCTTGGGCCCTAGGCGGCGAGGCGAGGAGGCCCAGCGCGCTCCAGGCGGGAGGGCGGTCGAGGCGTCGGGGAAGTGGGGACCGCTGGGCTGTCGAACGGAGAGGGAGGCCCGGTGGCGATGTGGTCCTCCTGGGCCTGCGCCTGCGGAGGGAGGCAGCGCGTGACCTGGCCGAGCGAGGAAAGGGTCGAGGCCTCCTGGCGCTTCCGCTCGATGCGGCGTTGACCTGGCCGGTCGATCGATTGGCCCGATCGACCAGGCTCGGCGGCGGCTGGTTCCCTCGGGAGAAGAAGGCCAAGTGGCAGATGGGGTTTTTGGATCTGAAGAAAAGGGAAAAAAATGAAGAGAAGAGAGGAGGAAGAAGGGTCTAGGGTTAGGGATGCCAAAATAGACTAGGGTCTATTATATAGCAGTTTTTAGGGTTAGGGGATCTGGGGGTGTTAGGGGCCCTCCGATCGCGATCCGACGGATCCGATCGCGGGGATAGTCTAGAAGGGTCTAGGAGAAGATAGAGGACTACTGAAGGGGTGTTTTCGGGACACAAAGTGAAGGCACTTTGGACCCACACGAACAACGGATGGGATAGCCAACGGAGTCCAAACGTGACGAGATTTGAGAGGCGGGTTGCACACAACAAAACAACAACACAGACAACAACCTCGCGGCACACCGGTAACGTTACACGCCCAAACAACAAAGTAGACCTACGGGACGTCATGGACACGTGAGGGAGCTCCGGAACGCGAAACGGACAACGGGAAGGAACGCGTGGAACCGGATGCAGCCGACAACACAATGCAATGCGATGCACATGTCTACATGATATGAATGAATGCCACACACTCACACAACAAAACAACGAAAACCCGAAAGACAAAGAACCCGGAATGGAAATAGATGAAGCCGGAGATATATTATATGCCCAAAAGGGAAAGTATTACATCCGGGGCATTACAAACTCTCCTCTACTACAAAAAGATCTCGTCCCGAGATCTAGGACTGGAAAAAGGAAGGGTACTCGGAACGAAGATGATCTTCTCGTTCCCACGTAGCTTCTCGGTCGGTGTGATGTGACCACTTGACTTTCAGAAATTTGATGGACTTGTTGCGGGTCTTGCGTTCGGTTTCTTCGAGAATGGCAACTGGGTGCTCTCGGTAGGACAGGTCTTGTTGAAGATCAATCTCCTCAAACGGAATCATGCGCTCAGGTGCCTTGAAGCATTTGCGAAGTTGAGACACATGGAAGACATCATGAACATTTGCGAAGTTTGGAGGGAGCTCAAGTTGATAGGCTAGATCGCCTCTTTTGCCAAGAATCTTGAAAGGCCCGACGTATCTAGGAGCAAGCTTTCCTTTGATACCGAATCTTTTGGTGCCTTTCATCGGAGACACACGGAGATAGACATGATCATCAATGTTGAAAGCCAAATCGTGATGTTTGCCGTCATAGTAGCTCTTCTGACGCGACTGAGCGGCCTTGAGATTCTCACGTATGACTTTGCACATATCTTCGGCTTCTGAGATCAAGTCATTGCCAAGAAGTTGGCGTTCGCCTGTTTCGGACCAGTTGAGAGGGGTACGGTACTTTCTGCCATAGAGGATTTCAAACGGTGCTTTGCCTGCACTTGCTTGAAAACTGTTGTTGTAAGAGAACTCGGCAAATGGAAGGCAGTCTTCCCATTTCATGCCAAAGGAGATGACACAGGCTCTGAGCATGTCTTCTAGAATCTGATTCACACGCTCGACTTGACCACTAGTCTGAGGGTGAAATGCAGTGCTGAGCCTAATCTTAGTGCCCATGGCGGACTGAAAGGAGTCCCAGAACCTTGATGTGAACAAGCTTCCACGGTCTGAGGATATAACTTGAGGAATGCCATGTAGGGACACAATTCTGGAAGTGTACAGCTCTGCAAGTTGAGCTGCATTGATTGATTCTTTGACTAGAAGAAAGTGAGCGACTTTGGTAAGCTTGTCAATCACCACAAAGATAGCATCATTTCCTTGCTTGGATTTAGGAAAGCCAGTGACGAAGTCCATTTCAATGTGGTCGAACTTCCACTCAGGGATAGGAAGAGGTTGGAGAAGACCGGCTGGACGTTGATGTTCTGCTTTCACTCTTCTACATACATCACATTCATTCACGAATTGGGCAATCTCCCATTTCATGTGTGTCCACCAGTAAGATTGCTTGAGGTCTTGATACATCTTGGAACTGCCAGGATGAATGGAAAGGAGAGAATCATGAGCTTCTTCCATTATTAGCTTCCTGATATCACCTTTGGGAACAACGAGTCTGTCCTTGAAGAACAAGGTATCTCTCTCATCAACACGGAAGCACTTGTATTTTGGAGTGCCCTTTGCAATCCCATGTTTCACTTTCTTCACCATGGTATCACTGAGTTGGGCCTCACGGACTTGATCTTCCAAGGTAGGAGCAATTTGGAGATTTGCAAGAAAACCCTGCGGAACAACTTGGAGGTTGAGTTTCCTGAATGCTTCACAAAGCTCAGGCTGGTACGGCTTGATAAGAAGGCTGTTGCAATATGCCTTTCTGCTCAAAGCATCTGCAATCACATTCGCCTTGCCAGGAGTGTATTCGATGCTGGGGTTGTATTCTTGGATCATTTCAACCCAACGAGTCTGACGGAGGTTCAGATGCGGTTGTGTAAAGATGTACTTCAAACTCTTGTGATCAGTGAAGATGTCGACCTTTCTGCCCAACAACAGATGTCTCCACGTAATCAGAGCATGTACCACAGCTGCTAGCTCGAGATCATGTGTGGGATAGTTCTTCTCACTTGGCTTTAGCTGACGAGAAGTGTATGCCACAATTCTCTTGTCTTGCATAAGCACACCACCAAGACCTTGAAGAGAAGCATCACAGAATACTTCATAGGGCTTGGATTCATCCGGAGGAGTCAGAACTGGAGCAGAGACAAGCTTTTCTTTGAGGGTTTTGAATGCCACTTCACACTCTGGAGACCAAAAGTATTTGACATTCTTCTGAAGCGGGCTAGAAAGAGGCTTGGCAATCTTGGAGAAGTTCTCAACGAACCTTCTGCAATAGCTGGCAAGACCCAGAAAACTGCGGAGCTGCTTGACGTTCTGAGGAGCTTCCCAGTTGACAATTGCTTCAACTTTCTCGGGATTAACCGCAATGCCGTTAGCTGAGATGATGTGGCCCAGGTATAAAACCTTATCGAGCCAAAACTCGCACTTGGAGAACTTGGCATAGAATTTATGCTCTCGGAGTCGATCAAGAACCAGACGTAAGTGCTTTTCGTGATCTTCTTCATTCTTGGAAAACACCAGAATATCATCCAGATACACAAGCACAAATTCGCCAGTATAGGGGTTGAAGATGTAATGCATCATCCTCGAAAAGGTAGGAGGAGCATTGGCGAGACCAAAAGACATGACGGTATACTCGTATGAACCGTAGCTCGTTCTGAAGGCCGTCTTGGGAATGTCTTCCTCGCGAATGCGAATTTGATGATAGCCCATTCGGAGGTCAAGCTTAGAGAACACTTTAGCTCCTTTGAGCTGCTCAAAGAGTTCGTTGATGTTGGGGAGCGGATACTTGTTCTTAATTGTCTTCTTGTTCAATGGCCGGTAATCAACACAGAGACGCTACGTGCCATCTTTCTTCTTGACAAATAAGACACCACAGCCCCACGGAGACGTACTAGGTCTGATGAGACCCATACTCTCCTGCTTATCAAGCTGCTTCTTCAATTCCTTCAATTCATCCGGAGAGAGCTTGTACGGACGCCGGCATGCTGGCTCAGTACCCGGCTCGAGTTCAATAACGAATTCCACCTGACGGTGTGGAGGCATGCCTGGAAGTTCTTCAGGAAAGACGTCTTGATATTCGTTCACCACCGGAATTTGAGATATGGCATTAATTTCGCCCTTATCATTGAGAGAGAAAAGCCTGATAGTATTATCCCTGGAGGCGAAGATAATCACATCTTCATCAGAATGAGTCAACTTGACTTCCTTCTGAGCACAATCAATGTGAGCATCGTGCTGAGAAAGCCAATCCATTCCGAGGATGAGGTCAATGTCAGAATTACCAAGAACCACCGGATTAGCCAGAAATCGATAATCACCCATGCGGATAGAAACATTCGGAACGAAGTTGTTGGAGTTCATGAGTAAACCCGGAGAAAGCACAGACATCGGACTCGGCAAAGCTTGCAATGGCATATCATGCGACAAAGCAAAAGGTCTTGACATGAAAGAATGTGAAGCACCTGAATCGAACAAAACTTTAGCAGGGATAGAGTTCACTGGAAGGTTACCCAAAATGACATCAGAAGAGTTCTCCGCTTCAGCTGCACTCATCAGATTGACCCTTGCAGACTTTGGATCATGCTTGACAATCGCTGTACTGACAGGCGGAGGAGGAGGAAGACGCTTCGGATTCGGACAACGGTTGGCATAATGACCCTTCTGGCCACACTTGTTGCACACCACTTCAGAGAGAGGACGGAAATGAGAGCCACTTGGCTTGGAGCCTTGAGACTGAAACTGCTTCTTCGACTGGTTGCTCGGGTTGGGTGGGTGGGAGAAACCACGACCACTAGAGTTCTTGTTGTTGGAGTTGTTGGAGTTGTTGTATGGAGCTCGAATCACTGGAGGAGGAGGAAGCCAGAATTTCTGATGCTTCGAGACCATCTGAGACGATGAGGAAGAGTGAATGGCATCTCGAATTCTCTTCTTAGAAGCCTCCATCTTAAGCTGAGCTGCTTCTTGTTTCAAAGCCATGTTATAGAACTTGTCGAATTCATCCGGCTCGAACAAGGTGAGAGCAAGCTGAAGTTCATCTTTGAGACCTCCACGGAACTGGTAGATTTTACTCTTGGCATCAGGAATGTCTTGCTTAGCATAGCGAGCGAGGTTTTGGAACTTGACATTATACTGATAGACTGTCATGGAGCCCTGCTTCAGGTTGCGGAATTGCTCACGCATACCCTCGATGACACTTGTAGGAATGTGGTGCGAGCGAAAGTCCTTGCAGAAATTCTCCCAAGAGATCACTTGACCCGGCCTGGAGTCTTTGTACTGCTGCCACCAGTCAGCTGCTTGATCTTTCAGTTGGAAGGCTGCAAACTTCACATAATCATCTTCCTTCACGTTACTGCACTCAAAATGCTTCTTTATGTCGGTTAACCAATCTTCAGCATCAAGAGGGTCGACACAGTAACTGAAAGCTTTAGGATTGTTGGCCAAGAACTGGTTAAGGGTAGCATGGTGCTGCTGGTTGAAGAAGTTGCCTTGGTTCCCTGGAATACCCTGATTAGCTTGCATAGCTTGCATCTGCTGCATCATCTGCATCATCAACTGAGTGTTCTGAGCTGTAGTCTGCATAATTGCTCTCCAAGCCTCAGGTGGAGGAGGAGGGGAAGGAGGATGTTCTGGAACCTCTTCCACCTCTGGGTTAGCATTGGGAACCCTTTTCGGAGCCATCCTGTAAGAGATGACCACGAATCAGCAATTGATTGACAAAAGGTATAAGCTGAATCAATGGCATGAATTGCAACAAGTCTTCACAATAATCATTCGAGCAATAGAACGACTGAAATCATCCGAACAAGAGGAACGAATGAATTTCTCAGTTAAATGATAACATCAATCTTCACGAGAAGCCACATAGGGATCAAAATGAAAATAAGAAAAACAACAAGGTACGGACGGGAACAAACACAAGAGAGGAGTTTCGTTCTAACATCTTTGTGCTGAAAGCATATGAACGCGTTACGAAAAGGTTTTGCAATCCCTGGATCAGCATAGCCATGCAACTCATGATAGTAACATCGGTCATATAACCCCTTCACTCAATGTAGAACCCCGAACTCACTAACCTGCATTCATTGGAAGAATGCCTAGGATCTACTGGATAAAACCCACCTATAGATTTCCGAAAGATTCCAGTTATGCAATCAGGTGTTGGGGATACACGGGAAGCACCGCGCAATCAACTCTAACCTACATCCAGGTGTATCCATCCTTCAACACATAACCAGTCTTTCTCGGAAACTGTGTACCTCGGACCTTCGAAAAGCATCCACTATAACAAGCTATGGCAATACTCCCGAACTACCTCCCTAGTACTGGGTGATGTCGGGGTTATCTTGCCACTGGCCGTATAGGGGAGATTTTCGATGTCAGCCGTCTTAAGTATTTAGTTCTACCGCGATATGCTTGTGACAATGATACCCCGAAGCTCAACTCCCCGGGAACAGGAGGCATCGAGAACAATATCCTTGTCACAAGAACATCGAAACAATCCCAGAATACTCGCGGGATTCCTAAAAAAAAATTGTGCAATTTTTGAAGATAGGAGAGACAAGAGTAGTCGTCAGGAGTCCTCACCAGAGAGAAAGGGGATGAGAAGCAAAGAAATCCTACTCTCCGATATAATATAGGACTCAAAAAGTTTTCAGTGTGTGCCTAGACTCGACCGTCAACGATTCGATCAAACAGTGGGGGCTCCTAGGTCGGAGAAGGCTCTGATACCAACTTGTTATGCCCAGGATGGAGTTATACCTCCTACGTGTCGACACCCTGATAGTAGCCGCGCGTATCTAGTCTCAGGCCACGACCGGATGAGCACAGCGTACAGTGGCCGAAATACCCAAGTTGCCAAGGGGGGCCCCGCACACGACTCTAGTTTGGACCAACACTCAAATCGAGCACTGGCCCAGGGGGGTTGAATTAATTAAGCCTCGGGTCAATTACTCCCTCGGAAAGTTTTAGTTGTTTAGGCGAATAGTACCAATGTTGGGACTTGCTGGAAAAGACTTAGCACTTAGCGGTTTATCGAGGGGGTCCCATACACCCCAACCGTGTTAGGAACGCATAATCAAGGAACATAACACCGGTTTATACGGTTCCTAACGGCATGAGTGGAACAAATCACCAAGCAAAAGGCTTAGCCTTCCACCCTTGCCAATATATAGATGATTTCATTTAAAGCATTTATATAGTGTGATATAACCCAACCAAACTTCAACATGAAGCAAGCATCTTCGATCTTCACCTGCAACTAGCAACGCTATAAGAAGGGCTGAGCGAAGCGTACTTAGCCAAGCAACGGTTTGCATAGGTAGGTTGGTTAAACATGGCAATGGTTTATAAGTAGGAGGCTGACAAGAAGATCATGGGCATCGAGGCAAAACTATAGATCGAGACTACTAGCAATAGGCAAAGATAGTAATGTTATCGGGGTTCGGTCATCTTGCCTGAAGAGAAGTCGTTCGGATCGTAAGAAGGGTCCTCGTGCTCGTACTCAAACTCAGACTCAGCTTCCGGCTCTAAACAAAACAATCACACCAAGCACAAATCAACAAGATGCAATGCGCACTCGAAAAAGATGAATGCATGATGGATGCACTAAGGATGCACACGGAGCACGGGAAATATCATTCAAGCAAAACACCTCAAAACATGATAACAATCTGATATTATTAAACTACACAGAAAAACAATCAAGTTTCATGTAAGATTCGCTGAAATCGGAGTTACGGGCTAAAAGTTATGCCCGAAACAAGAAATGAGCGAAAGCTGAAAATTACAGCAACATAGCAACTTCGGAGCTCAAAATAATTAAGCTACAGCACTCAAACAACATGGCAAAGACCTAGAACACAAACTAGACATATACTACAGCAACTAAGTCCAAAGGTGCACCCCCAACGGAGCCACGGATCAATAGCAATGATCTTGGACATATGGAACTTGACAATACAATTCTGGCAGCAGAATTTTATTGAAACTTTGGAGTAAAAGATAAACATGCTACATCCACTTAAAAAGACATGTGAGGACATGGATGGAAATACAACAATATATACTACAAGGAACAATCAAGATCCACTCCAATACTATCATGGTTTGTCCTAGAGCAGCAAGCAAACATGGCATCGGAACGTTACAGATTTCAGACTTAGTGAAAATCCACGAAGTCCTAAAACAGCAATTTCATCATGGCATCTAAAAGAGCATGTTTAAGTCACCTCGAAACTAAACATGGCAAGAGGTAAGCACCTCATCAAAGTACACATGAAGGCGATCCCGAAACACACAAGCATGCTTCATGGAGATAAACACAACGATAGCAACGAGCTCAACAAGATGGCATTTCATACCAAGTGAAATAACATCACAGACACATGGCACTTTGCAACGATGATGAACATGGCAAGAATAAATCTAACATGCTACCTAGCACATACAACATGTAGATCATGGCAAGACGAACACGTGGACATGTCATTTGCATCATTCGGACAAACGAGCTAAAAGATATCACATGGCAAAGGTGGCATAAAAGCATCACATAGCAGCAGTTTATATCATGATGCACTCTTGCAACAGCAAAACGAGCACCTAGATGATCTCCAACATGCATGACAACAACTGATGAAACGTAGAGCAAGTCTCCACGAACGTCTGGACATATTATATGCGTGAATCGGAGCAACAGACAAAAAGTTATGGCAGTTCAAACATTGCATCACAGAACAAAAATAACACGGACTTAGAGATGTAGATGTCAACCTCAGATCCAGATCTGGGAAAAAACAACAACCACGGGCCCGCGGATCGGGCCGAAACGGATCGGGCGCCGGCGGCTGGCGGATCCGCGGCGGCAGCGGCCCGCGCGGTGGCTGGGACGGCCCACTGGAGCTGCGGCCTTCGCGAGGAGGCGAGGCGGCCCGCGCGCTGGGAGGGACGCGGAGGCCCGCGGTGCGGCGACTGGGCCTTCGGAGCGGAGGGCGAGGCCCCGGTGGCGCGGGAGGCCGGAGGGAGGCGCCCGGCTTGGGCCCTAGGCGGCGAGGCGAGGAGGCCCAGCGCGCTCCAGGCGGGAGGGCGGTCGAGGCGTCGGGGAAGTGGGGACCGCTGGGCTGTCGAACGGAGAGGGAGGCCCGGTGGCGATGTGGTCCTCCTGGGCCTGCGCCTGCGGAGGGAGGCAGCGCGTGACCTGGCCGAGCGAGGAAAGGGTCGAGGCCTCCTGGCGCTTCCGCTCGATGCGGCGTTGACCTGGCCGGTCGATCGATTGGCCCGATCGACCAGGCTCGGCGGCGGCTGGTTCCCTCGGGAGAAGAAGGCCAAGTGGCAGATGGGGTTTTTGGATCTAAAGAAAAGGGGAAAAAATGAAGAGAAGAGAGGAGGAAGAAGGGGCTAGGGTTAGGGATGCCAAAATAGACTAGGGTCTATTATATAGCAGCTTTTAGGGTTAGGGGATCTGGGGGTGTTAGGGGCCCTCCGATCGTGATCCGACGGATCCGATCGCGGGGATAGTCTAGAAGGGTCTAGGAGAAGATAGAGGACTGCTGAAGGGGTGTTTCCGGGACACAAAGTGAAGGCACTTTGGACCCACACGAACAACGGATGGGATAGCCAACGGAGTCCAAACGTGACGAGATTTGAGAGGCGGGTTGCACACAACAAAACAACAACACAGACAACAACCTCGCGGCACACCGGTAACGTTACACGCCCAAACAACAAAGTAGACCTACGGGACGTCACGGACACGTGAGGGAGCTCCGGAACGCGAAACGGACAACGGGAAAGAACGCGTGGAACCGGATGCAGCCGACAACACAATGCAATGCGATGCACATGTCTACATGATATGAATGAATGCCACACACTCACACAACAAAACGACGAAAACCCGAAAGACAAAGAACCCGGAATGGAAATAGATGAAGCCGGAGATATATTATATGCCCAAAAGGGAAAGTATTACATCCGGGGCATGACAACAAGACTATCAAAGCTTAATAGGTAGGAAGAGGTAAAGTGGTGAGGTTGCAGCAGCGGCTAAGCAAAATATGGTGGCTAACTTACGAGTACAAGAATGAGATGAGCATCTATGCAAGCGGTCGCAAATTAGTAATGATTGCTAAAGATCCTGAACTACCTACGAGTCAAACATAACGCCACCGTGTTCACTTCTTGGAGTGAAAAGAGACAGTCACGGTTACTCACACAGTTGTGTGTTTTACTTCGGATCCTCTGTCAAGTTTTCTACAACCGGACATTAACAAATTCCAATCTGCCACATAACCGCGGGCACGGCTTTTGAAAGATCATAACCCTGCAGGGGTGTCCCAACTTAGCCCATCACAAGCTCTCACGATCAGTTGAAGTAATAATAATTATTACCCCTTATCTTAGGGAAATCCGATCAGGCTCGGCATCCCGGTGCACAAGACATTTTGACAATGGTAAAACAAGTCCAGCAAGACCTCCCGGCGTGCCGACACCCTGATAGTAGCCGCGCGTATCTCGTCTCAGGCCACGACCAGATGGGACATCCTACGGGAGCCAGATACCTCGAGTTTCCCTGAGGCGGTCCCGCAGTCCGCCGGTTGGGACCAACACCATGAGCATTGGCCCCCCTGCTATGTAGAAGAATCCCCGGGGACGCGACCCCATATGCAAATTTAATTAATTAATTAAGTTTTTATTATGAGGCAAATTAAAACCAATGTTGGGCCTTGCTGGAGGAGTTTTATTCAAAGACGAAGTGTCAAGGGGTCCCCATATACCCAACCGTGTAAGGAACGCAAAATCAAGGAACATAATGCCGGTTTATCGGCTCCTAAGGTGGCATGAGTGGAACAAAACACCGAGCAAAAGGCCAAGCCTTCCACCCATGCCCAGTATATAGGTGTGTTAATAAATATAAGACATATTGTGATATTCCAACAACAAGTTCCAACATGGAACGATCTTCATCTTCACCTGCAACTAACAACGCTATAAGAGGGGCTGAGCAAGCGGGTTACATAGCCAAACAATGGTTTGTTGGGAAGGTGTCAAAGGTTAGAGGTTTCATGGCAACAAGGAGAGGGGCTGACAACAAGAAGGGTAGCGCGACATATAACGATAGCATCAAGACACTAAGCATGGCAATGATAGTAAAGGTATCCAAGGGTATGGTCATCTTGCTTGAGATCCCGCAAGGAATAAGAATGGATCCATGAAGAAGACGAAGAAGCCTTGAAGAAGAACCACGAGTAGACGAACGAATCCTCACGGTCGCAACGGAACAAGCACTAATGAGAAGAAGCAAGCAAAATGGTAAACACACAACACAAGAACATGACAATATGCTCAACCAAGTATGATGCAAGACAAGTCTATATATGATGCAAGACATGGCAAGGTAGGAAGCACACAAGAACAACACAAGTCTATATATGAAGCAATACATGGCAAGGTATGATGCAAGACAAGTCTATATATGATGCAAGACATGGCAAGGTAGGAAGCACAGAAAATCTACACAAGTCAACATGTTTAAATGAGGCATGAAACTACATAGTTTGAAATTAGTCCAGATCTGAACAAACCTTAAGTTAAAGTTTTTAAACAGCAATTTAACATGCACCATGATGATCTACACGAGATTCTAGTCAAGTTTCACATAAAATTTGTTTAATTCGGAGCTACGGCCTAGAAGATATCAGCAAAAGAAGACAAGCAAAGCAATGGTGCAAGATGCACCCAAACGTCAAGCAAACTCACTCCAAACATGAAAACAATATGATATTATGATTCTACATGCAAAATCACACAAGTTTCGTATAGGGCACACTCGAAACGGAGCAACGGGCTAAAAGATACACATGAAACAAGATATAGCAACAAGCTGAAGTTAACAGCCACATAGCAACTTCGGAGCAAGGTAAATATATGCTAAATCACTCAAACATGGTAACAAGAAGCATGGATGTGAATTAGACATGATACTTAACAAGTAGGAACTTACAACACACCCAAAAGCTTGCTGGAACACATTTAAACAAGCATGGCAAGTTGCAATAAACTATTCCAGACTTAGTCAAAATCTGGGAAGGCAAAAACATCATCACGATGCTGCTTTCGGAGGCACAAAACAACAAGCATATCAACTCTAACAAGAACATAAAGAGCATGGACATGTAGTAGACATATCCTACAGCAAACAACTCCATTGGAGCATCTCCATAGGAGGCATGGATCAATAGCAACAAGCTCCACCAAATTGATCATGCTGATAAAATCCTGACAGGTATAATTTATAGCAACTTGAGAGCAAGAAATAAATAAGCTACAGCAGGTCATATGAGCAAGTAAGGGCATTAATGGCTAGGCAATAACATGGACAACAAGACATGATCATTGGCCACTCCAAAACAAGCATGGATTTCACTAGGGCATCAAGCAAACATAGCATCAGGATATAACAGATTCCAGACTTAGCAGAAATTTCACTAAGTATAAAACGGTAATAACAACATGGCATGTTTTACAAGAATGTTTAAGTCAACACAAGGCATATCATGGAAAGTCAAATGCACCACAGCAAAGACCATATTATTGTGCTTCTAAAACATCTAGACATGTGGCATGAGGACAAACACATCAATAGCAAAGAGCAATTGAAATCAGCATCTCATAACAAGTTTCAGCTGCTAACAGCCAAATGCACTTTTGCAACATAGATTAACATGGCAATATGAACTCAAACAAGCATGCTACAGCAACCAACATGTAGTACACTTCACAATGAACATTTTGACATATCATATGCATCATTTGGATAAACATGCACCAAGTTATCATATCTCAAACATGGCAACAAAATAACAAGTAGCATTCTTGCCATAGATATTAGAGCACCTATATGAACTCGAATGAGCATGGCACAATGGAACTAAGTGTAGAGCACATCACCACGATCATTTTGACATCTCATTCACTCAATTTGGACATACACACATCAAGTTACAACATCACAAAGTATGCAACAAAATAAGGCAAAAAAGGACTTAGGCATTTTTTATAGAGGAAAAACTGAGCGCAAGATAAGTAAAGTGTGACCGGGGCGGGATTTAGACGGGGCTCACCACGGGCTTTGGCCCAGAACTATGGAGGAGGAGATGAGGCCACTGGGCCTCGCGGATGGGCCGGAGGGAGTTGGGCCGGCCCACGAGGCGCGCGGCCTCGACACGGAGGGAGCTGGGCCCCGCGCTGGACGAGGTAGGGCAGGCCAAGGTGGGCCGAGGCGCTGGGCCTCCTTGGCTCCGCTGGCCGACGGAGGAGGGTGGCTCTGGGCCGGGCCTTGGCGCTGAGCAGGCCGAAGGAAGCCGGGGCGGTGCGAGGGCCTCGGTCCACGAGGACGCTGGTCGTCGTCTTCCTGCTACATCGATGCAGAGACGAGGACGGCGGTGCGAGGCGGTGATGGGGGCCGGCGGCGGCGCAAGTGGCTCAGGGACGGGGCGAGGCGGACGGATCTGGCCGGGAAGGAGCATCGGCGACCGGATCGGGTGGTGGGGCGACGAGGCCGACGGAGCTCACGCATCCATGGCACACAGAGAGAGAGAGAGGTGTTAGAGAGAGAAAAGAAACGAGAGGATAGGAAGGAAGGGACGGCAGTGACGACCTAGACGGAGGTTGGCCGACGATGGCCCGACTCCGGCGAGCTGCTGCGCGGAGCGGCGGAAGGCGAGCGAACGAGGCGAGGCTCAGGCGTCGGGCACGGCTCCTCGAGCGGCTGCGGCCCCGGGTGAACGACGACGGCGCTTCGGGCCGGACGGGCCCCGCGCTGGCCTGGCGGGCCGCGGGGACGAGGAGAGAGAGAGGGTGAGGTGTCGGCGTGGGAGTGGCTGAGAGCGGCGGCGGGGTGACGTGGCAGGCCACGATTGGCCGGGGTGAGGTGGTCGGCTGGACATGTCCGGCGCGGGTGGACATGTCCGGCGGGGCGAGGTGGAAGAAGACTAGGGTTGCACCGCAAATTTCGAGGGGAGGCATATATTTATAGGTAGAGGGAGCTAGGAGTGTCCAAATGAGGAGCGGTTCACGGCCACGCGATCATGATCGAACGGACACGAGCATGGAGGGGTTAGAATGGGCTAGGTGGGCTGTGTGAAAGGGGTGCTGGGCCAAAAGGCAAAAGGCTTCTAGCGGTTAACACGGTTAACCGTTGGGCTATCAAACGAACTCCGAATGCGACGAAACTTGACAGGCGGTCTACCTATGCTATAATAAGACCACACACCAAGTTTCAACCCATTCCGAGAATGTTTTCCGGCCACTCATAAAATAAATATTCAGAGGCGTCGCGGGCGCGTGTGAGTGTGTCTGGGCTCAGAACGGACAACGGAGAGGATGAGGGAACTCGGACGGATGCAAGTTTTACAAACATGCTGATGCAACACATATGATGACATGGCAAGATGCAACACGCAAGCAGATGACATGGCAAAGACAACGAATGACTGACTGACACCTGGCGCACCGGTCTCGGGGTGTCACAACACTCCCCTACTAACAAGAGATCTCGTCCCGAGATCTTAGGAACGCGACGGAAGAGAAAAGGAAGAACAAAGTTCTTCGAGGACAAAAGAGTGAAAGCAAAGAACCTTGAGAGGTTGAGCCACTTCGAAAGAAAGAATAGAATGGAGAGGAACGAAGTTGCAAGGACTTCGTTAAACAAGATGAGCAAGGAAAACAATGAGAATCAAGGAGGTTGAAAGGCACGAAACACGAGCTGAAGCAACGAGAATGAATTCGAAACCACTCCGGTTAAAAGAGATAGAAAAGAAATTAAAACGAAAGAATTCGGGCAGCACTCCGGCTGAAATTGGAAGGAAATAGCACACCGGTTAAACATGAATGGAATGGAACAAGAACTTGAGAAGATGGAAACGATACTCGACGAGAGTAACAACACGATGCCTCCGGAAGAATTGAAATAATAGAATTTAAAAGAATGGAGAAGAAGATCACAACTTCCATCACGAATGAATTTGAAAGAGCATCCTTGCGAAGAAAGGATGAATCGGAGTGGTTGAAAAATCAACAACGAAAAGAATTAACTTGTTGTGGACTTATGTAAATCGTCTCAAAACTTGAGGTGAAACACCGCCGCAACGAAAAGATGGATTAGCTGAGAATAAGAAATGCAAAACTCCACTTCAAAGGAATAAGGAGAATTATTTGCATTCTGAGACACAAAAAGAATAAGAATGCTTGAGCTTGATCCAAAAGAAATATGATGAAGAAGCCCCATGAAGAACTCCGGTAGCGAATGGATGATGATATAGAATCAAGGATGAAAAGAATAAGATTAAGCTTGTGATGATTTAGACGGGGTTCCGATGAGAAAGCCGAGAAAAACTTGAACTCCGGGGAAAAAAGATAAAAACACTTGGAACTAGAATTTATTCATCAAGAATAAACTCCGAATGAAAGGATTAATCAACTTCACAAAGAAGAATAAGAATTATGCTATGCTTATCCTCCACCAATTAAATTGATGAGAAGCAATGGATTCGCATACTACTTATTCCCGTTGAAAAGGATTAACGAGGGATATATCGCACACTTGCGAAAATCTTCATGAAACACCGGTAGGATTGGAATGAACGAATGAATTGATATGATAACACTCGAAAAGAACTCTTTTGAGCAAACCACCGTAAAAAATTGAAGCCGAGTGAAGAAAGAACGAACCACCGGGAAGAATTAAAATCTAGTGAAAAGAGAACAAACCACCATGAAGAAATTAAGTTGGGTGAATACGAGAGAATGAATCGTCGGGAAGAATAAAGCACTTGCGGAAATTGGATGACGGGAATGAAGAGCTCACGAACTGATTAGATGATTACTTGGAGGAAAACACCGGAAAGAATGTGAGACGAACGAAGAGGCATCAATGATGAATAGTTGGAGGACGAAGTTGAAAACTGAGAATGAAGAAATCTTCTGAAATGATGGCCTTCGGAGGAACACAAGAAAAGAATTCATGAAATACTCCGGAATAATGAAAGAAGTAAGGTTGAACCAACGATGAAAAGAATTTAAAAGCGATCTTGAAGAAGGCATATGACTGATGGAATCCATACTTACGTCACACTTGAAAAGAATTTTGGAATACTCCGGGAAATTAGAAGAGTCGGGTAAGATCCTGGGAATAAACCTGTGGGTCATGAGCCCACCGAAGAGAAAACACTGATGGAATGATTTAAAAGGAGATGATGCACCAGAACGATTTAAGAGCTTGAATGAGGTGACAACCTCGAATTAATTGGAAGACAGACGAATATCCTGAGATTTCTTCGGAACTCCGGAACAATTAAATGAATAGAGGCGAGTAAGACAGGGGAACACACTTGAGCCGATGAAAGAATAAGAACAACACCGAGAACGAATTGAATTGGATTCAGCGGAAAAGAATAGAGGTGAAGAATATCGAATCGAGAGGAGAATCATCGGAGAAGAAAAGACAAGAATAATGACGAGCTAGACGAGAATTCACCGGTTGAAATAATTGATGAAATGAATACAAAGACTTCACACGAGTAGGATGGATACTCGATTAAGGACTCCGGCTCCGAGAAGCAAAAGGTTGGGCGGGTGGGAAAAAGAAAGACAACTTCGGAAGGGGAAACAACACCATCGGTTGGAAAATACCGAGGATTGAACTTGCAAAGAAGAAGATGGTTGAATCCACTTGACGAGAGATGCACCAGATGAAAGAACTGACAAGGCAACGAACGAAAAACTAACCACGTGATCCTAAAAAAATTTGAAGGGGAAGAGGAGTAATTCAAAACACCTACGTCCAGATTCCTCACCAGAGCGACGAAGGGGCAGGGGAGTAAAAAGAATTCCTACTCTCCGATATAACTAGACTCCGAAAAGGTTTTCTGCTTGACTCAACAACGGCCAAGCTACGATCAATCAAGGGGTCTCCTATGGTCGGTCAAGGCTCTGATACCAACTTGTCAGGCCCAAGATGCGATTCTATCCCGATCACGTGACACTTACGTGATTGGGGCACAACCGCATTTCGGGCGCTTAGCAAGATGGATATCATTACACCGTACCATTACATACATACATGGGGGATACAACAATACATACAAGACAGATGAATACAACATCATCAATACAAGGCATCCGACTACGGATGCAAACATGAAAGCACAATGACATCCATCTACTATCCCAGGCTGCCGACCCGGAACCTAACCCAAGACTGAAGAAGAAGAAGAAATAGAAAGAACTCCAAACAACGATCATCGCTCTCACATCAAGACATCGGAAACCTGCACCTGCAACTGTTGTTATAGTATCTGTGAGCCATGAGGACTCAGCAATCCCATAACCATGGGTAACAAGACTATCAAAGCTTAATAGGTAGGAAGAGGTAAAGTGGTGAGGTTGCAGCAGCGGCTAAGCAAAATATGGTGGCTAACTTACGAGTACAAGAATGAGATGAGCATCTACGCAAGCAGTCGCAAACTAGTAATGATCGCTAAAGATCCTGAACTACCTACGAGTCAAACATAACCCCACCGTGTTCTCTTCTCGAAGTGAAAAGAGACAGTCACGGTTACTCACACAGTTGTGTGTTTTACTTCGGATCCTCTGTCAAGTTTTCTACAACCGGACATTAACAAATTCCAATCTGCCACATAACCGCAGGCACAGCTTTCGAAAGATCATAACCCTACAGGGGTGTCCCAACTTAGCCCATCACAAGCTCTCACGATCAGCTGAGGTAATAATAATTATTACCCCTTATCTTAGGGAAATCCGATCAGGCTCGGCATCCCGGTGCACAAGACATTTCGACAATGGTAAAACAAGTCCAGCAAGACCTCCCGACGTGCCGACACCCTGATAGTAGCTGCGCGTATCTCGTCTCAGGCCACGACCGGATGGGACATCCTACGGGAGCCAGATACCTCGAGTTTCCCCGAGGCGGTCCCGCAGTCTGCCCGTTTGGGACCAACACCATCTGCACTGGCCCCCCTGCTATGTAGAAGAATCCCCAGGAACGCGACCCCCTATGCAAATTTAATTAATTAATTAAGTTGTTATTATGAGTCAAATTAAAACCAATGTTGGGCCTTGCTAGAGGAGTTTTATTCAAAGACGAAGTGTCAAGGGGTCCCCATATACCCAACCGTGTAAGGAACGCAAAATCAAGGAACATAATGCCGGTTTATCGGCTCCTAAGGTGGCATGAGTGGAACAAAACACCGAGCAAAAGGCCAAGCCTTCCACCCATGCCCAGCATATAGGTGTGTTAATAAATATAAGACATATTGTGATATTCCAACAACAAATTCCAACATGGAACGATCTTCATCTTCACCTGCAACTAACAACGCTATAAGAGGGGCTGAGCAAGCGGGTAACATAGCCAAACAATGGTTTGTTGGGAAGGTGTCAAAGGTTAGAGGTTTCATGGCAACAAGGAGAGGGGCTGACAATAAGATGGGTAGCGCGACATATAACGATAGCATCGAGACACTAAGCATGGCAATGATAGTAAAGGTATCCAAGGGTATGGTCATCTTGCTTGAGATCCCGCAAGGAAGAAGAATGGATCCATGAAGAAGACGAAGAAGCCTTGAAGAAGAACCACGAGTAGACGAACGAATCCTCACGATCGCAAAGGAACAAGCACTAACGAGAAGAAGCAAGCAAAATGGTAAACACACAACACAAGAACATGACAATATGCTCAACCAAGTATGATGCAAGACAAGTCTATATATGATGCAAGACATGGCAAGGTAGGAAGCACACAAGAACAACACAAGTCTATATATGAAGCAATACATGGCAAGGTATGCTGCAAGACAAGTCTATATATGATGCAAGACATGGCAAGGTAGGAATCACAGAAAATCAACACAAGTCAACAAGTTTAAATGAGGCCGGAAACTACATATAACAAATCCGGTAAGTCCTCATATGCATAGTTTGAAATTAGTCAAGATCTGAACAAACCTTAAGTTAAAGTTGTTAAACAGCAATTTAACATGCATCGTGATGATCTACACAAAATTCTAGTCAAGTTTCACATAAAGTTTGTTTAATTCGGAGCTACGGCCTAGAAGATATGAGCAAAACTAGACAAGCAAAGCAACGGTGCAAGATGCACCCAAACATCAAGCAAACTCACTCCAAACATGAAAACAATATGATATTATGATTCTACATGCAAAATCACACAAGATTCATATAGGGCACACTCGAAACGGAGCAACGGGCTAAAAGATACACATGAAACAAGATATAGCAACAAGCTGAAGTTAACAGCCACATAGCAACTTCGGAGCAAGGTAAATATATGCTACAGCACTCAAACATGGTAACAAGAAGCATGGATGTGAAGTATACATGATACTTAACAAGTAGGAACTTAGAACACACCCAAAAGCGTGATGGAACACATTTAAACAAGCATGGCAAGTTGCAGTAAAATATTCCAGACTTAGTCAAAATCTGGGAAGGCAAAAACATCATCACGATGCTGCCTTCGGAGGCACAAAACAACAAGCATATCAACTCTAACAAGAACATAAAGAGCATGGACATGTAGTATGCATATCCTACAGCAAACAACTCCATTGGAGCATCTCCATAGGAGGCATGGATCAATAGCAACAAGCTCCACCAAATTGATCATGCTGATAAAATCCTGACAGGTATAATTTATAGCAACTTGAGAGCAAGAAATAAATAAGCTACAGCAGGTCATATGAGCAAGTAAGGGCAATAATGGATAGGCAATAACATGGACAACAAGACATGATCATTGGCCACTCCAAAACAAGCATGGATTTGACTAGGGCATCAAGCAAACATAGCATCAGGATATAACAGATTCCAAACTTAGCAGAAATTTCACTAAGTATAAAACAGTAATAACAACATGGCATGTTTACAAGCATGTTTAAGTCAACACAAGGCATATCATGGAAAGTTAAATGCACCACAGCAAAGACCATATTATTGTGCTTCTAAAACATCTAGACATGTGGCATGAGGACAAACACATCAATAACAAAGAGCAATTGAAATAGGCATCTCATAACAAGTTTCAGCTCTTAACAGACAAATGCACTTTTGCAACTGAGATTAACATGGCAATATGAACTCACGCAAGCATGCTACAGCAACCAACATGTAGTACACTTCACAATGAACATTTTGACATATCATATGCATCATTTGGATAAACATGCACCAAGTTATCATATCTCAAACATGGCAACAAAATAACAAGTAGCAGCAGTTTATAACAAGTAGCACTTTTGCAACAGATATTAGAGCACCTAGATGAACTCGAATGAGCATGGCACAATGGAACAAAGTGTAGAGCACATCACCATGATCATTTTGACATCTCATTCACTCAATTTGGACATACACATTGATGTCTACACACGCTTCTACTCTTGTAGACTATGTTGGGCCTCCAAGCGCAGAGGTTTGTTGGACAGCAGCAATTTCCCTCAAGTGGATGACCTAAGGTTTATCGAACTCAGGGAAGTAGAGGTTGAAGATGGTCTCTCTCAAGCAACCCTGCAACTAAGATACAAGAAGTCTCTTGTGTCCCCAACACACCTAATACACTTGTTAGATGTATAGGTGCACTAGTTCGGCGAAGAGATGTTAAATGGCAAATGATATGGATGGCAAAACAAAGTAATATAAATCTGTAATAAAAAGTGCAGCAAGCAAACAAGCGGTAAACGTGAGCACAAATGGTATTGCAATGGTGGAAACAAGGCCTAGGCTTCATACTTTCACTAGTGGCAACTCCCAACAACATTAACATAATCGAATCACATGATATTTCCCATAAAACATGCAATGGAGACGCACCCGGAGGTCATTCCTTCGTGGTCAAGAGAGGACGAGAATTATGTAGGGCTACAAAAGCACACCTCAAAGTTTGTAGTTCTCAATCTAAGGATTTCCCAATGTCACCGCGGCCATCCAAAGAGAGTCCCACAATCACCACAACATATCTAAAGGATAGTCAAAGACAAGCACCAAGAGACTCTCAATCTTCAATCAACACACAAGAGAGGAAATCACTCATGAAAATATTTTTCTAATCCATGTCCAATAGACCGCTGTCACCTTGGTCTCGGGGATTATACTAGATAAAGACAAGTGAGTACATCAATCCAATACATAGAGGAAGGGGAAATATCATGGGATCACCCTAGATTAACATAGCTTATGATCACAACAAAGATCACATCATGGGAAAGAGAATTGACCACATAGCTACTGGTAGAAACCTCAGCCCCGAGGAGGAACTACTCCCGCATCATGGAGGGAGGAAGCAACGTCGATGGAGATGAATCCGGGGGCACTTCCCCGTCCCGGCAGGGTGCCGCCACAGGAATTCTGGTCCCCCGAAGCTTGATGGCGATGGCGGCGGAGATCGGAATCGCGTCTGGAGAAAAGGGATTTGGAATCAGGGTTTCTGCGACGGGTGTTAAAAATATGCCAAAGGGGGGCATCAGCGGAGGCCTGGGGGGCCCAGGCCCCCCCCCCAGCGCGGCCAGGAGGGGTGCCGCGCCACTAGGGCGCCTGGAGCCCTGGTAGCCCCCCTTCGGCTCTACTTCGAGTGCCGGGAAGCTTCTGGAACGCTGATTTTTTATATAATTTTTCCGGAATTTTTCTGGCAGTTTTCGTAATGGGAAAACCTGAAATACAAAAACAGCAGAAAACAGAAACTGGCACTGGGGTGCACTGAGTTAATAGGTTAGTCCAAATATGATCAAAAGTGTATGGAAGTGTATAAATATCATAGCAATATCACCCAAAAGAGGCATGGAGCAAGCAGAAATTATAGATACGTTTTGGACGTATCACACATATCAAGTTACAACATCACAAAGTATGCAACAAAATAAGGCAGAAAAGGACTGACGCATTTTTTACAGATGAAAAACTGAGCGCGAGAAAAGTAAAGTGTGACCGGGGCGGGATTTAGACGGGGCTCACCACGGGCTTTGGCCCAGAACTGTGGAGGAGGAGATGAGGCCACTGGGCCTCGCGGATGGGCCGGAGGGAGTTGGTGAAGGAAATATGCCCTAGAGGCAATAATAAAGATGATTATTTGTATTTCCTTATATCATGATAAATGTCTTTTATTCATGCTAGAATTGTATTAACCAGAAACTTAGTACATGTGTGAATACATAGACAAAACATTATGTCCCTAGTATGCCTCTACTAGACTAGCTCATTGATCAAAGATGGTTATGTTTTCTAGCCATAGACATGAGTTGTCATTTGATCAATGGGATCACATCATTAGGAGAATGATGTGACGGACAAGACCCATCCGTTAGCATAGCACTATGATCGTTTAGTTTTACTGCTATTGCTTTCTTCATGACTTATACATGTTCCTATGACTATGAGATTATGCAACTCCCGAATACCGTAGGAACACCTTGTGTGCTATCAAACGTCACAACGTAACTGGGTGATCATAAAGATGCTCTACAAGTGTCTCCGAAAGTATTCGTGGTGTTGGAATAGATCAAGATTAGGATTTGTCACTCCGAGTGTCGGAGAGGTATCTCTGGGCCCTCTCGGTAACACACATCATAATAAGCCTTGCAAGCAAAAGACTAATGAGTTAGTCACGAGATAATGTGTTACGGAACGAGTAAAGAGACTTGCCGGTAACGAGATTGAACTAGGTATAGAGATACCGACGATCGAATCTCGGGCAAGTAACATACCGATGACAAAAGGAACAACGTATGTTGTTATGCGGTTTGACCGATAAAGATCTTCGTAGAATATGTAGGAACCAATATGAGCATCCAGGTTCTGCTATTGGTTATTGACCGGAGATGAGTCTCGGTCATGTCTACATAGTTCTCGAACCCGTAGGGTCCGCACGCTTAACGTTTGATGACGATCGGTATTATGAGTTTATGAGTTTTGATGTACCGAAGGATTTCGGAGTCCCGGATGAGACCGGGGACATGACGAGGAGTCTCGAAATGGTCGAGACGTAAAGATCGATATATTGGACGACTATATTCGGACATCGGAAAGGTTCCGAGTGATTCGGGTATTTTTCGGAGTATATGGGCCTTATTGGGCCATACGGGAATAGAGGAGAAAGGCCAAAAGGAAGGAGGCGCGTGCCCCCCCTCTGGTCCGAATTGGACAAGGGGTGCAGCCCCCTTTTCCTTCCCCCTCTCCACCTCTTTCCTTCTCTCCTACTCCGGAAAGGAAAGGGGAATCCTACTAGGACTTGGGAGTCCTAGTAGGACTCCCCACACTTGGCGCGCCCCCTCTAGGGCCGGCCTCTCCCTTGCTCCTTTATATACAGGGGCAGGGGGCAGCCTAGGACACACAAGTTGAATTGTTCCAGCCGTGTGCGGTGCCCCCCTCCACAGAAACACACCTCGGTCATACCGTCGCAGTGCTTAGGCGAAGCCCTGCGCCGGTAGATACATCATATCCGTCACCACGCCGTCGTGCTGACAAAACTCTCCCGTGAAGCTCAACTGGATCAAGAGCTCGTGGGACGTCATCAAGCTGAACGTGTGCTGAACGCGGAGGTGCCGTACGTTCGGTGCTTGATCGGTTGAATCGCGAAGAAGTTCGAATACATCAACCGCGTCACTTGACGCTTCCGCTTTCGGTCTACGAGGGTACGTAGACACACTCTTCCCTCTCGTTGCTATGCATCTGGTAGATAGATCTTGCGTGATCGTAGGAAAATTTTAAAATACTACGTTCCCCAACAGTGGCATCATGAGCCAGGTCTATGCGTAGATGATATGCACGAGTAGAACACAATGAGTTGTGGGCGATACTAGTCATACTGCTTACCAGCATGTCATACTTTGCTTCGACGGTATTGTGAGATGAAGCGGCCCGGACCAACATTACGCGTACGCTTACGCGAGACTGGTTTCACCGTTACGAGCACTCGTTGCTTAAAGGTGACTGGCGGGTGTCTGTCTCTCTCACTTTAGCTGAATCAAGTGTGGCTACGCCCGGTCCTTGTGAAGGTTAAAACAGCACATACTTGACGAAACATCGTTGTGGTTTTGTATGCGTAGGTAAGATCGGTTCTTGCTAAGCCCGTAGCAGCCACGTAAAACTTGCAACAACAAAGTAGAGGACGTCTAACTTGTTTTTGCAGGGCATGTTGTGATGTGATATGGTCAAGACATGATGAGTTATACGGTTTTGTATGAGATGATCATGTTTTGTAATGTTATCGGCAACTGGAAGGAGCCATATGGTTGTCGCTTTATTGTATGAAATGCAATCGCCATGTAATTGCTTTACTTTATCACTAAGTGGTAGCGATAGTCGTAGAAGCAATAGTTGGCGAAACGACAACGATGCTACGATGGAGATCAAGGTGTCGCGCCGGTGACGAAGGTGATCATGACGGTGCTTTGGAGATGGAGATCAAAAGCACAAGATGATGATGGCCATATCATGTCACATATTTTGATTGCATGTGATGTTTATCTTATTATGCTTCTTATTTTGCTTAGAACGACGGTAGCATTATAAGATGATCCCTTACTAAATTTCAAGGTATAAGTGTTCTCCCTGAGTATGCACCGTTGCGAAAGTTCGTCGTGCCGAGACACCACGTGATGATCGGGTGTGATAAGCTCTACGTTCAAATACAACAGGTGTAAGCCAGTTTTGCACACGCAGAATACTCGGGTTAAACTTGACGAGCCTAGCATATGCAGATATGGCCTCGGAACACTGGAGACCGAAAGGTCGAGCGTGAATCATATAGTAGATATGATCAACATAAGATGTTCACCATTGAAACTACTCCATCTCACATGATGATCGGACATGGTTTAGTTGATTTGGATCACGTGATCATTTAGATGACCGGAGGGATGTCTATCTAAGTGGGAGTTCTTAAGTAATATGATTAATTGAACTTTAATTTATCATGAACTTAGTCCTGGTAGTATTAGCATATCTATGTTGTAGATCAATAGCTCGCGATGTTGCTCCACGTTTATTTTTTTATATGTTCCTAGAGAAAACCAAGTTGAAAGATGTTAGTAGCAATGATGCGGAATTGTTCCGTGATCTGAGGATTATCCTCATTGCTGCACAGAAGAATTATGTCCTTGATGCACCGCTAGGTGACAGACCTATTGCAGGAGCAGATGTAGACGTTATGAACGTTTTGACAAAAGCTCGATATGATGACTACTTGATAGTTTAGTGCACCATGCTTTACGGCTTATAACCGGGACTTCGAAAACGTTTTGAAACGGCATGGAGCATATGAGATGTTCCAAGAGTTGAAATTAGTATTTCATACTCATGCCCGTGTCGAGAGGTATAAGACCTCTGACAGTACTTTGCCTACAAGATGGAGGAGAATAGCTCAACCAGTGAGCATGTGCTCAGATTGTCTGGGTAGTACAATTGCTTGAATCAAGTGGGAGTTAATATTCCAGATAAGATAGTAATTGACAAAGTTCTCTAGACACTATCACCAAGTTAGTAGAACTTCGTGATGAACTATAATATGCAAGGGATGACGAAAGTAATTCCCGAGCTCTTCACGATGCTGAAATCGGCGAAGGTAGAAATCAAGAAAGAGCATCAAGTGTTGATGGTTAACCAGACCACTTGTTTCAAGTAAAGGGCAAAGGGATAGAAGGGGAACTTCAAGAAGAATGACAAGCAAGTTGTCACTCCCGTGAAGAAACCCAAAGCTAAACTCAAGCCTGAAACTAAGTGCTTCTACTGCAAAGGAAATGGTCACTAGAAGTGGAACTGCCCTAGATATTTGGCGGATAAGAAGGATGGCAAAGTGAACAAAGGTATATTTGATATACAGATTATTGATGTGTATTTTACTAGTGTTCATAGCAACCCCTCGGTATTTGATATTGGTTCAGTTGCTAAAGAGTAGTAACTCGAAATGGGAGTTGCATAATGAATAGAAACTAGTTAAAGGATGAAGTGACGATGTGTATTGGAGGTAGTTCCAAGATTGATATGATCATCATCGCACACTCCCTATACTTTCGGGATTAGTGTTGAACCTAAATAAGTGTTATTTGGTGTTTGTGTTGAGCATGAATATGATTTGGTCATGTTTATTGCAATACGGTTGTTCATGTAAGTTAGAGAATAATTGTTGTTCTGTTTACATGAATAAAACCTTCTATGGTCATACACCCAATGAAAATGGTTTGTTGGATCTCGATCGTGTGATACACATATTCATAATATTGAAGCCAAAAGATGCAAGGTTAATAATGATAGTGCAACTTATTTGTGGCGCTGTCGTTTAGGTCATATTGGTGTAAAGCGCATGAAGAAACTCCATAGTGATGGACTTTTGGAATCACTTGATTATGAATCACTTGGTGCTTGCGAACCATGCCTCATGGGCAAGATGACTAAAACTCCGTTCTCCGGAACCGTGGAGCGAGCAACAGATTTGTTGGAAATCATACATACTGATGTATGCGGACCAATGAGTGTTGAAGCTCGCGGCAGGTATCGTTATTTTCTGACCTTCACTGATGATTTGAGCAGATATGGGTATATCTACTTAATGAAGCACAAGTCTGAAACATTTGAAAAGTTCAAAGAATTTCAGAGTGAAGTGGAGAATCATCGTAACAAGAAAATAAGAGTTTCTACGATATGATCGTAGAGGTAAAATATTTGAGTTAGCGAGTTTGGCCTTCAATAAAAACAATGTGAAATAGTTTCACTACTCACGCCACCTGGAACACCACAGTGTAATGGTGTGTCCGAACGTCATAACCGTACTTTATTAGATATGGTGCGATCGATGATGTCTCTTACCGATCTACCACTCTCGCTTTTGGGGTTACGCATTAGAGACAGCTACATTCACGTTAAATAGGGCACCATCTAAATCCGTGGAGATGACACCGTATGAACTGTGGTTTGACGAGAAACCTAAGCTATCATTTCTTTAAGTTTGGGACTGCGATGCTTATGTGAAAAAGTTTCAACATGATAAGCTCGAACCCAAATCGGAGAAGTAAATCTTCATAGGATACCCAAAAAGAAACTGTTGGGTACACCTTCTATCACGGATCCTAAGGCAAGGTCTTTGTTGCTAAGAGTGGATCCTTTCTAGAGAAGGAGTTTCTCTCGAAAGAAGTGAGTGGGAGGAAAGTAGAACTTGATGAGGTAATTGTACCTTCTCCCGAATTGGAAGGTAGTACATCACAGAAACTCGTTCCAGTGATTCCTACACCAATTAGTGAGGAAGCTAATGATGATGATCATGAAACTTCAGATCAAGTTTCTGCTGAACTTCGTAGATCAACCAGAGTTCGTTCCGCACCAGAGTGGTACGGCAACCCAGTTTTGGAAGTCATGTTACTAGACCATGATGAACCTACGAACTATGAGGAAGCGATGATGAGCCCAGATTCCGCAAAATGGCTTGAGACCATGAAATCTGAGATGGGATCCATGTATTAGAACAAAGTATGGACTTTGGTTGACTTGCCCGATGATCGGCAAGCCATCGAAAATAAATGGATCTTCAAGAGGAAGACCGACGCAAACGGTAATGTTACTGTTTACAAAGCTCGACTTGTTGCGAAAGGGTTTCGACAAGTTCAAGGAGTTGACTACGATGAGACTTTCTCACCCGTAGCGATGCTTAAGTTTGTCCGAATCATGTTAGTAATTGCCGTATTTTGTGAAATCTGGCAAATGGATAACAAAACTGCATTCTTTAATGGATTTATTAAAGAAGACTTGTATATGATGCAACCAGAAGGTTTTGTCAATCCTAAAGGTGCTAACAAAATGTGCAAGCTCCAGCGATCCATCTATGGACTGGTGCAAGCATCTCGGAGTTGGAATATACGCTTTGATAAGTTGATCAAAGCATATAGATTTATACAGACTTGCGGTGAAGCCTGTATTTACAAGAAGTGAGAGGGAGCACTACAACCTTTCTGATAAGTATATGTGAATGACATATTGTCGATCGGAAATGATGTAGAATTTTCTGGAAAGCATAAAGGAGTTCTTCAAAGAAAGACCTTGGTGAAGCTGCTTACATATTGGGCATCAAGATCTATAGAGATAGATCAAGACGCTTGATAAGACTTTCGATGAGTACATACCTTGATAAGATTTTGAAATAGTTCAAAATGGATCAGTCAAAGAAGGAGTTCTTGCCTGACTTGTAAGGTGTGAATTTGACTAAGACTCAAAGCCAGACCACGGCAGAAAAATATAGAGAGAATGAAAGTCATTCCCTATGCCTCAGCCATAGGTTCTATAAAGTATGCCATGCTATGTACAAAACACGTTGTGTACCTTGCCATGAGTTTGGCAGGGAGGTACAATAGTGATCCAGGAGTAGATCACTGTACATCGGTCAAAATTATCCTTAGTAATTGGATGACTAAAGGAAATATTTCTCGATTATGGAGGTGATAAAGAGTTCGTCGTAAAGGGTTACGCCGATGCAAGCTTTGACACTAAATCCAGATGACTCTAAGTATCAATCTGGATGCGTATTGAAAGTGGGAGCAATTATCCAGAGTAGCTCCATGCAGAGCATTGTAGACATAGAAATTTGCGAAATACATACGGATCTGAATGTGACAGACCCGTTGACTAAACTTCTCTCACAAGCAAAACATGATCACACCTTATTACTCTTGGGTATTAATCACATAGCGATGTGAACTAGATTATTGACTCTAGTAAACCCTTTGGGTGTTGGTCACATGGTGATGTGAACTATGGGTGTTATTCACATAACGATGTGAACTATCGGTATTAAATCACATGGCGATGTGAGCTAGATTATTGACTCTAGTGCAAGTGGGAGACTGAAGGAAATATGCCCTAGAGGCAATAATAAAGATGATTATTTGTATTTCCTTATATCATGATAAATGTCTTTTATTCATGCTAGAATTGTATTAACCGGAAACTTAGTACATGTGTGAATACATAGACAAAACATTATGTCCCTAGTATGCCTCTACTAGACTAGCTCATTGATCAAAGATGGTTATGTTTCCTAGCCATAGACATGAGTTGTCATTTGATCAACGGGATCACATCATTAGGAGAATGATGTGATGGACAAGACCCATCCGTTAGCATAGCACTATGATCGTTTAGTTTTACTGCTATTGCTTTCTTCATGACTTATACATGTTCCTATGACTATGAGATTATGCAACTCCCGAATACCGTAGGAACACCTTGTGTGCTATCAAACGTCACAACGTAACTGGGTGATCATAAAGATGCTCTACAGGTGTCTCCGAAAGTATTTGTGGTGTTGGCATAGATCAAGATTAGGATTTGTCACTCCGAGTGTCGGAGAGGTATCTCTGGGCCCTCTCGGTAACACACATCATAATAAGCCTTGCAAGCAAAAGACTAATGAGTTAGTCACAAGATAATGTGTTACGGAACGAGTAAAGAGACTTGCCGGTAACGATATTGAACTAGGTATAGAGATACCGACGATCGAATCTCGGGCAAGTAACATACCGGTGACAAAAGGAACAACGTATGTTGTTATGCGGTTTGACCGATAAAGATCTTCATAGAATATGTAGGAACCAATATGAGCATCCAGGTTCTGCTATTGGTTATTGACCGGAAATGAGTCTCGGTCATGTCTACATAGTTCTCGAACCCGTAGGGTCCGCACGCTTAACGTTTGATGACGATCGGTATTATGTGTTTATGAGTTTTGATGTACCGAAGGAGTTGGGAGTCCCGGATGAGACCGGGGACATGACGAGGAGTCTCGAAATGGTCGAGACGTAAAGATCGATATATTGGACGACTATATTCGGACATCGGAAAGGTTCCGAGTGATTCGGGTATTTTTTGGAGTATATGGGCCTTATTGGGCCATACGGGAATAGAGGAGAAAGGCCAAAAGGAAGGAGGCGCGTGCCCCCCCCCCCCTCTCGTCCGAATTGGACAAGGGGTGCAGCCCCCTTTTCCTTCCCCCTCTCCACCTCTTTCCTTCTCTCCTACTCCGGAAAGGAAAGGGGAATCCTACTAGGACTTGGGAGTCCTAGTAGGACTCCCCACACTTGGCGCGCCCCCTCTAGGGCCGGCCTCTCCCTTGCTCCTTTATATACGGGGGCAGGGGGCACCCTAGGACACACAAGTTGAATTGTTCCAGCCGTGTGCGGTGCCCCCCTCCACAGAAACACACCTCGGTCATACCATCGCAGTGCTTAGGCGAAGCCCTGCGCCGGTAAATACATCATATCCGTCACCACGCCGTCGTGCTAACAAAACTCTCCCGTGAAGCTCAACTGGATCAAGAGCTCGTGGGACGTCATCAAGCTGAACGTGTGCTGAACGCGGAGGTGCCGTACGTTCGGTGCTTGATCGGTTGAATCGTGAAGAAGTTCGACTACATCAACCGCGTCACTTGACGCTTCCGCTTCCGGTCTACGAGGGTACGTAGACACACTCTTCTCTCTCGTTGCTATGCATCTGGTAGATAGATCTTGCGTGATCGTAGGAAAATTTTAAAATACTACGTTCCCCAACAGTTGGGGGGAATTGGGCCGGCCCACGAGGCGCGCGGCCTCGACGCGGAGGGAGCTGGGGCCCGCGGTGGACGAGGTAGGGCAAGCCAAGGTGGGCCGGGGCGCTGGGCCTCCTTGGCTCCGCTGGCCGACGAAGGGGGTGGCTCTGGGCCGGGCCTTGGCGTTGAGCAGGCCGAAGGAAGCCGGGGCGGTGCGAGGGCCTCGGTCCACGAGGACGCCGGTCGTCGTCTTCCTGCTACATCGATGCAAAGACGAGGACGGCGGTGCGAGGTGGTGATGGGGGCCGGCGGCGGCGCAAGTGGCTCAGGGACGGGGCGAGGCGGACGGATCCGGCCGGGAAGGAGCATCGGCGACCGGATCGGGCAGTGGGGTGACGAGGCCGACGGAGCTCAGGCTTCCATGGCACACACAGAGAGAGAGGTTAGAGAGAGAAAAGAAACGAGAGGAGATGAAGGAAGGGACGGCAGTGACGACCTGGACGGAGGTTGGCCGGCGGTGGCCCTACTCCGGCGAGCTGCTGCGCGGAGCGGCGGAAGGCGAGCGAACGAGGCGAGGCTCGGGCGTCGGGCACGGCTCCTCGAGCAGCTGCGGCCCCGGGCGAACGGCGGCGGCGCTTCGGGCCGGACGGGCCCCGCGCAGGCCGCGGGGACGAGGAGAGAGAGAGAGGGTGAGGTGTCGGAGCGGGAGTGGCTGAGAGCGGCGGCGGGGTGACGTGGCAGGCCACGATTGGCCGGTGTAAGGTGGCCGGCTGGACATGTCCGGCGCGGGTGGACATGTGTGACGCCCGAAGACCGACGTCCCAGAAGATTCCAGAAGATTCCAGATGTTCCGGGTTGCCCGTGTGTTTCTTTTGAGCTTGTGTTATTTATTTTTGCATTGCATCATGTCATCATGCCATCATGTCATTTTTATTTTGCATCTCAACTTAAATAAATCGTGTGGATCTTCGATCCATTTAAATCGAGGGAAGAATGTCTTCTCTTTAAAACATATAAAGCCTCTCAATATTATTAGGGAGCTATATAAATAAATATTCCATTCTTGGAATTAAGCATAACACACTTGCATATTTCCCCATGTCTATTTCACTTCGAGCTTCTCCTTCCAAACCTTCCTATATTCTTTTCCCAATTTTCGAGGCTCCTCCTAAAAATCTAGACTCCGTTCAAACTCTTTCTATTGCAAGCTAAATATTTTAGTTTGTTTTTCCCTATTTTGTTGGAACGATTTTGAAGGGTTGGTTTTTACTCCATAAAGCCTTTCAAAATGTTCCATCATTTTTTTCCTGTTATGGCCTCTTTTCTTAATATTTTGGATCCCTCTCTATTTATTTCTGCTGAAGAAAAAAAATAAGACATCCAGCTCCTAGGCCATCTGGGCCATCTCCTCCCTGGCCTTCAGCCTCAAGGACACCACCAGGCGCGGCCCAAGGCCCAGGCCTCGGCCTAACCTAGAGGCCACCGACAGCTCCCGCAGCCTCCATCTCCCCCTCGTCCTCCCTTTTCCCATCATGCGCCGCCGGCTCCCTCCCTCATCCCGATCCCCGTTTCCCTCTGGATCCCATCTCTCGCCCGCACCGAGCCTTGACCCCATCTCCTCGTCCCTCCCTCGCAGCGCCTCCCTCCGTCCCCTAAGCGCCCGCGCTGGCCAGGCAGCCAGGCCGCGGCTTCCCTCCTCGCCTCTCCTCCTTCGGCCGCCGCCGCGCCGGACGCTGCAGCTCCTCAAGCCGGCCTCCCTTCCTTCCCCTGCAGGAGCTCCTCTGCGCGAATTCGCCGCTGTCGCCTCCAGGCCGCCAGCCCGATCCCGCGGTCGCGTCGCCGTCCTGCTGCCTCCTTGACCCCAGGGCCGCCCCAAGCACGACGCCCTGCCTCGAGGCGTCCCTCCTCGCCTCGCCTTCCAAGTCCTCCATCGCGCCACAGCGCCGGGGCCTTCTCCAGGAGCTGCCGCCCGAGGCTGCAGCCACCTCCGCCGGGTCACCCCGTCGGCCCCGTCCTCCCCGACGCCATGGTCGCCCTGCTGTCCTTCAATGAACAGCAGCGCCGCACCCCCGCATCCCTTTTCCTGTTTTTTTGTTGTTGCTGTTTTTTTTGTTTATCTCAAGTACCAGGAGCGCCAAGAACCACTAGGTCCGGACCCGAGCAGCTACATGGCCTTTTTCGTGAACGAGTACACGGCGACCCGACCAAGTACCCCGACATCGATGACATGAACAACTACGGACGAGAACGACTTCATGGACAAGTACCCCTACCGTCGCCCCGTGTACCTCTACGGAACGTGTACGACTCCGAGACGAGAACGACTACACGTGTCGACGAACGCCAAGTACCTCTCCGAACGGGATGTGAACGACTACACGTGTACCTCTACGGATCAACTACTTCCTCTTCGGAAACGTGAACCACTACTTCCCACGACGACCACGAGAACAACTACTTCCTCTACGATCTCGAACCGCCCCGAAACGCACGCTTCGAAGGTATACCGAGACGACCCCGTGGATGACCCGTGGAATGTTTGTGTGTTGTATGAAATGTCTCCCTTGTGTGCTCCGTGCCTGTTGTGTCGTTTCATCTTTTGTCATGTTCCTCGGTTGCCTCGTTGCCGACTCGTGGGAACCCGGTGACGGGATCACCCCATCTCTTCTTGCATGACCCGCTTCGCCATCTATCTTTTGCACCGGTCTCTCGACGAGTTACCGGAACCGATATGTTGCCGTGGCATCATTTTCGGATTTGTTGCCGTGGCACCTTTTTCTTTCCACCACGGTGACAATGCTTCATATCTTCTTCATGTCCACTCTTAATAAAATTGCATAAACTTGATCATGGCATCCGCATCATGTAACAACATTAAAAATGTGTGAATTGTTGTTTGCTTATAATTACTAAACATGCTCATGGGGATTTTCCGGATATGTTGTTGTTATTTCCGGACCCATTTAAAATGTCTAAATAGTGTAGTTTTATTATGCTTCACCTCTTGCCATGTTAACAAACATTTAATCTTGACTTGTAAATAACGAGAGCCAACTAAATAAATAAATGTGGTGTTTCGTCAATATGCAACTCGTTGCATATCGAGCTCCACTTAACTTGTAGTTTTGTTTGTGCTCTTTGCCATGCCATGCATATTTAAACCGGACATGCATCATACTTGCTTGTGCATCGTATGCCATGCTTATGATTGTGTGTTTACCGTGTTGTTTGCTTCTTTCCGGTTGCTTCTCTTGTTAGCTTCGGTTTCGTTCCGGAGTTGTGAGGATTCGCTCGACTGTTGCTCCGTCTACTTCATGGATCCGTTCTTCTTCCTTGCGGAATCCCAGGCAAGATGATCATACCCTTGGATACCTTTACTACCATTGCCATGCTTAGTTGTCTCGATGCTATCGTTACATGTCGCGATACCCATCTTTTATGTCAGCCTCTCCTTGTTGCCATGAAACCTCTAACCTTGACACCTTCCTAGCAAAACCACTGTTTGGCTATGTTACCCGCTTGCTCAGCCCAGCTTGCTCAACCCCTCTTATAGCGTTGTTAGTTGCAGGTGAAGATGAAGTTCGTTCCAGGAGGGAACTTGTTGTTGGATATATCACAATATCTATAATTATTATTAACACACCTATATACTGGGCATGGGTGGAAGGCTTGGCCTTTTGCTCGGTGTTTTGTTCCACTCATGCCACCTTAGGCGCCGATAAACCGGCATTATGTTCCTTGATTTTGCATTCCTTACACGATGGGTGAAATGGGGACCCCTTGACAGCTCGACTTTGAATAAAACTCCTCCAGCAAGGCCCAACATTGGTTTTAATTTGCTCATAATAATAACTTAATTAATTAATTAAATTGCATAGGGAGTTAGCGCTACCCGAGGATTCTTAATTCTACATAGCAGGGGGGGCCAGTGCTGATGGTGTTGGTCCCAAACGGGGAGCCTGCGGGAACCACCACGGGGAAACTCGAGGATTGGGTCCTGTAGCATCACCCATCCGGTTGTGGCCTGAGACGAGATACGCGCGGCTACCATCAGGGTGTCGGCACGCCGGGAGGTCTTGCTGGACTTGTTTTACCATTGTCGAAATGACTTGTGCTACCGGGATGCCGAGCCTGATCGGATTTTCCCTAAGATAAGGGGTGATGATATTATATTTATCACTTCAGCTAATCGTGAGAGCTTGTGATGGGCTAAGTTGGGACATCCCTGCAGGGTTATGATCTTTCGAAAGCCGTGCCCGCGGTTATGTGGCAGATTGGAATTTGTGAATGTCCGGTTGTAGAAAACTTGACAGAGGATCCGAAGTAAAACACACAACTGTGTGAGTAACCGTGACTGTCTCTTTTCACTTTGAGAAGAGAACACGGTGGGGTTATGTTTGACTCATATGTAGTTTAGGATCTTTAGCGATCACTACTTTTGCGACCGTTTGCGTAGATGCTCTTCTTATTCTGGTACTCGTAAGTTAGCCACCATAATTTTGCTTAGCCGCTGCTACAACCTCACCACTTTACCTCTTCCTACCCATAAAGCTTTGCTAGTCTTGATACCCATGGTTATGGGATTGTTGAGTCCTCGTGGCTCACAGATACTACAACACCAGATGCAGGTTCAGCCGAGATGAAGCAGGAGTTGGATCAGTACTTCACTGGGAGCTCGATGAAGAGTTTGGCCGTATGCTTGTGACGTTTCGACGATCAGTAGTGGTTTCTACTAGGATTCGATCCTGACCTGTGGTTTTATGTTGTTTTGGTATCTTTCTTTTGGATCTTCGCCCGTAGTCGGGTTGTGATGTTTTGAATGATGTATTGCTTATGTATTGTATTGTGTGAAGTGGCGAGTGTAAGCCAACTATCTCATTTTGCAATTTAATCCCTCTTTTACATGAGTCGTGCAAAGATACCAAACTTGAGATCATTCTAGGATGGGCTTATACCTTTAAGTCGTGCCTCGACACGTAGGAGGTATAGTCCCATCCTGGGCATTACAAGTTGGTATCAGAGCCTTCTCCGACCTAGAAGCCCCCACTGATTGATCGAATCGTTGACGGTTGAGTCTAGGCACACACTGAAAATGTTTTGAGTCCTATATTTATATCGGAGAGTAGGATTTCTTTTGCTCCTCATCTCTTTTCACTCTGGTGAGGACTCCTGACGATTACTCTTGCCTCTTCTACTTTCAAAAATTGCACCAATTTTTTTTAGGATCTTGCGAGTATTGTTTGGATTGTTTCGATGTCTTTGTGACGAGAACATTGTTCTCGATGCCTCCTGTCATTAGGGGTTGTGGCAGTGTCCCGGGGAGTTGAGCTCCGAGGTGTTGTCGTCACAAATCCATCGCGGCAGTACTAGAATACTTAAGACGGCCGACATCGAAAACTCTCCTATGCGGTTAGTGGCAAGATAACCCCGACATCACCCAGTACTGGGGAGGTAGTTCGGGAGTATTGCCATAGCTTATATAGTGGATGCGTTTCGAAGGTCCGAGGTAAACGGTTTCCGAGAAAGACTGGTTATGTGTTGAAGGATGGATACAGCTGGATGTAGGTTTAGAGTTGAGTGCGCGGTGCTTCCCCTGTATCCCCAACACCTGATTGCATAACTGGAAACTTTCGGAAATTGATAGGTGGGTTCATCCAGTAGTTCTAGGCATTCTTCCGACGGATGCACGATATGAAGTTCGGGGTTCTACATTGAGTGAAGTGGTTTATGGACTTGTTCTGATCGGGGGTTGCATCTCAAAGGGTCCTTGGCTATGCTGATCCGGGGATTGCAAAACCCTTTTGTAACACGTTCCATGAGCTTTCAGCACGAATATGTCGGACGAAGCTTCTATCTTGTATTTGTTCTATCTGATCCTTGTTCCTTTTTATTTATCTTTTGTTCTTCCAAGTGGCTTCTCGTCAAGTTGATGTACCTGCGGAATTCATTCGTTCAATTCTCTGTTCGGATGATATTGTGAAGATCATGTTGCATATCTATCCTTTGTTTTTGTTTTCATTCTGGTATTCGAGTTGCTTCGATGTCAAATGTTGATTCCATACCTTTCTTAATCGGTGTTCTCATATTTCTATGAGAGTGCTAGTCCTTCTTAATCATCAAGATTTTCATGTTAATCCTTTCCAACAGGTGTGCCTTCTCTTCAAGTTATTCCATACAGACGCCGTTGAGAAATCTGACGACTTGTCTGTTTCATTCATCCCAAGTTGTCCTTGTTTTCCCCACCCTCCCACCCTTTTTCTTATGGAGCTGGAATTCTTAATCAAGTATCCATTTTATTCTTGTGAGGTTTCTTCATTCTTTTCCTTCAATGTTCTTATCCGGTGATTTATCGTGAAGATGCTCAAGAGTGTCAAGTTCATCATTCTTTTGTTCTCAAATTCTGCCGGTGGATGTAATTCAAGATTTCGGTTTCATCTTATCCTTTTTCCTCATTTCACAATGCTTTCTTATTCCGGTGCACCAATTAATCATTCTCCTCTTGCTATTTTCATCCGGAGTGCTGAAGATTCGTGTTTCCATTCTTAATCATGTTAAGCTATTTTGAGCTTTGTCATCTTATTCAAGCCATTTAATTCAACCGGTGCTATATCTCTTAAGCAATCTTTTTCAACGGTGATTTCTTTTGAGTGGGCCCTAACCCACAGGTCTTTTTTCCAGGATCTTACCTGACTCTTCTTTTTCCGGAGAATTCTTTTCAAGTGTGACGTAAGAATGATTTCCATCAGTCACATGCCTTCTCCAAGATCGCTTTCAAATTATTTTTCATCATTGGTTCAACCTTTTAATTCTTCATTACGGAGTGCCTATACAATTCATGGTGATGTATCTCATCGTTTTCTCAGATTTTGAAGACCGGAGAAGTGTTTCTCTTGAATCTTGGCCCGTTCTATTGAAGGTTCGTGGTTCTAGCTTCATGCCATCCTCATTATTGTTCAGATTGTGAGGAATTCTTTTCATAACCATCCGAAGCATTTCATGAATTCTTTTCTTTGTGATCCTCCGAAGGCCATCATTTCAGAAGATTTCTTCGTTCTCAGTTTTCAACTTCGTTCTCCAAATATTCTTCATTGATGCCTCTTCGTTTGTCTCCATATTCTTACGGTGGTTCATTCAAGTTTACTCTTCCGTTGTTATCGTTTTAATTCATTTGTTCTTTTCACAATCCTACCGGTGGTTCGTTGAAGATTACCCAAGCTTGTGCTAGATCTCTCTTTAATTCTTTGCAACGAGAATAAGTAGTATGCCAAATCCTTTGGTTGTCATCAATTTAAATTGGTGAAGGATATGCATAACATAAATCTTATTCTAGTTTCTTCCAAGAGGTTAATCCCTTCCTTCGGAGCTTGTTCATCATATCATATCCTTGGTCCTAAGTTGTTCATCTTGTTTTCCGGAGCTTCAAGTTATTTCAATTATATCATTTCAAGCTCCATCTAATTCATCGCAGGCCTTGAATCTTATTATTTTCATCTTTCACTTCTCATGTTTTCATTACCGGAGTTCTTCATGGTGGTTCATCATCATTTAATTCATCCTCGAAGTCTTCATCAAGATTCTTGTTGGAACTCAAGCATTCTTCTTCTTGCATTCCAACTGCAATCCGTTCTACCTTCTTTTTTCAGATGGTGTTATGTCATTCTTGACAATTCCTTCATGTTTCATGATTCACAAGTTGTCAAGAATGAGATATTTAAAACCCCATCATTTTCCTTGTTCAGGAGATGATTTCAACCCTTCAATTTATTCGTTGGAGTTATCTTGGGTTGTATTTCACCAAAAAGCTTTCCCTAAGGATTGTTGCTATTATGGTGCTTATTAATGACCCAAGTTCTTCATTTATCATTCCGGTGAAATAAGTTTATCGTCTCCTTGTTGATCTCAATCCAATTAAATGTTTCCGTCAGTGGTCGGTTGTCACCTCTTAATTTTGAGATGTTTTCCATAAGCCCACATCAAGCTTATTCTTTCGTTGTTGAATTTCCAACAACTCCGTTCAACCCTTCTTCGTAAGGATGCTCTTTCAAATTCATTTTGGGAGAAGTTGTCATTTTCTTCTCCATTCATTTCTTTCGTTGATCCATATTCTATTCTTTCATTCCGGAGGCATTGTGATGTTGATCTCTCCAAACCATCATCTCGTTTTTATCGAGATCATATTTCCCTTGCTTATCATTTAACCGGAGTGTTGTATTCTTCATTCTAATTCTCTCATCTTATCAAGTTTCAACTCTCTTTTAACCGGAGTGCTGTCTGAATCTTTCTTAACCTTGTGACATTCTTTTAATTGTTCCGGAGGCTGTATGTTGCTGTTTTCATCAAGTATCATCCCAACTTGGCAAGTTCTTGTTCAATTCCTTCCATTTTCAGACGGAGTGTTGTCCGAATTCTGTCATTCTTATTCCTTGGCTATACCGTTGTGGTTTCATATTCTTTTGCTTCGTAAGCTCTTAATTCTTGTCTTTCAACCTACAAGGTTCTCATAATGCTCCTTGTTACTCTTTTCTAACGGAGTTTTCATATTCGTTCATCTCCGTTGTATTCTTCTTTCATTTTGGTCAACCTCTCAAGGTTCCTTGGTTTCACTCGTCTGTCAAAGAAGCAACTTTGTTTTACCTCTTCCTCTTCCGTTTTTACCCGGTGATATCTCTAGGATCTTGGGTCGAGATCCTCTGTTAGTGTGGGAGAGTTGTGACGCCCGAAGACCGACGTCCCAGAAGATTCTAGAAGATTCCAGATGTTCCGGGTTGCCCGTGTGTTTCTTTTGAGCTTGTGTTATTTATTTTTGCATTGCATCATGTCATCATGCCATCATGTCATTTTTATTTTGCATCTCAACTTAAATAAATCGTGTGGATCTTCGATCCATTTAAATCGAGGGAAGAATGTCTTCTCTTTAAAACATATAAAAGCCTCTCAATATTATTAGGGAGCTATATAAATAAATATTCCATTCTTGGAATTAAGCATAACACACTTGCATATTTCCCCATGTCTATTTCAGTTCGAGCTTCTCCTTCCAAACCTTCCTATATTCTTTTCCCAATTTTCGAGGCTCCTCCTAAAAATCTAGACTCCGTTCAAACTCTTTCTATTGCAAGCTAAATATTTTAGTTTGTTTTTCCCTATTTTGTTGGAACGATTTTGAAGGGTTGGTTTTTACTCCATAAAGCCTTTCAAAATGTTCCATCATTTTTTTTCCTGTTCTGGCCTCTTTTCTTAATATTTTGGATCCCTCTCTATTTATTTCTGCTGAAGAAATAAAATAAGACAGCCAGCTCCTAGGCCATCTGGGCCATCTCCTCCCTGGCCTTCAGCCTCCAGGACACCACCAGGCGCGGCCCAAGGCCCAGGCCTCGGCCTAACCTAGAGGCCACCGACAGCTCCCGCAGCCTCCATCTCCCCCTCGTCCTCCCTTTTCCCTTCGTGCGCCGCCGGCTCGCTCCCTCATCCCGATCCTCGTTTCCCTCTGGATCCCGTCTCTCGCCCGCACCGAGCCTCGACCCCATCTCCTCGTCCCTCCCTCGCAGCGCCTCCCTCCGTCCCCTAAGCGCCCGCGCCGGCCAGGCAGCCAGGCTGCGGCTTCCCTCCTCGCCTCTCCTCCTTCGGCCGCCGCCGCCGCGCCGGACGCCGCAGCTCCTCAAGCCGGCCTCCCTTCCTTCCCCTGCAGAAGCTCCTCCGCGCGAATTCGCCGCCGTCGCCTCCAGGTCGCCAGCCGGATCCCGCGGTCGCGTCGCCGTCCTGCTGCCTCCTCGACCCCAGGGCCGCCCCAAGCACGTCGCCCTGCCTCGAGGCGTCCCTCCTCGCCTCGCCTTCCAAGTCCTCCATCGCGCCACAGCGCCGGGGCCTTCTCCAGGAGCTGCCGCCCGAGGCTGCAGCCACCTCCGCCGGGTCGCCCCGTCGGCCCCGTCCTCCCCGGCGCCATGGTCGCCCTGCTGTCCTTCAGTGACCAGCAGCGCCGCACCCCCGCAGCCCTTTTCCTGTTTTTTTTTTGTTGCTGTTTTTTTTTGTTTATCTCAAGAACCAGGAGCGCCAAGAACCACTAGGTCCGGACCCGAGCAGCTACATGGCCTTTTTCGTGAACGACTACATGAACGAGTACACGGTGACCCGACCAAGTACCCCGACATCGATGACATGAACAACTACGGACGAGAACGACTTCATGGACAAGTACCCCTACCGTCGCCCCGTGTACCTCTACGGAACATGTACGACTCCGAGACGAGAACGACTACACGTGTCGACGAACGCCAAGTACCTCTCCGAACGGGATGTGAACGACTACACGTGTACCTCTACGGACCAACTACTTCCTCTTCGGAAACGTGAACCACTACTTCCCACGACGACCACGAGAACAACTACTTCCTCTACGATCTCGAACCGCCCCGAAACGCACGCTTCGAAGGTATACCGAGACGACCCCGTGGATGACCCGTGGAATGTTTGTGTGTTGTATGAAATGTCTCCCTTGTGTGCTCCGTGCCCGTTGTGCCGTTTCATCTTTTGTCATGTTCCTCGGTTGCCTCGTCGCCGACTCGTGGGAACCCGGTGACGGGATCACCCCATCTCTTCTTGCATGACCCGCTTCGCCATCTATCTTTTGCACCGGTCTCTCGACGAGTTACCGGAACCGATATGTTGCCGTGGCATCATTTTCGGATTTGTTGCCGTGGCACCTTTTTCTTTCCACCACGGTGACAATGCTTCATATCTTCTTCATGTCAACTCTTAATAAAATTGCATAAACTTGATCATGTCATCCGCATCATGTAACAACATTAAAAATGTGTGAATTGTTGTTTGCTTATAATTACTAAACATGCTCATGGGGATTTTCCGGATATGTTGTTGTTATTTCCGGCCCCATTTAAAATGTCTAAATAGTGTAGTTTTATTATGCTTCACCTCTTGCCATGTTAACAAACATTTAATATTGACTTGTAAATAACGAGAGCCAACTAAATAAATAAATGTGGTGTTTCGTCAATATGCAACTCGTTGCATATCGAGCTCCACTTAACTTGTAGTTTTGTTTGTACTCTTTGCCATGCCATGCATATTTAAACCGGACATGCATCATACTTGCTTGTGCATCGTATGCCATGCTTATGATTGTGTGTTTACCGTGTTGTTTGCTTCTTTCCGGTTGCTTCTCTTGTTAGCTTCGGTTTCGTTCCGGAGTTGTGAGGATTCGCTCGACTGTTGCTCCGTCTACTTCATGGATCCGTTCTTCTTCCTTGCGGAATCCCAAGCAAGATGATCATACCCTTGGATACCTTTACTACCATTGCCATGCTTAGTTGTCTCGATGCTATCGTTACATGTCGCGATACCCATCTTTTATGTCAGCCTCTCCTTGTTGCCATGAAACCTCTAACCTTGACACCTTCCTAGCAAAACCACTGTTTGGCTATGTTACCCGCTTGCTCAGCCCCGCTTGCTCAACCCCTCTTATAGCGTTGTTAGTTGCAGGTGAAGATGAAGTTCGTTCCAGGAGGGAACTTGTTGTTGGATATATCACAATATCTATAATTATTATTAACACACCTATATACTGGGCATGGGTGGAAGGCTTGGCATTTTGCTCGGTGTTTTGTTCCACTCATGCCACCTTAGGCGCCGATAAACCGGCATTATGTTCCTTGATTTTGCGTTCCTTACACGATGGGTGAAATGGGGACCCCTTGACAGTTCGACTTTGAATAAAACTCCTCCAGCAAGGCCCAACATTGGTTTTAATTTGCTCATAATAATAACTTAATTAATTAATTAAATTGCATAGGGAGTTAGCGCTACCCGAGGATTCTTAATTCTACATAGCAGGGGGGCCAGTGCTGATGGTGTTGGTCCCAAAAGGGGAGCCTGCGGGAACCACCACGGGGAAACTCGAGGATTGGGTCATGTAGCATCACCCATCCGGTTGTGGCCTGAGACGAGATACGCGCGGCTACTATCAGGGTGTCGGCACGCCGGGAGGTCTTGCTGGACTTGTTTTACCATTATCGAAATGACTTGTGCTGCCGGGATGCCGAGCCTGATCGGATTTTCCCTAAGATAAGGGGTGATGATATTATATTTATCACTTCAGCTAATCGTGAGAGCTTGTGATGGGCTAAGTTGGGACACCCCTGCAGGGTTATGATCTTTCGAAAGCCGTGCCCGCGGTTATGTGGCAGATTGGAATTTGTTAATGTCCGGTTGTAGAAAACTTGACAGAGCATCCGAAGTAAAACACACAACTGTGTGAGTAACCGTGACTGTCTCTTTTCACTTTGAGAAGAGAACACGGTGGGGTTATGTTTGACTCGTATGTAGTTTAGGATCTTTAGCGATCACTACTTTTGCAACCGTTTGCGTAGATGCTCTTCTTATTCTGGTACTCGTAAGTTAGCCACCATAATTTTGCTTAGCCGCTGCTGCAACCTCACCACTTTACCTCTTCCTACCCATAAAGCTTTGCTAGTCTTGATACCCATGGTTATGGGATTGCTGAGTCCTCGTGGCTCACAGATACTACAACACCAGATGCAGGTTCAGCCGAGATGAAGCAGGAGTTGGATCAGTACTTCACTGGGAGCTCGATGAAGAGTTTGGCCGTATGCTTGTGACGTTTCGACGATCAGTAGTGGTTTCTACTAGGATTCGATCCTGGCCTGTGGTTTTATGTTGTTTTGGTATCTTTCTTTTGGATCTTCGCCCGTAGTCGGGTTGTGATGTTTTGAATGATGTATTGCTTATGTATTGTATTGTGTGAAGTGGCGAGTGTAAGCCAACTATCTCATTTTGCAATTTAATCCCTCTTTTACATGAGTCGTGCAAAGATACCAAACTTGAGATCATTCTAGGATGGGCTTATACCTTTAAGTCGTGCCTCGACACGTAGGAGGTATAGTCCCATCCTGGGCATTACAACATGTCCGGCGGCGCGAGGTGGAAGAAGACTAGGGTTGCACTGCGAATTTCGGGGGGGAGGCACATATTTATAGGTAGAGGGAGCTAGGAGTGTCCAAATGAGGAGCGGTTCACGGCCACGCGATCGTGAACGAACGGCCACAAGCATGGAGGGGTTAGAATGGGCTAGGTGGGCTGTGTGAAAGGGGTGCTGGGCCAAAAGGCAAAAGGCTTCCGGCGATTAACACGGTTAACCGTTGGGCTATCAAACGAACTCCGAACGCGACGAAACTTGACAGGCGGTCTACCTATGCTATAATAAGACCACACGCCAAGTTTCAACCCATTCCGAGAACGTTTTCCGGCCACTCATAAAATAAATATTCTGAGGCGCCGCGGGCGCGTGTGAGTGTGTCTGGGCTCAGAACGGACAACGAAGAGGACGAGGGAACTCGGACGGATGCAAGTTTTACAAACATGCTGATGCAACACACATGATGACATGGCAAGATGCAACACGCAAGCAGATGACATGGCAAAGACAACGAATGACTGACTGACACCAGGCGCACCGGTATCGGGGTGTCATAGTGCACTAGTTCGACGAAGAGATGGTGATACAAGTGTAATATGGATAGTGGATATAGGTTTTTGTAATCTGAAAATATAAAACAGCAAGGTAGCAAGTAACAAAAGTGAGCAAAAACGGTATTGTGATGTTTGAAAATAAGGCCTAGGGTTCATACTTTCACTAGTGCAATTTTTGTCAACAATGATCACATAATTGGATCATATAACAATCCCTCAACATGTAATGAAGAATCACTCCAAATTTCCTATCGCGGAGACCATAAGATGAAATTTCTTGTAGGGTACGAAACCACATCAAAGTTATTATTTCTGATCAATCTATTGGGCTATTCCTATAAGTGTCACAAACAACCCTAGAGTTCGTACTAAAATAACACCATATGACACACACCAATCAACCCTAATGTCACCTGGATACTCCAATGTGTAGCTATGTGTTCTCTCTCTC
>LR738709.1:378609304-378630092 GCA_902687465.1 Secale cereale | reverse complement strand
TCTCTCTCTCTCTCTCTCTCGTGTTCTTGATTTGGAACGATCTTGATGTACCTCGAGCTTTGTTATTATGATGAATTGAGTCTTTTCCTTTGAGGTTTTGTCATGTCAGATTGAATCTTTTGGATGTGAGAGCATTTGATGTATGTCTTGCGATGGGATATCCGTGGCGACAATGAGATGTTCTATTGATCTACTTGATGTATGTTTTGGTTATCAACTTGCGGATTCCCGCGGTGACATTGGGGTAATCTATGCATAGGGGTTGGTACGTGTTTTCATATTCCGTTCTCCGATAAAAATCTTGGGGTACTCTTGAAGTTCTTTGTGTTGGATTGAATATTATGAATCTGAGATTGTATGATGCATATCATATAATTGACCCATGGATACTAGTACAAACCCTCAGCCCCGAGGATGGACTACTCCCTCCTCATCATGGTGGCCGTCGGGATGATGAAGATGGCCTCTGGTGATGATTTTCGCCTCTGGCAGGGTGCCGAAACTGGGTCCCGAGAGGTTTTTTGTGTCTACACAGGCTTGCGGCGGCGGAACTTCCGATCTAGGTTTCTTTCTGGGGGATTTCAGAATTTATAGGAATTTTTGGCATCGCTCTCGCGTCAGGGAGGTGCTCGAGGGGCCCACAAGCCGTAGGCGCGCGCCCTAGGGGGCGCGTCCCCTAGGCTTTTCGACTCCTCGTCCACTTCCTGGCCTGGTTCCAGTGCTCCAGGGGTCTCTTTTGATCCATAAAAAATCACCGTAAATTTTCAACTCATTCCGAGAACTTTTACTTCCGCACAAAAAACGACACCATGGTAGTTCTTCTGAAAACAGCGTCATTTTGGGTTAGTTATAATAAAATCATACCTAAACCATAGAAAATTGTTGTAAACATGGCATGAATACTTCATAAATTATAGATACATTGGAGATGTATCAACGCCACGGCACCCACTGTTGTTGCAGCCGCCCCGACTCCTCTCAGAGGCTGCTGTAACGGACGAAGATTTCGTCTGCCGAATCGAGATAATGAGAGAGCGTTCGCTCCGTCACATGGGCTCATCGCCACCATCATCGGTGCGTGTCAAGGAGTATTCTCCATCCCCGCCACGCTACCGCGTGAAGTGCGAGCCGCGTTCCCACTCCGGACGGTCAAGGACGAGCCAAACTGGCCCAATCGCAACCGCGGTATCCAGATTGGATGCCGCTTCAAGGAGGAGCGATCGTCGCCCCCACACCACCACGACGTCCAGATCGGACACCGGGTCAAGGACGAACCAGCATCCCCGTCATGTAGCCGGTACGGGTGCATGGACGCACCCTCATCGCTGCCGCACCGCCACAACCTCGTCGTTAAGGAGGAGCCGCCGCCCGCAATCAGGAAGGTGCAGGGCCTCATCCTCCACTACCTCGGAGGAGGCAGTTAGGGCGGTGCCTCAGGCTTCAGGGCCATCGTATCCTAGGCGGAGCGCGCGGCGAGCCATTAGGCGAGGTACAACCGGCGCAATGTCGTTCGCCGTTGCGCGTTCCCCAAGAGCGACGCGACGATGGATTGGGTCCACATGGCTCACCCCAGCGTTGGCGCTCGACCGCTTTGTGACCACCACAGAGACGGCCGCCAGGCGACGGCGAGCTCGCCAAGATCAGCGAGGAGTGGTCGCTTGGCGACTGCTCCGCCAACATCGGTCACAGCAAGGCCGCCGCCAGGGCTCCGAGGGAAACGCCGGCAGTGGCTGCGGCGGCACTCCGCACCACACAGCAGGAGGCAGGCAGCCACCGGACAAGACTGTTGCGGCCCTCCATCGTTGTTCCGTCATTGAAGGGACGATGAAGATGATGACGTCGGCAGCACCGACGGCTACAGCGGCACTCTGCACCACGTGGCAGGAGGCGGAGCAGCTCCTCCACGAGCGGCAGGCAGCCGCAGGACAAGACTGTCGCGGCCCTCCATCGTTGTTCGGTCGATGGAGGGACGATGACGACGGCAGCACCGACGGCCACAACGGTGAGGCAAGGCAGGGCGGCCACGCGTACGAGGTGGTCATCCGGTTTGGCCAAGCGTACACACCGAGGGCAAAAAAATGATACTAAAAGGCTATGTCCTAGTTTGAAGTTACTTCTGGACAAATACGGGTAAGGAAATTAACTAATGAACAATACATGAATATAATTTCTTCATTTGTGAACACGTATCTCAATAACATTAACATTGAGAATCTTGGTATACTTTTGTCTTTCCAGTTGAATGGGCTCATCTCATTTTCTTGAGATTTTTCATAGTTTAATGAACTGACCACTGCATGTCGTGTTTGGTAGTCTCAAGTCATTGAAAGCACACACGCCATACATCTCTTATTGGTTGATTGTTTTATTCATGTCAAGAAACAATAAAAGAGATGATAGTTAATGCACCGCACCGGAGGAAGTAAGGGATTGTTTGGTTTCCAGCCACAAATTGCCACACTTTGCCACATCTCACCTTAGGCAAGTTTGACCATGTTAGGTGGGTGTTTGGTTCTAGCCACACCTAAGGCAAGATATTTTTTATGAGCAGTGAATCCCACATGTCATAGACACAAAAAATGTGACAAGATTCCCTTAGGCAAGCCAAAATGTGGCTAACAATTTGAGCAATTCAAGTTAGGCAAGTGTGGCAAAAAGTAATGTGGCAACATAAGGCAAACATAGTCACAATCCAAACAGCCCCTAAGTTTTTGGATTATTTGGTTTTCATAAGGTGACTTATTCACCTAGACGAAGGAAGTAAGTTTTATTTTCATTTTTGTTAGGATTTAATTAATCCTATTAATCCCTGCTTTTCCTAATCGAGGCGGTTGTCTCGTGTCCCTTCGGACGCACCCCTTCGGGGGCTATATATATGTGTAATCCCATCATCAATGAGGATACCGATTCATCTTATCCCTCTCTCTCGATGGTTGTCTTTCGTTGCTCTAACACGTTATCAGCACGCTCCCGGCGGAGCGATCCTATCGGCCTCACGGCGTCGACGACTACTCCTTCAGCGCTGCTCCCTGGTGGTCGACGCGCCCCTCGTCTTGCATCCATGCAGATCGGCGGCGTTCGAGGCCATGCCCCTGGCCAGCCCTCCGGAGCGATAGGGCCCGTTGTTATCCCCACGAGCGGCTCTCGCGTCCGCTCTACCACAGGTGCGGCCACGACCATAGCAACGGCCGCTCACGTCACAGCGCGCCGCTCCGAATCGGCATGGATACATCCCTGCATAGGAGAACTTCATCGATCAGGAGGAGATCTATATAATTTTGTCTTCCTGTGATCTAATAACTGATTCTCAATTATGCATAAGGAATCGCTTGTGAGCATGTCCAGATCGATTGATCTCTGCGGGAACAGGAACCGGAAGAAATTTTGGATAGAAGGAGAAGAAATAATCGATGTCAGCACAAGATCAAAAAAAAAGAACAAGTCCGACGGGCAAATCAATCATCCTGGACAGCATTCTATCTGTGCCCATCACGCAGACACGAAAGAATTGATCTAATTGCTGCATGATTAAGGTGCTTCTCTTCCTATACATGCTCGTTATCATGATTAGTACCTTGGGCTCTTGCCAGTTGCCACTCGAGCGCACGCATCGGCTGCCCTCAGCCATGCACCATCAAGGAGGCCTAGAGCACTCGACGCATCAGCAGCCGGCCGCGACGCAGCGGCTCCACTAGCGCGGCTTTCAGCGGCCCTGTGGCACGACCGCGTAAGGCATCCGCGGCGGCTGCGCGTGGCTCGGTCCCTGGGCGACTGAACTTCTGGCGGCCGCACCACACGCCTGCGCCCGCGCGCCGCCGTAGCCGCACCCGCCCGGCCTCCGCACGCCGTCGTCGCTGCCCACGCCCGGCCTCCGCGCCCGCGCGCCGTCACCGCAGCACACGCTTGCGCCCGCGCGCCGCCGTAGCCGCACCCGCCCGGCCTCCGTGCACCGTCGGCCGCACCCCACTCCACCCGTCGGCGGCGCTGCGTTGGAGATGGGGATCGGGGTGGTTCGGGCTTCGGGGTCTCCCACCCGTACCCGTAACCGCTCCTCCTCCCCTGCGGCAGCGGGTGGGCCGGCCAAAGGCCGTGGAGGCCCAGGCCCAGGCGCTCGCCCCGCTCGGATGTGGGCTGAATGGCCGCCTCGACCGGCATTCGTTCTTTTTTCTCTGTTTTATCAACAGTATTAATTACTTTATTTTCTGTTGAGTTTAAAATTCCAGAAATATGTCTATGTTGATACTTGACATGTTCAATGTGTTTACCACATATCAGATTTCTAGAACATGTTTCCGCGATTGAGATTAAGTTTTCTCGCACACCAATATAGACTTGCGATTGAGAATTATTAGTTTCTCGTAAAACAGTCCCATTGCGATTGAGATCAATTGTCTCTCGCAAATTATTAATTCACCTCGGTGAATTATCTTGCAACATCATTACTACTCACTACATTAGTAGTATTTTTCTGTTGAGTACCGAGATGTATTCCAGATCTTAAGTAGACGTAATACATTTCCACGTTTATCACGTGTTAAGATTAATTACGTCCATTTGCAATAGAGATTTTTAATCTCTTGTAAAGATAAATTAAGTACCTCTGTACTGTTTCTCCGTTGAGTACGAGGTATTCCGGAATATTTCTATAATGTATCTATTTCCATGTTAACCACATGTGAAATTAATACATCTATTTGCAATCGAGATTTTAAATTTCTTGCAAATACATATGCAAAATTCATGGTGTCATTCTCAGCAATTTGAGAGCCACACTAATGATTTCGGGCCACCTTTCTTGAAATCGATTAATTTTGCAACATTAAGATGTATTTATATTACGCAATCTGTAATATAAATAAATTACCGGTTTTTCACCGGAGATGATATGTTCTATGTGTTCACCACATTGCCATTCTTCGTGAGCATGTCACAACGGTCGAGATTGATTTCTCCCGCACAACAAAGATGTAAATTTTTGACAATAACATCTCCCTCATTACATTTGGAAAACACAAGGTAATGAGTTAGTTCTAATGCCCATGAGCAAACTACCTCTATTACTGTGAGATCCGTATGATCTTCAATGTGTTATGTTCCCACAATTGAGGTTGAGCACTTTCAAGTTATACACTTGAGTAAAAATTTTGCATTCTTATTACGAAACCATGATGATTTTTAATTTACTTCTTGTAAATTAATTATCTCTGGCTTGCCCCTATAAGTAATAGATGGCTAACAATTTGAGGCTCTTGCCCTCGATGGCCACAACTTACTTAAGCGGGTCATGGACATCAAGATCGGTCTTGCATCCCATGGGATAGCGCGTGCAATCCTAGCCATGCCACCGGGACGCAAAGGACCTCAAGGGTAATGGTTTGAAACTCACTTCAAACCCTCAACCTGACACCATCAAGTTGTCACGAAACCCTATGAGCATGGAGAGCATGATGGTTGAATATGCATCAACCGACGTATTTGGAGACTATACATTTAGTCCCTTAGTCTCCTCAGTGATCTATTTATTGATGTCCATTTATGATGTTCTAATAAGAACATGATTATTGTTTTCATCATATATTGTATATCACAATATATCGTATCAGCACTTTGGTACAAATATATTTCTATGTATTCTATATATCTGACATTGTTTTTCATATTGAAAATCTTCATATATATAGATTTCTACGGGGTCAATCTGATGAAAGGTGATTTGTGCCATGTGGACATATGCACCACGAACTCTATACTCAGGGAAGTGAAATGTTTCCACTCTCGTTGAGAGAAAGGAGATATTTTAAAATCGCTAGACGCGATGAGGTATTTGTTGGCTCAACTCGAGTCATATTTACTGTCCCTGTGGGTACTCGAGTAACGTCAGAATGCTTTATTGCTTCCGGGTTTAACTCGTACCCTACTAAACTATAGAGGTATCCGTTAAGATAGTTTCCATAGTGAAATTTATGATGACAACAAAGAGGAATATCTTCTCTTTACCATATGCAACGGATATGGCAAGCACATTCTTTTTGTATCATCATGGTTGTACTACACATACTACAAAACCCGTAGCACATGTTGCGTACGGGATAGTTTTCCATAGTGTCTTTTGCATGACAAATTTGGCATTCCAGTTTTTGGTCATCATTGACATTGGGTTGAAACCGAAACTATCAGCAATTCCACTGGTTTATGATTATTATGATGCTAAATTCTAACAACATTTGGATTTTATGTGCACTACAAGTGACACAGGGAAGCTAATTTTAAGGCCCGCACACCTTAAAGTCTATGTTGAACCACTCAGACTCCTTGAATGCATCAAGCTGAGGTAAGTGGCTCTTCCCATACATTGACTAGACTATTCAGGTACTCCATGGTTCTAAAAGACATATCTACATGATGGTCTTAAGTGTGTGATTTATTCACACGAAACCATTGGCTTTATCCTGACATCGATTTCAAGCAAATCGGATGGACAACATTGCATAATTCTCCTTGGGTGCTTCCTCTATGGCTCTTGGATTGAAGTTTAGCAATTTGTATTAATGTCTAGACTCAAAATGGTTTGGTAGAATCTCATCCAAAGAATTGAGCTCATTGCATGATCTTTACTTTGAATTGCAACTTACCAACTTTACGTTGGAGTCATGTAGTCTTACACACTCATGACCAAACTGCATATATTATTCCTCTCTATCTTTGATACGTGGAAATCTACCAAGTATTTCCCATCTGCAGTACTTCGGTTGCATACCGATATCACCACCCGGCATACATCATTGGCCCCTCAACATATAGTTGGGATCTATGTGAGGAATAACTGTATTACCGTCAATACCTCAAGCCCCTCACATGGGGAGTTATTCAAGGCCAGTATGCTGATTCAACGAGGAACATTTCCAGGCATTAGGGGGAGATTTCAAGTACCATAAAGAATGCCAGGAAATTAGTGGAATGTTCAACACATTTCTGCCTCAAATTCACGTACTGAAATATCTGAACCATGCGTTCAGAAGATTTGCAACACATTGCAAATAACCTGCCAAATTCATTTACTGACTATAAAGGTGTCACGCAATCCTACAATCCTGCAAAAATATGTCGGAAAGAGTGGAGATACCAACTAAAACCACTCAACTCCCCGTTCAAAGCAACAGGGGGAGAAGTACGACAACAGTGCATCAGGATTCGGCTTCTTGCATGCAAGGATATCAAGGCCTCTGAATCAGTAAATGCATGTCAACTTTACGTTGACAGACACCTAATGGGTAGTATACACCCAGTGGAAGGGAAACCTCCACCAACCCAGGTCATAGTGCACACAATGACCGGGACATCGGAATACCTGACTCAATCGCATTGGGAAATCGCGAGCAGTCACCATGGGTAACGATATTTCCATCAACTATATATTGATATATAGATTCTGGAGAATCATATAATCGGAAGTCTACAATTGTCGACATACATTTCTCAACTAGATTGCAAAACCTTACAAATGATTCAGATCCAAAGACCATGGCCATGGCAAAGTGTGATCAACACTCGGACTGAACTCAAGCAAAGGGATCTAGGTAGAAATGATCTTGCTCAATAATGGGAAGGTATTCATAAGCAATACCTACACCAGTTTTCTTCTGGAAACGGAATTGAGAACAACGAGGTGGTGAAACGAAGAGCAAGTATTGTAGCACAAGGGTTCATGCAGATACCCAACTATTCTCCAGAGATGGAATCTCTTTCCGATTACTTATATCATTGGCAGTACAAAATCATCTAGTTCTGCAGTTGATAGATGTAGTGATCACATATCCATGTGGATCACTAGATTCAAACATATATGGTTGATTCCCGATGGAATCCCACTTCTGAATCGAAATGCAATGCGCAACATACATTGTGTAAAATCAATAAGTCACCATAAGACTTATTGTTGTCGGTACATATGGTACAACCGACGTAGTGAGTTCCTTATACAAAAGGATTACTCCTGCAAAGATGATTATCCATGTTTGTATATCTGCAATGACGACACATGTAATCATCTAATGACGGAGTTTAAATGAAGGACTTGGGTAAACCAAAACATCGCTCGTTAGTACAACTTGAGCACCTTCATTCATGCATTATGGTATACTATGTTGTCTATATCCATGATATATTGGAGAAATTCATTGTGAACAAATCTTATCCATCCATAACTCTTATGGTAGTTCATTCTCTAGACGTAGAGAAAGATCTATATAGACCAAGAGATGATGGAAATGAGATATTGGGACTCAAAGTTCCATAATGCCATTGGATCCATCAAACACAATCGGTTGGTACTCAAGAATATCTTTCGATATCTCCAAGGCATCAAACATCTTGTCCTGGTTTTTCAGTTTCACAGAAATGTGAACACTGATATCATTGGATACATCGATTAGATCCCCACTATATCAGATCGTAGACAAGTTTAGTTTACTACTAGGTGTGGTAGCCCTCTCATAAAGAGTCTTTAAATCAGACCTCATGGCTACATTCACCAACCATTATCTCAACGATAATGTTTCTTGTGTTGCTCGGATGCAAACAGGTTACATAATAAGCAATATCACTATATTGCATATCTTGCAAGTCAAATCATGCGACTGATTTGTTCAGCGGGTCTCTACCAACTTCTATGTTTTGGTATGTGACAGCTTCAAATTTTTGCAAGAATCAGGGGGAGTATCTTCCTGAATTGTTCATGTTCAATGCATCATATTATACTCTTTTTCCCTTCATGAGTTTACTTTACAAGTTCTCATAAAGGTTTTTAATGAGGTAATATCAACATGAGATCATATGTCATACTTTATGTTTTCCCAATCGGGGTTTTTACGAAAGTATACACGACATATTTATTGTCTTCTAAACTCTATGGGTTTTCTCGTATTGAGTTAAAAGTGACAATAACCATTATATATTGCATCATTTTCTTCTTATTTTCCCACTGGGTTTGAAGGAGTTTTAGCAACATATGGAACACCTATCTCCTCATATTTTTCCCACAGGGTTTTTGGAAGAGCTTTTTCAAGATGATGATACTTACACTAACAAGCATGGATTAGGGGGAGTGTTAGGATTTAATTAATCCTATTAATCCCTGCTTTTCCTAATCGAGGCGGTTGTCTCGTGTCCCTTCGGACGCACCCCTTCGGGGGCTATATATATGTGTAATCCCATCATCAATGAGGATACCGATTCATTTTATCCCTCTCTCTCGATGGTTGTCTTTCGTTGCTCTAACAATTTCTATTCACCACACGTTCACATTTTGAAGTGCCTTAAATTGATGCATGTAAGGTTTAAAAGAAACCAACCAATGCATATAATCATTCTTACTCATTTAATGGTCATCCATGCATACACCATAATTATACGGATTAAAGTTTGAGTAATTTTATAAAGAGGTAAATACACTAGAAGTCTTACAACTTGCGCTCGACGGTCAGTTTGGTGCACAAACTTGTAAAATACATGTTTCTGGTCATCAAACTTGCGCGGACGTGCAAATACGGTCACAATTCCCGTACATGGGTGTATTCAGGTGCTTTCGCTGCGGACATGGCACGCCAGTGTGGCCAGGGCCCATTGTCAGTGGCTAGTGCATGTGATGTTTTTTCTGCAGAAACATCCTCGTTTTTTACTTTGTACAAAAGCACTAAAACAATAGTTACCCGTTGGGTCCCACCCATCAGTATACGTTGTAAATATATTGGGCAGAAAAATGGGACGGAGAACAAGTGACCAATTGTAATGCCGCTAGCCGCTAGCGACCTACCCATCGCAATTGATTGTGATTGCTGTTTCACTAGACTACTAATGTATGTATATCACCTATGAATAAAAGTACACTTTCTGAATATATTTTATTTTCTGTAGATTTTCGAATTTATGTACATTATTTTTACATATTTGTTTTTCTAGATTTTCGAATTTATAATAAATTCCGCTGATCTGTCCTAAAGAACATTATGAACTATATTTTGTTTTATTTAGATTATTCAGATTCAATCAGAAAATTCATTTAGTTGTCCCAAAAAAATTGCGTACATCATTCTGACGTATAATTTCTTTTATCCATATTTTCTAATTTAAAATTATTTGAATTCAAACAAAAATTCTTTGATTTATCCAAATGAATTTAAGTACCTTCATTCCCACTATATTTTTTATCAGTGTTTTTAAATTCAAAATTATTCAAATTCTGACAAAATTTTAGTGGATTTGTCCAAAAAAAACACGTACACTCATTCTGCACTATATTTGGTTTTGTCTAGATTTTTAAATTTAAAATTATACGAATTGAAAAAAACTAGTTGATTTGTCCAAAATATTTATCTAGAATATAAAATATTTTGAAATAGAAAAAAAGAAAGAAGAATACATAAGATAAATTGTGTTTATCTATTTAAATGTCATTGTGGCTGATGTTTTTTTGAACTCATTGTGGCCAGATGGTTGGTGCTAGCACACGCGCCGAGGTTATGCGGTCGTAGGTACAAATGTGGCTTCTCCTTTTCTCGTTTTGGTTTCTATTTTAACTCGTATGATCTATCTTATATAAAGCTAGTTGTGCTCTTTAAACCTCAAAAGTAAGGCGATCAGGTGGCTATCTTAGCGAGGCGTATCTTAGCAGGTCTTGTGTTTGAATCCTACTGCATATCCAGCATTTTTCATTTTATTTGAGGTTTTTGCGTAAATAAATAAAATGCAAAGGTGCTTTCTGAAGAAAAAACAGTGCATGCAGATTAACCACAGCTGACAGTGGGCCCCTGCCACATTGGATTGCCATGTGTGCACATAATAGGGCTTAATACGGTCGAAAGCACCGTATATGAACGAAAGGACAGGTTAGATGACCAGAAACACGTATTTTACAAGTTTGTGCACCAAACTGACCGTCACGTGCAAGTTCTATGACCTGCGGTGTATTTACCTCTTTTATAAACTATCATATACTCACCATCTACTTTGGTTGATAAGATTTAGATTTAAGGCTGGTAAACCGGAAAGGAGGGAGTACTGCGTTACTACAGTCGATAAAGGAAATGCTAGACTGTTTTGCCCCGTAAGTGTAGGATCATCCGAGCTCGTGCATATAAGAAGAAACTAGTAGAGACGCTTTTGTTTCATTCGGCACCACGGCCTGGCCACGGTCTAGCCGCCAGAAGCAGAGCCGTCTTCAGGCGCACGGAGAGCCCGTGCAGCTCGGTCATGTCCACGGGCGGCTTCCTCCCGCCGGCTAGCTCCCAGTCGAAGTGGTACACCAGGCTCGCGAGGGCCAGCTCGTTGGACGGCATGGCGAACCTGACCCCGGGGCAACCTCTCCTCCCGGCGCCGAAGGGCAAGAACGCGAAGTCTTGCCCCATCTCGTGGGTGTACTCCAAGAACCTCTCCGGCACGAACTCCTCGGCGCGGTCGCCCCACGTCGCCGGGTCACGGCCGATGGCCCAGGCGTGGATCAGCACCCGCGTGCCTGCCGGGACGTGGTAGCCGAGCAGCTGGGTGTCCTCGACCGTCTCCCGGGGCAGGAGGAGCGGCGTGGGAGGGTGGAGCCGCAGGGTCTCCTTGACGACGGCCTTCAGGTAGCGCAGATCCGGCAGATGGTCCTCGGTGACGTGGCCGGCGTCGCCGATGGTCGTGCGGACCTCGTCCTGGAGCTTGCGCATTTCTTGCGGGTGGTTAATGAGCTCCGCCATGGCCCATTCCAGCAACGTGAACGTTGAATCCGTGGCGGCGGCAAGCATGTCCAGGATGATGGCCTTGATGCCCTTCGTGTCGAGCTCGTTGGCGCCTAACAGCACGTCCACGAAGTCACGCTGATCGTCGTCCCCGGCGCCAAGCCTTTGGAGATGGTCTGTGATGACCCGCTCGAGCAGTCCATCCATCTCCTCGAACGCGCGCCTCGTCTTCCGCTCCAGCCCCGTCAGGACGTCGACCCACCGCAGCCATGGCACCTTCTCCCCCATGGGGACCGTGCCGAGAAGCTCCTCGATCTCGGCGAACACCTTCCTCAGCCTCGCTCCCCCCTCCTCGCCGTCGATCCCGTAGTCCGTGTCGCCAAACGTGGCGCGAGAGATGGCGGTGAAAGAGTAGACGATGAGGTTGTCGCTCAGGTTCACGACGGTGCCGGAGCGGCGGACCCGGTTGACGAGGGCGGAGACCTCCTGCCCCCGGACGCGTCTGAAGGACAGGAGGCGGAGCGGGTTAAGCATGTGGGTGACGCAGACGCGGCGGGCCTGGCGCCAGTGCTCGCCGTACGGCGCGAAGCCGATGCCGCCGGTGCCGTAGTAGAACCGGTCGACCATGAACAGCTTGGGGCGGCTGGCGAAGGCCAGGTCGCGGGTCTTCATGGCCTCCTCCGCGGCGGCCGCGGAGCACGCCACGACGGTGGGCACACGCCCGAGGCGTAGGTACATGACCGGGCCATAGGAGGCGGCCAGTGACCGGAGACTCCTGTGCGGCAGGCTCCCGAGTAGACGAAGGTGGCCGAAGACTGGCAGGCTGGGCGGCGACGGAGGCAACGTTCCCCGGGCAGCAACATTGCTGCGCGTCTTGGAGACGAGGAGGGTGAAGAGGAGGAAGGCGAGGGTGGTGAGGACGAAGGGCGAGTTGAACAGCGCGACAACAAGCAAGACGGTCATCGTGTCTCGAAACATACGAACTCTCGAACGACAAACTTTTTGTGGCGATCGATTTTACTCCTTGCCAAGATACAAGTTGTAGGCACCACACCTGCAGCTCATGTACGCGGAGGAGGTTATGCCGAGGAAGAGAGCCCGACTTAATTAATCCCTGCGTTTCTTTTCTTTAATGGAGCATTACGGCATGGCTAAAGAGCATGGTATCGGTGAACTCCACCCGTGCCAAACCCAGTTAAAGCATGTGAGCTGCTTCATCGCACACGTTTTGTTTTTGAATACCGTATATGCACTGTAATGACCAGCACAGTTGTTGTTTTTTCATAATTTAATTCCTACAGTTGAAAATTCTTCAGAATTTGTGTTGGAAAATAGGCAAACACATGTTTCATATCCATCATGCATACCCAATTTACATAGGTTCAACCACCATTACATAACCCAAATCACGGCAGCATATGTTCAAGCATTACAGGAACACCAAATTAAAACAAGAACCATAGTAGCATTAAAGAGACAAAAGATATGGTCGTTGGTGTAACAGAAGAAGTTGAATGCCCATATTGTGTGCTCCCCATGCCAAAGGCACGCATAACTTTAGTACAACCTCTTGTCATCTTGAGGAAGACTTCTAGTTCATTATAGCAGTCAGGTGAAATATTGGACAAGATCATGAACAGAACAATTTGACACTATAGTACAACTCATTTCCTACTGTTCCGGGTGACTTTAGATCATGAATAGAACAATTTGACACTATGGTCATCTCTAAAATGTTTCTACTGATTTTATACATGTTCATTGTCTTCTATCCCACGGTTCAACAAATATTGGGCATACAAAACAAATGCTAACTACCGATCCCACAATGATAGACAAAAATAAACAAAAAGAGGCATATCCGACGACATGCGCGTGTAGCCAGTAAGACAGTAGTTGAACTTCTCAAGAATACAGAAAGTCGGATTCAAATAGTTCCCCGGCAGTGTGTGCTTTCCCACGGCGCAGGCTGTATCGTGGTGATTATGAGCCCGTGTATCATAAACTGATGTCTAGTCGGCTTGTCCTACTACTGTTTTTGTCAGGAATCGATGATGACGAGAATCTGTGGTATCTGTAGTTCTCCGCGGAAGAGGACATTGGCTGTTGCGGAGAGGGGGTGAGCGGTAGAGTTACGTTCTGCTGAGCAGATAGTGGGGCAACACCGTTGTATTTGTACCTCTGCCCACCATAGCTGCAAAAGGGAGGGAAATAAAATGTGTCTACAAGATGGCCTGACCAACAGCCAGTCAAATGCATTTCAGATAGACAACTACAAAGATACTATCAATTCACCGAGTGCACTAGCCGGCTCTTAGTAAGACAAAAAAAATAGGACAAAGAGCTCACCTTTTCCTTTTGAACAACTCCTCGTCATTCGTGGTTTCTACAGGAAGAATGGTATCCCCTCTGGGAGTGAGAGACCATGGGCTAGGGGGCGGAAGTTCATTCGAGAAATACCTCCTCCTTATCAACTGAAATTAAATCTCAACAACATTAGTAAATAATCTTATGTACCAAGAATTCTTTTTTGCTACTCAAATGGAAAATCACTCGGTTACACAAAGCCACAAACCATGCGGAAGAACTTAACCACTGCTTCTTTATCATATCTTGCCTCTTTTGCAGCCTGCATCCAAAGGTCAACAGATCATTTGCTAAGGCACTAACAACGTCAACCCCAACCAGTACAAAAATAATGAGAGCAGAGCAGGACATTTTAATTCAGAGTCATACTTCTAAAGTCCACCGCGTTACAGTAAAGTTCTTTTTCATGGAAATGTTAAGACATTGCATGAAAGATCTGAATAAGAGCACATTAGAATTACCGTGAGCAGACCAGAATTGCCAGGGAAGCTATCCACAAGTGGAAGTTCTTCACTCGATGGAAGTAGGCCTTGCTTGTCAACCCATTGACGAGCAACATCAATAAGATTTCCACTGCTAACTCTTCTACCATCTCTTGGAGCAATGTCTACTTTGTTAGCAATCACTAGGTAAGGAACTGGAAGGCCTCCTGGACCACCAGACCCAAGAGGAGCTGAAAAGGTCCCAGACTCAGCAACCTCAACTGCCCACTTGCTCAAATTTGTCTTTGTCTTCCTCTGAGATAGGTCATAAACAAATATGACACCTGATGAATAATTATGGAGAAGTGAATACAGGATCTGTATTATCTGATGTACTAACAGTCTAACACGAATTTGTAATACCTAGTTGCTATGGAAAACTTGAAAAGCATATCTGAAATCACTCGGGCACAATAGAAAGAATGCATTGATTCTACCAAATTGAGAAGGGTCTTTTACGTTTGTGTCCCTAACTCGAACCCACTACTCAGATTTGCCCCTAATTCCGAAGCATGCTCAAATTTGCCCCTCCGCCGTTAGGTGGCTTTACAAAAATGCCCTTCCGTGCCGTTTCCGTCCGGTCAAAGGGCTTTGACCATTTTCTGATCGTTTGTTGGACATTGTTGCCCCTGTCTCCGTGTGACACTTACACGTGGGACCCACTCTTAAAAAATAAAAGAAAAATTTTGTTTCTCTCGCCCCTATGTTTGTATCACTTACATGTGGGCCAACCACAAAAAAAAATGAAAACTCTATTCTCTCTCCCATCTCTCTCTCTCGCCTCCGGCGTGCACGGAATCATCGGCGGCACACGTCAGTTGCCTGTAGAAGGCTCGCCGGCGTGGCAGATATGCGCTCACCATCGCTTCATTGTGCTTGATTCACTTCTCGGCAGAGTCAAGCGGCGGACGGCGACGGTTGTCATGGGGAGCTCATCGGAGATGTCCTAAGCACAAAATTGACAAGCCAGAAGGAAGAAGGGGCTCTAGGAGGGGCTCTTAGCGCCGGGATTTGGAAAGGGTGCGCCGGAAGCGACGAGATCAACCTGGGATGGCCGGCGACGCTCATCGCCGGAGATGAGGAAGGGGAGGGACAAGCACCAAATTGGCTAAGGGGAAATGTGTGGGAGCTCGATTGGATGTTGTTCGCCTCTATTTGTCGAGCCCTCGTGACCTCTGTCCCTCTCGCGCCAAGCGCCGCCCATCGCCGCCTCTCGAGCTCACTGCTACAATTCGTTCCGTCCACCCCACGCCCTCCGGCCACCCAGTCCACATCAGCTACCCGTCGGCAACCTCGCATGCCTGCTCTGCTTCGCCTAGCCACTCTAGCACCATCCCGTACATCGCCGCCTTCACGCACATGCCGGCGTTTAGCGACCCTGGTTAAAACCTGTTTAGCCTAACACATACTATTAAGTGTGCCACTAACTTGTGGGCCTTCTACTAACGAAAACAATTAAATCTATTAAGAGACAATGATATGTGGCCCCTACTGACTGGTCTAACTTTGACTTAATTTTTTCCTTTTATTTTTTAGAGTGGGTCCCACACGTAAGTGATACAAACAGAGGGGGTGAGAGAAACTGTTTTTAGAGTGGGTACCACGTGTAAGTGACACATTGAAACAAGGGCAAAACTGTCCAGCTAACGCTCAGAAAACAGTCAAAGCCCTTTGACCGGACGGAAACGGCACGGAAGGGCATTTCTGTAACGCCACCTAACGGCGAAGGGGCAAATTTGAGCATGCTTCGAAATTAGGGACAAATATGAGTAGGTGGTTCGAGTTAGGGACAGAAAAGCAAATGGCCCAATTGAGAATCAGGAAAAATCATACTAAAAGAAGTTGATATTTAGTTTATTTACACTTTGTGGTGAGAAGATAATTAAATAGGAACACCAGAGAATAAATTACTTAAGTCGCAGAATCTCAGAAAGGTCGGCAGTTGTGAGTTAAATAGCTAGTAGCAAATATGCAAATTTGTCACTGTATTTTATACGTAAAAATTTGTTGTTAATACTGGTTGAGAAGCAAATAATATTAGAAATGTATATTATGCCATATAAGATGACTGAACCAGATCAGTAGGGAAGCAAAGGCCAGAATATTATATTGGTATAAAGAGAATGGTGTACCATTAATTTGTGAATAAAAAAGTGAACGGCAATCTCTGTAGCGATCGTGCCCTGAAACATCCCAAAGCTCAACAAAGAAGTTCCTTTCAGCATCACCGACGATGCTATTAGATGAACTCCCTGGGCTTCCGTAAGTAATATGCTGAAACGATTGAGTAAACAATTCTATCAGAATATACTGCTGAAACGACGGAGTGAACACACTGCATTACATACTTTTACATCAACTGTACATCCAATTGTTTGGGTCGGTCGAGCAATCGCAGAACCTTCAAGAATGAGACGTGCCAATGAAGATTTCCCCACACCTGGAAAAAGGAAAGAAGGAAAATTCATCATATCCATTAAAACTAAACAGTAACAAGTTAAACTTCTACAAACAGTATTTGAGCATCTCTACAAGTTGATCACAATGGTATGTATTAAGGAGTATTAGTATTGGCCTAGGTCTATGTATGTAGTCATATTGGTCTAGATTTCCTTGTACCCCAAGTCTCCTGTACCACACATATTCTCCCCATGGGCTATGGTAATACCAAGCTGCTCCTCTAGCATGGTATCAAGAGCGAAGGTTTAGAGTTTTCTCCAGACACCACGACTCGTCCTCCTCTCTCTGTGGTTTCTTCAGATCAGTCTTGGACGATCGATATATTTTCAGTCTCATTTCGATTAATTTTCCTCTGGGTCGATCTCATCTACCAGCCATCAGCAATGCCCTGGCCAGATCAGGCCGCTGCTGGGCTGCCTCCTATGCCTATATCGGAGGTCCCCCTCCAATATCGGATCGAATCCGGCCTCTCACGCCCGACCCTCTGCTTCCCAGGCTGCTGGATCGGCCCCATCGCCATATGCATGTCACCTTGTGCAATGGGAAAACTTTGTTTTTGCCACTCTAGTTTTTGCCCACTTTGCTTATGCCACTCTAGAATTTGACAATTCACTTTTGCCACTCTTAGCTTTTGACAATATATCACTTTTGCCATTCCGTGGCAAAAGCAACATTTTAAAGTGGCAATTGTGATACATGTCAAAAGCTAAGAGTGGCAAAAGTGAAATAAAAAATTATCGTTTTTGCCATGGAATGGCATTTGTGATGTATTGTCAAAAGCTAAGAGTGGCAAAAGTGAGATGTCAAATTCTAGAGTGGCATAAGCAAAGTGGGCAAAAATTAGAGTGGCAAAAACAAAGTTTTCCCCGACCGGACGCATCCGGTCCCGATCAAAGCCCATCCGCCCGCTGCTCCGGTTGGATTGGGCCCGCCCGCTGCTCCGGTTGGATTGGGCCGCCGAACCGTAAAGATCCAACACCTTGTCAACGCGTGTCTGTTCTCCATCGACCACCGTGTCAATTATCTACAGTATCATATATTCAGACTGGGGTGTCGACTATTCAATTACTGCTTCGCTAGATCTAACAGAAATCGTCTCTCCGCGATCTGCGTTCGTTCGATGGTCCGGATCGGTTCTGGTTTGATTACCGTTGTACCAGTGTAGTGCTGTTGCATCTTAAGAATCCAGTTGTCTCCTAAGCTTAATCTAATAATATCCAGGGTGTGTATGCGTCCTACTAGAAGAGTCTGTTTGTGGGTAGAGTCCAGTTGTCTCTTAGATGGACCCAACTTAGTCAAGTATCCACGGTCAAAAAAAACTTAGTCAAGTATCCAGCGTGTATGGAATTACTGTTTAGAGAACGGTAACAGATCAAAAGGGTCTACATAAGGATGTATCCCCCTGTAAGGAGGGCAAGCAATGAAATATCTATTCCCTGCCTGCACTTCTCTTCTACCTCCCTAATTCCCCATCCTTTCTCCACTACCCCTCTACTGTATCACGGCGACGACCCTTGCGCCAGCGAGTGCCCCGCCATACAATCTCCATAGCAAACATCGGCTGCAACATCTGGTATTAGAGCTAGCCACCATGGCTGACAATGCGCCTGAAAAGACCAATCCCAATGAAGATGTGTTGGCAGCAATTGCCGTGCTGAGCAATAAGTTCAATAAGGAGTTTGCCCCTCTGGACTCGTGATTCAAGTCACTAGAACAGAGCCCGGGGGTGCAGGGAGGAGGCGGTGGCATTTCTTAGCGCCCTCCATCCTTGCGTTTCTGAGAGGCAGCATAGTACCTATCTGCTTGCCAACCTGGTGACATCCACGCCCTCAATTCTAACACAACAGCAACTGCCATGGTCCCAAGAATCATCTCACGGGACACCGGGCGTGCAGACGATCCCTCCCAACTCGCAGCCAGGATTTTGGTTTCCTCAATCAATGCCATCCAGGCCCTCAAATTTGCTGTTCTGCAGGGTCCACAATGTTGCAGATACCGCGGGTGTGCATCGATACCACAAACTGGAATTTCGTACATTCAATGGCAACGATGACCGGATGGTCAGGTTGAATTGGTGTGAATAATTTCAGCTCCGCATTCCATCCCTAATCCGATGTGCGGAACTGAGGTTGTCAACTGAATCGTCTCCAATGTATCTCCATTGCCTAACATGTGATCATCCTGGTGAGTGGATTGAGTGGTTTCCATGGGCAGAATATTGCTACAACACTAGCTTCCAGCATTCTATCAAAACCAGCCAGTGGTTTATGGCAGGACGCCTCCATCGTTGGTGTCATATGAGCCTGGCTCAGCACGTGTGGAGGCAGTTGAGCGCTCCCACGTTGAGCGGGATGAGTTCCTAAAGGAAATTCGTGACAGGCTTCTCCAAGCTATAAAGGAACATGACACTTAGCACCGTGACAATGAATTTGCAGTAGGAGACTGGGTTTGGCTCAGACTGCACAACCGCCAGGCAGCATCTATAGCGGTCAAAGCACAAGCTAAGTTAGCACCAAAATATTATGGGCTTTATCAAGTCTTGGAGAGGATTGATGCAGTAGCTTAGCGACTACATCTACCTACTGGTGCACGTCCATGCATGCTGCACTATTGAAGAAATTTCATGGAGATCCACCCGTATCTGACCCAGACCTTCCACTGATTGAACATTGGCGTGCCATTCCAGTACCAGAAAAGGTGGAGCAAGCACGCCAACGCCAAGGCAAGTGGGAAGTTCTAGTGCAATGGCATGGTTTGCCAACAACAGAGAGCACCTGGGAGCCGCTGGGTAAGCTCAAGGAACTCTACCCGGATTTAACTTCATGAACAGCTACTGGGGGCGTGCTTATAAAAGAAAGAACATGGGAGCAGCTAGCATGCAGGAATAGTCAGCTCTACCGAATATGCAGCTTGAGGAAAAGTGCTTCCACGAGAAGGGGAGCAATGTTGTGGCATTTTAAGAGTCCAATTGTCTCATAAGCTTAGTCTAGAAGTACCAGAGTGTGTATGAGTCCTGGTAGAAAAGTTTGTATATGGGTAGAGTCCAGTTGTCTCTTAGCTGGACCCAGCTTAGTCCTTTTTTTTTTGCGGGTATCCCCATTCTGAGTCTGTCCCAAACAACTACGTCGTCCTTCTCCTGTTCTCTTCATACAGAGCAGAAGATTACCTGGTGCCCGGGTCGCTGTAGAGCGGGAGCAGGAGGGAACATGGCGCTGGGTGGGAGGACCGGGTAGATGACTTGGATGGGCCAGGTGCCATGGAGTACCTGATGGGCGTGTTGGCCTCCAAGGTGCACGATGTGGCCGTCGAGACCTGCTGGAGTGCCCCAACAAGCTCTCCGAGCGCCTGGAGATCAACCTCCATATCAAGCATGAGGCCCTGGTAATTAATCACCAACCTTGCAGCATCCCTTTTTGAAGATGCAGCTTCATGCTTTCGTTCACTGATGCTTCAAGAAATTTTTAAATTTCCAATTGCTTCCTTTGATAAAACTTCCATAAGGGCAGGCTTTGAGGTTTACCTTGATTATGATGTTTAGATTGCTAACTCACCCTGGTGTTTGCATGTTCTTGTCGTACTATCCCGATGATAGTGCAGGTTAGCCACGGATAAATAGTCAGAAACCCTGAATACGCGTAACCTGTAACACTAGCTATTTCAAGCTACAATACTACAAAAAATAGATGGTGCCATGATTCAATTTCAAAACAGTGCACACATTCAGGGTTTTCTTCATTCCTTTTTCAAAAGTTGTCCCTTGATTCC
>LR738709.1:378553780-378608012 GCA_902687465.1 Secale cereale | reverse complement strand
CCCTCTCTCTCTCTCTCTCTCTAGCCACTCAATCTACTCCAAATTTTAGAGAGAGCAAGAGGATTACCCCTGCAAATCTATCCAATAGAAACTCGAGTTTGTTGATTACCCACACGATCCTAGCTAATCTTGTTACTCTTAGATTTGTGGGGAACCCTAGACGGTTGGTATTTCCCGTGAGCTTCCGATTCGTTGTGGCTGTGCCCCGAACTCGTTTGTGAGGGTTTGGAGCTCACCCGAAGAGCTACCCCTAGTGAGAGGGAACTTGGGCATTCGTTGACAAAGGTTCTCAGAGACATAAGGTGAGGCATTCGTTGTCGTGGGAGCATTCGTTGTTCCCCGCCTCTCCAGTGGAGATTAGCACACCCCCAAGTGTGTGAACTTTGGATTCTCCTCGTCTCCATCACTTCCGGTTGTCTCTTAACCCTAGCTTTACTAGTTATTACTTATTACTTGCTTGTTTGACTCCTTGTGTAGCTTGCTAGCTTGTTGTAATGCATCGTGTAGGGTGTATCACCTAGTTGCATACCTAGAGAACTTACATTTCTGCACTACTACCTCCGTCCTGGTTTATTGGTCCCCATTGTATTTTGTGCCAATTTTTTTACCATAGATTTAACTAATAAAATATTAATGTATGTCGTAAAAAAATATATCATTGGATTCGTATTTGAACATAGTTTCCAATGATATTATTTTTAGTGGCATGCATTAATATTTTGTTAGTTAAATTTAAGGTCAAAATTTGGTACCAAATACGAAGGGGACCAATAAAGCAGAACGGAGGTAGTAGGCTCTAAACGCAACTAATAAAAATAATTTAGTTTGGTAGTTGCCTATTCAGCCCCCCCCCCCCTCCTCTCCCCAGTCGACATTTCAGGCATCTTTGATCCTTCATCAAGGCTAGCAGCCCAGGTTTTTGAGTCGCGACTTGGCGAGTCGCCGTGAGCCCTGCGGCTCGGCGTGTAGTCGACGAAAGTCGCTGTATAGTCGCGAGTTGCCCTGATTTTTGGAAAACGACTTGGCGATTAGTCAGCGACTCAAAAACCATGCTAGCAGCCAAGAACGCTTCTTGATTTTGTGGGCAGGTGGATTCTTGGACGTGGCAGTCAGCAGACTTGCTCCAGTCTGGCTCCACTAGGCTGGATGCCGTGAAGGCTGTGGTGCAGGAGCTAGAGACAAACCCTTGTTTCAACTCCGGCTGGGGCTGTGCGCTCATCCACACTAGAACCATTGAGATGCAGCGCAACACAATGGACAGTTGCCACGCCGTCTATGACGTGGACTTGCTCCAATCTGGCTCCATCACGTTAGACATCGTGGAGGCCGTGGTTAAGGAGTTGGGGGCAGACCCTTTTTTCAGATCCTGCCAGGGCTTCACGCTCACCTGCAAAGGCACTATTGAGATGGAGGCCAACATTATGGACAGGTGTGGCCGCCACCACAATGCCGTCTTCAGCGTCTCCACCGTCAAGAACCTCGTCTTGCTCACTCTGTGTGCTATGGTTGTAGTTGCCACTTTCAAATGTTTCATTGACCTTATACATATCACTTAACAATCTGTTTGATTCATTTAGCTGCATTCTCACCTTGTTCATGTCAGCTGGTGTCTGCTCCGTAGCAAAGCACGGGTGTTGTGCTAGTAAATCCTAAAACTAAAAAGGAGCTGCCGTTTGTCCATCCATTCAATATATACAACTCAAAGCAGAAGACACCCACACCACATTTAGAATCGGAACACCGGAGTTATGAAAATCTATTAAGCCAACTGCTAAATAACCCCAGAAAATAATTCATGTTCAGTTGGTTGGTGAATATATTTAGACAGATTTTAAAACCAGTTTCGCTCGTTGTACCAAAGCTAATTTTTTGCTAAAGCACGTCTAGATGTGCCCTAAGTATTGCACATCTAAGTCCTATATCCTTGATTTTACGCAGAGATTCGTGCAGGTATTTTCTTTTTTCTTTTCATTTCCTTTTTATGTTTGATTGAGTCACTTAGATGTGCAATAACTAGGGCACATCTAGATGTGCCCTACTAGAATTAATGACAACATTCTAGTGCTAACGTGTAACTAGTTGTAATGAACGCCGTGGATCTCAATCCGTAGCATAAGGCCTCCTAGAGCGTCCGAACGTGTCCCATCCTAGGTAAGATACGAGTTCTTAAATCGGAAGACTGACCTGAATCGCCGACGACGAGGACGCGCACCTGGCCGTAGGGCATCCCGCCGTTGAGGTCCCGCCCGCTCCCGCTCGCGCCGCCGTCCCTCCAGAACCTCATCTCCCCCGCCAATCAATCGAGCAGCGGCAGCTGCTGCTGCAGCACAGAAGGCTAGATCCGCGGATCCGGATGAGGCTGTAGCCGCATCGATCGGGAATGAAGGAAGGAATGATCCGAGTTCAGAAAGCAGGAGGAGGGGATTCAGATCTTCGATGGAGGCGAGTTCTCTAATCCGCTCGTGGGATCAGTGTCGGCGACGGCTGCCTCTCCTCCTCCCTTGCTGTCGTGGCTTCCTTTCGCTCGCTCTGCTGCAGGTGCTCTGTCGCGATGGCCGATGGAGCAACTCGCACATTCCCGGTGCGGTTGGCTATGGCTGGTCCACGGCCGTTGGATCAATCCAGAAGGTTTGGACTGAATGTTTGGCAAACTATACAGATCAAACTTTCAAAACTTGTTACTACTACTTCCGGTTTATTGGTCCCCTTGTACCATATTTTTTAACACAGTACAAACACAAGCACTCATATATACATATACTTCCGAAATTACCGTAGTGGTCATATGAACGAGCACACGCACACCCTATTCTATGAGCACCTAGACTGAGCCGGCATATCATCTTAAATTTTTATAAAATTACCGTAGCGCCTCGCAGTCGATAGGAACGTCTCCTCCCACTGAACGCGCATCACCATAAATCATGAAATACAAGATAAATGCGAGCATCAGGACTTGAACCTTGGCGCACTGGGATACCATTGTTCACCTAACCATCGAACCACAGATTGATTCACTTCTTACCATAGATTTAACTAATGTCGTGTCACCAAAAATTACATTGTTGGATTTGTATTTGAACATAACTTATGATAATATTATTATTTTTCTATGTGCAATTATATTTTATATTAGTCAAAATCATGGTCAAAATATGACCCTAAATACGAGGACTGACAAATCAGGACAGAGGTGACAAATTAGGACCATTGTTGCATATATTTTCTCTTATAAAAAGTGTATATACGCGCGCACACTCTCATACGCACACTCACTCATTAGTGCATGTACAATCCATCCATATGAGCACCTTTGATAGATTGAACTTAGATATTTTAAGACTGATGAAATCGTCACGTATCCACCATAGCACGGAAAAAATATAATAAAAAAACTAAAATAAATTTATGAAAATGCGAACACTGAGCAGGTTCCACTCTGCACTAAAGGTTCCACTCTGCACTAAACATCGGGCAAAGCATGATTGCTTGCCACAAAATTTAGTACAAGAAAGAAGAAAGATTATGTGAACAACCCGCAGTTCATCACCCAACTTCAAAGTACTATGAGTAGTCCATGCGCAGCTGGATCAAACAAGAATGGTTTGGCCTGAATATTTGACAATTATAGCGGTCAAACGTTCAAGACATTAACAATGAATATCATTGTTGTTGTTGCGTTCTTTAGGCAAATACAAACACATTACTCCTCCTTTAAAATATGTTGGGAGACCCACCTCCTCAACGATCCCGAATTGTTCTACTTCTGAGGCCTCGGATCTGGTAAATATACCAAGCAAGGTGTGATCATTAATCCTAACATGTGGATTATTTCTTTTTAGTGCACAAAACCTCTCCCAAGCTTGAGGTGAAGCCTCGTGTTTGGTTTTAGAAAAATATTAAGGTCTCTAAGTACAACAATGACGTTTGTGTAATGGCATATATTTTTTCATTAAAGCAAAAAAGACAATCTTGATAACTTATTTTAGAAGAACAACGCACTTTATTTCATGTGCTCGAGTTTAGGGGGATACAAAGATGATCCGGAGGATCGATGAGCCACACATGTCGGCCAATATCTAGGCTAGTGGCCATTCTAGCTAATCTATGTGCCTCACCGTTGCTTGTGTGTTGTTCGTGGACGAGCTCACAGCTCTGGAACTTCTGCTCTCTTTCATTTATCTCCGATAAGATCATGCAGTACTCAGCCAGATAGGCTAGGATCTTAAGGCCGTTTATGACTCTCAGACAGTCCGATGCAATTCGCACTTTATGAACAACCAAGTCCTCGGCGAGTGTGAGGGCCTCCCTGCATGCATATGCCTCCAATGTTGTTGGTTCCGTTATTCCATGAAAAACTTCCACTGATGCACCCACGAAAAGACCAATCTCACTCCGACATACAACTCCTACCGCATATGTACGTATTTGATGATTTCGCTACAACCCCGTCAACGTTCAGCTTGACCTCTCCCCCGGCCGGTGGAATCCATGCATGCCAAAACATGCCCCACCTTCGGAGCTCTTGCAGTTCTAGTACTTTGGTCTTTGCTTGGAGGTCATTGAGCTCCCGCGTGTACTTCTCAATATACATCTTTGTGGACAACGGACTATGCATCTCATGCTCATGGATTGCCTTTCTTCTAGCCCACCAAATGGCCCACACTCTGCTAAGAGTGCTGCACAAACCAAAGAGACACAACCTTGGATTGGTAGTCTCATGGCCATAGATTGGAAGAAGAGAATCATCGTCGCGAAGGACCATACACTCTTGGACATATTACAGTCTAGTAAAGCATGTCACCATGAATCCACAGCCGCTAGATTGAGCACGTCCCCTCTGCTGCCATATGTTGTCAAAGTTGCTCCTGGCCCAGCGGCTGCGACGCCCACGCTAAGCGCCAAGCGAATAGCTACAGCTTGGCCGGGACCTTCACCCCCCCCCCCCTAAAGCGGCTTCCATTCTCATCCATACGGCTCCGTGTCTGAGCTGCCCGATGTCCCATTGAGCCAATCTTCCCTTCTGAGTTTTGTCTGTACAACCGGACGGTAGCAGGACCGGACTGAAAAGACTCCACTCGGCTCGTACTGCCATGCATAGAAATCTCTCTATTGCTTGTAGCTAATTGGATTGTCAGATTATACCCGCATCCATGGGAAGGAAGTAGTCTTGTAAACATGATTCATCCCATGTTCTATTAACATGCACTATCAATTTGGATACATGTGTAGGAGGGTTATTTGAAATAGTGCTCAATGAATGCATGTTGTGGTTCTGTGGAAGCCAAATTTCGTTCCATATGTCAGTGTCCTCACCATCACCTATCTGCTTAATTAGACCAGTCTAGAGAACGCCCCTTCCATCGCATATGGAGCGCCATATCTGGGACGGTTGTGACCTACCTCAGCCAACCAAATATCAAAGGAACGGTAGTAGACGGATTTTAGTATGCGCACACCGAGCGAGTATGTGTCCTAAAGTAACCTCCATGCCTGCCTTGGCGGGGGGGGGGGGCAAGGTTAAAAATCTCCATGTCTCGGAAGCCGAGCCCCTCTTTATACTTAGACATGCACATTTTATCCCACGCGACCCATGTTGTCTTCCTTTCTCCTCCTTTGCTACCCCACCAAAATATGTGCTGGCATAAACCCCGCGTCAACTTGAATAAGGCCATAGAATAAGTTGGTAACTCCTACACTACCGGCTTGATGAGCACCTCCATATCACTGCCCCCGAGACACTTTTCCATCCATCCTTGCACATGCTTCCAGACTCTATCCTTAAGATAGGTGAAAACTCCATTCTTCGTGGGCCCCACATCTGATGGAAGACCCAAATATCTCTCACATAGAAATTCCTTATGAACATTCAAGACACTTTCTACCATGTACCTACAAGTGTTTGGGCAGCCTTTCCGAAAATAAATGGAAGACTTCTCATGATTTATATGTTGGCCCGATGCTTGACAGTAATCATTTAGAATGTTGTTTAGTTTTACCGCATGCTCCTATGTTGGCCCGATGCTTGACAGTAAACAACAAACAATCATCAGCAAAAAGGAGGTGATTAACGCCAGGTGTCGTGGGTCCAATCTTGATGCCCTCAAAAGTCCCCTCTTCTCTAGCCTTCTTGAGCATGCATGACAGCCCCTCTGCTGCCAATAAAAATAGATACGGGGAGATGGGATCCCCTTGTCTGATTCCACGAGTAGGGGAAAAATCTTGGTTGCTCCCCCCATTAAATAGCAAAGAGAAATTAACTGAGGTCACCCCTCTCATCACCTGGTCAACAAGACTTACAGGAACCAAGTTTCATCATAATGGCCTCCAAATACGCCCATTCTACTCGATCGTAAGCCTTCATCATGTCCAATTTCAGCGTGAAATGAACATTCCTCTTGCTTCTACTCTTCTTCATAAAATGAAGATACTCATATGCTATAATAACATTATCAGTAATCAAGTGACCCGGCACAAAGGCTGACTGTTCTTCAGAAATTATTTTTGGCAGGATCCACTTCAGACGGCTCGAAAGTACTTTGTAAGCGATTTTATAAATCACATTGCACAGCTTATAGGCCGAAACTAAGACAGTAATGTAGGGTTTTGTACCTTAGGGATAATCACGATGAACGTCCTATTGATCTCATCTGAGAAGTCATCTCCCTTTAACACTCGAATTACAATATGTGTCACCTCTTGACCACATAAATGCCAATACTTTTGGAAAAAAATGCGTCGAAAACCCATCTGGGCATGGTACCTTCGTTGGGAACATCTGAAAAAGAGTGTTCTTCACCTCACCCTCCGTGACTGCTTTAGATAAATTCCCGTTCATATCATCTGTAACTTTACAAGGAACATGTGAGAGGACCTCATCCATGCCAATGACCCCTTCTGATGCATATAAGTTTTCATAAAACTCCATGGCCATATGTTCAAGTTATGTTGGGTCCTCACAAATAGTTCCATTTTGTCTCGTCAAACGTTGTATTCGATTTTTGTTTCGGCGACTAGAAGCTTTCTCGTGAGAAAAATGTGGTTTGGTCACCCTCGAGTGAGCATTGTACATGCGCATTGACGCCACATAACTTCTTCCCTAAACCTTAGTTCTATTATTCTCTGTTCAACTTTTATTTCCTTGTGTGAGGCACTTATTCTGGCCGGATCATCCCACAACACTGCTAAACGCTTTGCGCAGTTTACATAGTTCCTCACGCACTGCTCCAAAGGTGTCCGTGCCCCAGCCCAGCAAGGCTGGCGTCATGTTTTGCAACTTCTCCTTTAACTGCACCACCGTGGATGTATGTGTGCTGCTCCATGCCTCCTCCACCAGTGCCTGGACTCCAGCATGGCGCTCCCACGTCAATTCATAGCGGAAAGGTTTAGACTTTCCTATACGCTGGTTGTGTGCCTCCATATTATTAAGCAGCAAAATAGGGGAGTGGTCCAACTTTACAGCATGAAGTGGCGAACCAAGGCGAGCGGAAAGATGAAACTCCATTCCGGGTCGCTAGGGCTCAGTCTAGCCTTACTCTGCCATAGGCGTCATTCTATATCTTTCGTTCAGGCGTCTAGTCTAGGCCACCACATCCTAAGTTAGCTAGCTGACAAACATTCAGTGCATCTTTGAAAGCATTGATCTATCCCATATCCCTCTCATTGGGGTCCAAACTGCTCCTCCTAGCGTAAAACTTCATTAAAATCGCCAATGCACAACCATGGTAGATCACTATCCGCCTTCAGAAAGTGCTTCATGTCCCATGTTCCATACCGCATACTTCTGTTAGCCTCGCCATACCCAGCATGTTAATCCCCATGTGTCTTTCCCTCTTTCTTTCACCTCCATGTCTATATGGTACTTTGAAAAGTTCCTTAACTCAAGTTCTAAAGGTCTCTTCTAGTATATGCAGATACTCCCACTCCTTCCTAAACTTCCAACTCCGTAGGCACTCACGTAGCCCAACGTTCCTGCCAAACCCTCCATGCGAGACTTCGTGATTTGTGTTTCCCCGGCGCAAAGGATCGTCAGCGCACTCTCCAGCGCGAGATCGTGGAGTTCGTGAACTATCGCGGGGTCGCCTAACCCACGACAGTTCCAACATAAAATCGACATTAGTCCCAACAGTCTTCCGTCGGGGAGGCTGTCGATGTTGCCAAGTTGGTTACTTAAAGTTGTTCATCTGTCCTGATATGTATCAAAAGGTGATCACCTCTATAAATAAAATCAACAGCCTCGTCCATGGTACCCCCAGATGGGGTTGCACTAGCTCCACTTGAAGGAAATATGCCATAGAGGCAATAATAAAGTTGTTCTTTATATTTCATTATTTCATGATAAATGTCTATTATTCATGCTAGAATTGTATTTACCAGAAACTTGATACATGTGTGGATACATAGACAAAACACAGTGTCCCTAGTAAGCCTCTACTAGACTAGCTCGTTAATCAAAGATGGTTGAGTTTCCTAACCATAGACATGTGTGATCATTTGATTAAAGGGATCACATAATTAGGAGAATGATGTGATGGACATGACCCATTCGTTAGCTTAGCATATTGATCATTAAGTTTTAATTGCTACTGCTTTCTTCATGTCAAATACATAATCCTCCGACTATGAGACTATGCAACTCCCGAATACCGGAGGAATGCCTTGTGTGCTATCAAACATCACAACGTAATTGGGTGATTATAAAGATGCTCTACATGTATCTCCGAAGGTGTTTGTTGGGTTGGCATAGATCGAGGTTATGATTTGCCACTCCGAGTATCGGAGAGGTATCTCTGGGCCCTCTTGGTAATGCACATCATAAAAAAGCCTTGCAAGCAATGTGACCAATGAGTTAGTTGCGGCATGATGCATTACAGAACGAGTAAAGATACTTGCCGGTAACGAGATTGAACTAGGTATGAAGATACCGATGATTGAATCTCGGGCAAGTAACATACCGATGACAAAGGGAATATCGTATGTTGTCATTACAGTTTGATCGATAAAAGATCTTCGTAGAATATGTAGGAACCAATATGAGCATACAGGTTCCGCTATTGTTTATTGACCGAAGATGTGTCTTGGTCATGTCTACATAGTTCTTGAACCCGTAGGGTCCACACGCTTAACGTTCGATGACGATTTGTATTATGAGTTATGTGTTTTTGGTGTTCGAAGATTGTTTGGAGTCCCGGATAAGATCACGGACATGACGAGGAGTCTCGAAATGGTCGAGGGGTAAATATTTATATATTGGATGATGGTATTCGGATACCGGAATAGTTCCAAGGGGTACCGGGTACATATCGGAGTGTCGAGGGGTTACCGGAACCCCCCGGGGGAAAGTTATGGGCCACATGGGCCATAGGGGGGAGATAAGGCAGCCCACAAGGGGTGGTGCCCCCCCCCCCATCGGGAGTCTGAATTGGACTAGGGGAAGGGGGCAGTGCCCCCTTTCCTTCTCCTACTCCCTCTCCTTCCCTCTCTCTCCCTCCAATAGAAGGAATAAGGGAGGCGAATCCTTCTAGGACTCCCCCCTACTTGGGGCGCGCCTAGGGCTGGCTCCCTCCCCCTCCCTTCTTTATATACGTGGGGAGGGGCGCCAAGAACACACATCAATTGTTCCTAGCCGTGTGCGGCGCCCCCTCCACAGTTTGCTCCTCCGGACATATTGTTGTAGTGCTTAGGCGAAGCCCTGCGTGGATCACTTCACCATCACCGTCACCACACCGCCGTGCTGACGAAACTCTCCCTCGACACATTGCTGGAGCAAGAGTTCGAGGGACGTCATCGAGTTGAACGTGTTCTGAACTCGGAGGTGATGTGTGTTTGGTACTTGATCGGTTGAATCGCAAAGACGTTCGACTACATCAACCGCGTAAAACTAATGCTTCAGCTTTCGGTCTATGAGGGTATGTTGACACACTCTCCCCATCTCGTTGCTATGCATCTCCTAGATAGATCTTGCGCGAGCGTAGGAATTTTTTTGAAATTACATGTTGTGTTCCCAACAGTAGCATCATGAGCCAAGTCTATGCGTATAGATGATTTGCATGAGTAGAACACAAATGAGTTTTGGGCGGTGATGTTCATATTGCTTACCACCAATGTCTTATTTTGATTCGGCGGTATTGTAAGATGAAGCGTCCTGGACCAACATTACATGATCGCGTTCATGAGATCGGTTCCACCGTTACGTGCAACTTGTTTGCATAAAGGTGGCTGGCGGGTGTCTGTTTCTCCTACTTTAGTTAAATCGAATTTGACTGCGGCCGGTCCTTGTTGAAGCTTAAAACAACAAAGTTGATAAATCACCGTTGTGGTTTTGTGTCGTAGGTAAGAACGGTTCTTGCTAGAAGCCCGTAGCAGCCACGTAAAACTTGGAACAACAAAGTAGAGGACGTCTAACTTGTTTTTGCAGGGCATGTTGTGATGTGATATGGTCAAGACGTGATGAGTTATACGATATTGTATGAGATGATCATGTTTTGTAAATTATCGGCAACCGACAGGAGCCTTATGGTTGTCTCTTTATTGTATGAAATACGAACGACATGTAATTTCTTTACTTTATCTCTATGAGTTAGCGATAGTAGTAGAAGCAATAGTTGGCGAGATGACCACGACGCTACGATGAAGATCAAGGTGTCAAGCCGGTGACGATGGAGATCATGATGGTGCTTTGGAGATGGAGATCAAAGACACAAGATGATGATGGCCATATCATGTCACATATTTTGATTGCATGTGATGTTTATATTTTATGCATCTTCTTTTGCTTAGTACGGCGGTAGCATTATATGATGATCCCTCATTAAAAATTTCAAGGTATAAGTGTTCTCCCTAAGTATTCACCGTTGCGACAGTTCGTCGTGCCGAGACACCACGTGATGATCGGGCGTGATAAGCTCTACGTTCACATACAACAGGTGCAAGACAGTTTTGCACGTGCGGAATACTCGGGTTAAACTTGACGAGTCTAGCATGTACAGACATGGCCCGGAATACTGGAGACCAAAAGGTCAAACGTGAATCATATAGTAGATATGATTAACATAGAGATGTTCACCATTGAAAACTACTCCATCTCACGTGATGATCGGACATGGTTTAGTTTATTTGGATCACGTGATCATTTAGATGACTTGAGGGATGTCTATCTAAGTGGGAGTTATTTAGTAATATTATTAATTGAACTTAATTTATCGTGAACTTAGTCCTGATAGTTTTTGTATATCTATGTTGCAGATCAATGGCCCGTGCTACCATTCCCTTGAATTTTAATGCGTTCCTAGAGAAAGCTAAGTTGAAAGATGATGGTAGCAACTACACGGACTGGGTCCGTAACTTGAGGATTATCCTCATTGCTGCACAGAAGAATTATGTCCTTGATGCACCGCTAGGTGAAAGGCCTGCTGTAGGAGCAACTGCTGATGTAATGAACGTCTAGCAAGCTCGATCTGATGACTACTAGATAGTTCAGTGTGCCATGCTTTTTGGCTTAGAGTCGGGTCTACAAAGACGTTTTGAACGACATGGAGCATATGAGATGTTCCAAGAGTTGAAGTTAATATTTCAAGCAAATGACCGAGTTGAGAGATATGAAGTCTCCAACAAGTTTTATAGCTGCAAAATGGAGGAGAACAGTTCTATCAATGAACACTTGCTCAGAATGTCTGGGTACTACAATCACATGACTCAACTTGGAGTCAAAGTTGATGAAGATAGTGTTATCGACAGAGTTCTCCAATCACTACCACCAAGCTATAAAGGCTTCGTGATGAACTATAATATGCAAGGGATGCAGAAGACAATTCCCGAGCTCTTCACTATGCTCAAAGCTGCGGAGGTAGAAATCAAAAAGGAGCATCAAGTGTTGATGGTTAACAAAACCACTAGTTTCAATAAAAAGGGAAAGGGGAAGAAGGGAAACTTCAAGAAGAATAGCAAACCAGTTGCTACTCCCGCGAAGAAACCCAAGTCTGGAGCCAAGCCTGAAACTGAGTGCTTCTACTGCAAAGGGACTGGTCACTGGAAGCGGTACTGCCCCAAGTATTTGGCGGATAAGAAGGATGGCAAAGTGAACAAAGGTATATTTGATATACATGTTATTGATGTGTACCTTACTAATGCTCGTAGTAGCACCTGGGTATTTGATACTGGTTCGGTTGCTAATATTTGTAACTCGAAACAGGGGCTATGGATTAAATGAAGATTAGCTAAGGACGAGGTGACGATGCACGTGGGAAATGGTTTCAAAGTCGATGTGATCGACGTTGGCACGCTACCTCTACATCTACCATTGAGATTAGTTTTAGACCTGAATAATTGTTATTTGGTGCCAGCGTTGAGCATGAACATTATATCTGGATCTTGTTTGTTGCGAGACGGTTATTCATTTAAATCAGAGAATAATGGTTGTTCTATTTATATGAGTAATATCTTTTATGGTCATGCACCCTTGATGAATGGTCTAATTTGTTGAATCTCGAACGTAGTAATACACATATTCATAATATTGAAGCCAAAAGATGCAGAGTTGATAATGATAGTACAACATACTCGTGGCACTGCCGTTTAGGTCACATTGGTGTAAAGCGCATGAAGAAACTCCATACTGATGGACTTTTGGAATCACTTGATTATGAATCACTTGGTGCTTGCTAACCATGCCTCATGGGCAAGATGACTAAAACTCTGTTCTCCAGAACAATGGAGCGAGCAACTAACTTATTGGAAATCATACATACCAATGTATGTGGTCCAATGAGTGTTGAGGCTCGCGGCGGGTATTGTTATTTTCTGATCTTCACAAATGATTTGAGCAGATATGGGTATATCTACTTGATGAAACACAAGTCTGAAACATTTGAAAAGTTCAAAGAATTTCAGAGTGAAGTAGAGAATCATTGTAACAAGAAAATTAAGTTTCTATGATCTAATCGCGGAGGCGAATATTTGATTTACGAGTTTGGTCCTCATTTGAAACAATGTGGAATAGTTTCACAACTCACGCCACCTAGAATACCACAGCGTAATGGTGTGTCCGAACGTCGTAATCGTACTTTATTAGATATGGTGCGATCTATGATGTCTCTTACCGATTTACCACTATCGTTTTGGGGTTATGCATTAGAGTCAGCTGCATTCACGTTAAATAGGCACCGTCTAAATCCGTTGAGACGACATCGTATGAACTATGGTTTGGCAAGAAACCTAAGCTGCCGTTCTTAAAGTTTGGGGTTGCGATGCTTATGTGAAAAAGCTTCAGCCTGATAAGCTCGACCCCAAACTGGAAAAGTGTGTCTTCATAGGATACCCAAAAGAAAATGTTGGGTACACCTTCTATCACAGATCTAAGGGCAAGATCTTTGTTGCTAAAAATGGATCCTTTCTAGAGAAGGAGTTTCTCTCGAAAGAGGTGAGTGAGAGGAAAGTAGAACTTGATGAGGTAGTTGTACCTTCTCTCGAATTTGAAAGTAGCCCATCACAAAAAATAGTTCCCACGATGCCTACACCAATTTGTGAGGAAGCTAATGATGATGATCATGAAACTTCAGATCAAGTTACTACCGAACCTCGTAGGTCAACCAAAGGATGATCCACACCAGAGTGGTACGGTAATCATGTTCTGGAAGTCATGTTACTAGACCATGACGAACCTACAAACTATGAGGAAGCCATGATGAGCCCAGATTCCGTAAAATGGCTTGAGGCCATGAAATATGAGATGGGATCCATGTATGAGAACAAAGTATGGACTTTGGTTGACTTTCCCGATGATCGTCAAGCCATAGAGAATAAATGGATCTTCAAGAAGAAGAGTGGCGATGATGGTAGTGTTACTGTCTACAAAGCTCGACTTGTTACGAAAGGTTTTCAACAATTTCAAGGAGTTGACTACGATGAGACCTTCTCACCCGTAGCGATGCTTAAGTCTGTCTGAATCATGTTAGCAATTGCCACATTTTATGATTATGAAATCTGGCAAATGGACGTCAAAACTACATTCCTTAATCGATTTCTTAAAGAAGAGTTGTATATGATGCAACCAGAAGGTTTTGTCGATCCTGAAGGTGCTAACAAAGTGTGCAAGCTCCAGCGATCCATCTATGGACTGGTGCAAGCATCTCGGAGTTGGAATATACGCTTTGATGAGGTGATCAAAGCATATGGTTTTATACAGACTTTTGGAGAAGCCTATATTTACAAGAAAGTGAGTGGGAGCTCTGTAGCATTGCTGATATTATGTGTGGATGACATATTATTGATTGGAAATGATGTAGAATTTCTGGATAGCATAAAAGGATACTCGAATAAGAATTTTTCAACGAAAGACCTAGGTGAAGCTGCTTATATATTGGGCATCAAGATCTATAGAGATAGATCAAGATGCTTGATAGGACTTTCACAAAGCACATACCTTGATAAAGTTTTGAAGAAGTTCAAAATGGATCAGTCAAAGAAAGGGTTCTTGCCTTTGTTACAAGGTGTGAAGTTGAGTCAGACTCAATGCCCGACCACTTCAGAAGATAGAGAGAAAATGAAAGTCATTCCCTATGCCTCAGCCATAGGTTCTATCATCTATGCAATGATGTGTACCATACTTGATGTGTGCCTTGCTATGAGTCTAGCACGGAGGTACCAAAGTAATCTAGGAGTGGATCACAGGACAGTGGTCAAGAACATCCTGGAGTATGTGAAAAGGACTAAGGACATGTTTCTCATTTATGGAGGTGACAAAGAGCTCGTCGTAAATGGTTACATTGATGCTAGTTTTGACACTGATCCGGATGACTCTAAGTCACAAACCGGATACATATTTTTGTTGAATGGTGGAGCAGTCAGTTGGTGCAGTTCCAAGCAGAGCGTCGTGGCAGGATCTACGTGTGAAGCGGAGTACATTTCTGCTTCGGAAGCAGTAAATGAAGGAGTCTGGATGAAGGAGTTCATATCCGATCTAGGTGTAATACCTAGTGCATCGGGTCCAATGAAAATCTTTTGTGACAACACTGGAGCGATTGCCTTGGCGAAGGAATCCAGGTTTCACAAGAGAACCAAACACATCAAGAGACGCTTTAACTCCATTCGCGATCAAGTCAAGGAGGGAGACATAGAGATTTGCAAAATACATACAAATCTGAATGTAGCAGACCCGTTGACTAAGCCTCTTCCATGAGCAAAACATGATCAGCACCAAGACTCCATGGGTGTTAAAATCATTACTATGTAATCCAGATTCTTGACTCTGGTGCAAGTGGGAGACTGAAGGAAATATTCCCTAGAGGCAATAAGAAAGTTGTTATTTATATTTCCTTATTTCATGATAAATGTCTATTATTCATGCTAGAATTGTATTAACCGGAAACTTGATACATGTGTGGATACATAGACAGAACACAGTGTCCCTAGTAAGCCTCTACTAGACAAGCTCGTTAATCAAAGATGGTTGAGCTTCCTAACCATAAACATGTGTTGTCATTTGATTAACGGGGTCACATCATTAGGAGAACGATGTGATGGACATGACTGAAAAGATCGATATGGTTGACTAGAGGGGGGTGAATAGGCAACTAACAATTTTTAGCTTCTTTACCAAATTAAACTTAGCATCAAAATAGGTTGTCTAGATATGCAACTAGGTGAGCAACCTATATGATGCAACTACAACAAGCACAAGAGCAAGCTAGGGATACAACACAACATAAGCTTGCACAAGTAAAGGTAAGAGATAACCAAGAGTGAAACCGATGGAGATGAGGATGTGTTACCGAAGTTCCTTCCCTTTGAAGTATGTCTCCGTTAGAGCGGTGTGGAGGCACAATGCTCCCCAAGAAGCCACTAAGGCCACCGTATTCTCCTCACGCCCTCACACAATGCGAGATGTCGTGATTCCACTATTGGTGCCCTTGAAGGCGGCGACCGAACCTTTACAAACAAGGTTGGGGCTATCTCCACAACTTAATTGGAGGCTCCCAACAACTCCACGAAGCTTCACCACAATGGAATATGTCTTCGAGGTGACCTCAACTGTCTAGGGTGCTCAAACACCCAAGAGTAAAAAGATCCGCAAGGGATTAGTGGGGGGAATCAAAATTCTCTTGGTGGAAGTGTAGATCGGGGCCTTCTCAACCAATCCCTAGAGAATCAACAAGTTTGATTGGCCAGGGAGAGAGATCAGGCGAAAATGGAGCTTTGAGCAACAATGGAGCTTGGGGAGGGAAGAGGTAGTCTTCTTGTGGAAGAATACCCCCTTTATATAGTGGGGGAAAAGATCCAACCGTTACCCACTTACTCAGCCCGCGACAAGCGGTACTACCGCACGGAGTCGCAACTGGTCGCGGTACTACCGCAGGCTAGTGCTATACTACCGCTAGTGTGGCAGTGACCAGGCGAGGCCCTATTGCACAGGGAAGCGAATGGTAGAACCGCCGGAGTGGTACTATCACGAGCCCTTGCGGTACTATCGCAAGGCAGGGCTCAACTGGGCTGGAAAAGGCACGAACGAAATAAATTATGTCCGTGACTACTTCCGCTGAGTTTGGGACCACGCAAAAGTTCGACGCGGTACTAGCGCTCATAGGGAACGATACTACCACGTAGGGGCGGAAGTAAAAAATTACTTCCGTGCCTACTACCGTGTGCTCTAGTGTATGGGCTGGAGGCAGGGGTACTACCGCTGGCAAGGCGCGGTACTATCGCTTGCCGGAGCGGTACTACCGCAGGCTGCTGCGGTACTACTGCTCCCTTGAGCAGTACTACCGCATGCCCTAGATGCTATAGCACATGACATCCTTCATTTTGCATAGACAAGGATAAACGGAAGGTGCTCCATCGAAGCGAAGGAACGGTGGTGCAAAGGAACAGATGTGTACGCGTTGATTCCACCCTCACCTTTCCGAAGCAGAACCCCTCTTAATAGTATGGCTTTCCTACGACTCAATTCCACCAAAAAGTAACTTAGAGAACCGTTGTCTTTGATAGGCTCCGGGGGGCACCGAATCCTTGTGCCTAGACATGAAATATCTGAAATGCTCAACGCACACGATTAGTCCGCAATAGTACTATCATCAATCACCAAAACCACATAGGGAGAAATATGCCCTTACAATCTCCCCCTTTTTGGTGGATTGATGACAATACGTGATTTGCATATAGGGATAAGAATGAGCAAAAGCAAACCCCACAATTTATAAAATATAGACAATCTCACCCTAGATGTGTGTGTTTTATGGATATGCTTTGGACTGCACAACACACACACACTAGGATCGACGCTCCTCCTATATTTTATAAACGAGGCACACTGTGCAACAATATAATGAGCACTAAGCATGGAGGCAAGGTATTGTAAGCGAGCATGAAGTAAGAGGGCACAAGATAATATGAGCTCACAAACTACTAAACATACTAGACAATAAAAGGTAAGCTTGAGGGCATATGTCTGACACCATATGATAGAGTCTCCAGGTCTCAGACGCACATAAACACAAACCAAAGCAAAGAAGGTTCAACGAAACGAAAACAACGAAAGCAAAGAGACATAAACGCAAATCCTACACTTTCTCCCCCTTTGGCATAGAGAAACCAAAAAGGCTAAGAGGACACCTAAGACACTGGTGGTGGTAGAACTCCAGTGCATCACCATTCGTGTTCCTCCTCCTCAGACTCCTCAGCAGCACGAGATGAAGAAGGAACTGCAGTATCCTCCTCAGACTCAGTCCACCTGCAGTGTTGTATCGTCCATGACTCCTCATTTGTGATCCTCTCCTCAGAGCCACTCTGAACCTCAAGACCAACTTGCCTCTCAATAGCCTTGTCACGATGACGAGCCATCTTGGTGTTCACATGGGCCTTATACTCTCCCTTGGCCTGCATGCAGAACAGAGCCTTCATCTTAGCCTTGAGCTTCTTAGCCCATGATGGCTCAGCAGAGGGAGGGTCATACCCCTCAGAACTGTCCTCTGTCTCCTCCTCCTCAAACTCATCATCATCCTCATCAACATCCATACATGCAGCTTCTTCCTCAGCCCTGGTGGTGGTGTTGGCCCACTTGTTCTTCTGGCGAAGCCTGATGGGCTCATGGCGGATCCAGTTAGGAGCATCAAAATGTTCCCGCGGAAAGAGCTTCTTCCAAGTCGTTGAGATCAGGAGGTGCAAGTTAGGGCCATAGATGGGCACCTTACGATGGAATACTGCAAACTAAAGCTCACACCACATGATATGAGAGACATCAAGTGGATCCGGTTGCTGAAGACGCACTTCTTCATAGGTAAGCATCATGTCCACTAGATATGAATGCACCTTGTCCTTGTCGCCTATGTGTGGGAAAAGAGTGCTGTGGAAGATCCGGTGCATGATGTCAAAAAACTGGTTCAGCACATAAGTCTTCTTGCCATTGGGTAAAGACTTCTCAACAAGATAGGGTTGGAGCTTGTTCTTGTTAGCAGACTCAGGGTTGGCATGCAGGCGGACTCCAACGGGCACATCCAGCCCCTCATCACGAACATGGAGCAAATCCATGAACTCCTTCCACTCAGTAGACATTCTCTTGCCATTCGTCATCCATGTCATGGTCCACTTCTCATCGGTGTGGAAATGAACGGAAGCAAAGAATTGAGCCACAATGTCCGGGTCAAAGTCAAGGTGGAAAGTGAGGATCTCCTCAATGCCAAAGTGCTCCACCAAGTCTAGGGGCTCGCCGAAATATGCTCGGTTCTTCTTCAGGTGCTCCATGTCAATCCACTGAATGGGATAATAGATGTTCGGCTTGGCCTTGATCACATCGAGATAGATTAGAAGTTGTTGCTTGGTCCAAAACAAGTCATTGCCCCTGCTCATTTCCCTAGGGTTGACGTAGGGGTTGAGCTTCCTCTGAATCAAAAACTCAGCTTGTGGCATCTCATCCATACTGACAACTGTCTCCTTGATCTTGGTAGCTGAGGTCTTGACATTGTCTTGTGGGGCATTGGACCCCTCCGGAACATCTGGGTTGCAAAGATGCTTGGAACCCGTATTGCGGGCGGGATTCGAGCGCCGAGTATCGGAACCGGAGCCCCCACCTATGACACAAAACGCAACAAACAAGAAGAACAAGAAAGATTATTGCAAAGACCAAGGCAAAGAACAAAACAAAGTAGAAATGAGATTGGGTGTGACAAAACAATGTAATTTTGAGTCAAGCAGTAGTACCTTGATGAGATGCGGAAGTAAAAAAGTTCTTCCGCACTAACCGTGGTAGTACCGCACCGGGTCGGCACGGTAGTACCGTGCTCAGGGCGGAAGTAAATTTTTTCTTCCGTGCCCCGAGCGGTAGTACCGTGCGAGGCCCGCAACGGGCGGTAGTACCGCTCCTGCGTGGTGGTAGTACCGCACGGGGCAGATTTGGCAACATCTCATCTAAGAACATCCAAGAGGATGGATCGTACCGCTGATCAAAACTATGGTGTTGCATCACACCAAATAGCATATCTACTGCACTACCACTTTTCAACAAACTCCTCTTGCATAGATTTAGCCAAAAATCACTAGACCTACACATGCATCTCCCAAAGCCTAGAAGCACAAGAACGAAACAAAGGGAGAGGGACAAGGGGAGATACTGGGGTCCATGGCAAGAGGGCGAGGTGGGGAACGATCCCACCGGACGAAATGAGAGGAGAGTGGCCGTAGACAGAGATCCGGCGAGGTCCTCCTGCGCCATTCTTGGGCAGGAGAGAGAGACGCGGTGGGGAAAAGAGATGAATGGGTATGAGGGAGTTGGAACTCCCCCTGTCCGCTCTTAACCCCCACGTGGCCTCGACAGTGCGGTAGTACCGCCGGGGCGTAAGTATCGCACGCTTGGCGGTAGTACCGCTCTTCCAGCGACTGTAAAAATTTACTACCGCCATGGAAGCGGTAGTACCATGCTTTGGGTGCTGCTGAGCAAGCGCAGAAGCAACACACCTCCTACAGTAGTACCGTGGCTAGACACGGTAGTACCACAAGTCCAAGAAAGTGCACATTTTGTGAAAACAGAAAAACACGGTCTTTGCAATACACACTACGATCCACCAAACACGCAAAACGAGCACAAAAGGACCAACTAACCAAGAACAAGGACACAAAGAAAGCAAAGAGACAACGAGTACAAAACTAAGAACCAAGACCTCTCAAGAAGAGAGGGTGGTGGCTGGAGCCACCTATGTTTGAGTCAATTGGTATGGCACCGCGAAGAATTATCCTTGGGCCCATGACCAAAACTCGTCTTTGAAGCACAAGTACCATCAACAATGGTGAATGTGAAAGAGTTGATCAATTTATGCATAATGGGGGGAGGGAGAGTTCATTGAGAGAACAACACTCCCCCTATGTCCATGCCTACACCTAAACAAGACAACATGATGAGTGTGGTGGGGTGTGCAAAGTTTCAAGCCACATTGCTCAAATCGATGATATTTAGCTCATGCGTTAACTCGCAAAATCTTGCTTCATCCAAAGGCTTAGTGAAAATATCTGCAAGATTATCATGAGTGTTGACATAATGGAGAACAATATCCCCTCGCCTAATGTGATCCCGGATGAAGTGATACCAAATCTCAATATGCTTCGTCTTGAAGTATTGCATCGGGTTCAGATAAATCTTGATGGCACTTTCATTGTCACACCAAAGAGGCACTTTGTCACAAATGATACCGTAATCCTTTAAGGTTTACCTCATCCATAGAAGTTAGCACAACAACTACTGATGACCACATACTCGGCTTCGGTGGAGGAGAGAAACACACAACTTTGCTTCTTAGAAGACCAACTCACCAAAGAGCAACCAAGAAATTGGTAGCCTCCGGAAGTTGACTTCATATCCACTTTGTCTCCCACCCAATCCGAACCCGAAAAGCCCACAAGATTGAAGTTTGCTCCTCAAGGGTACCATAAGCCAAAGTTTGGGGTCTGAGCCAAATATCGAAAGATTCGCTTGACCGCCACAAAGTGGCTTTCCTTAGACAAGGCATGAAACCGTGCACAAATGTAATGCCCAGGACGCGATTATATCTCCTACGTGTCGAGGCACGACTTAGAGACATAAGCGCATTCTGGAATGATCGCATGCGTGGTATCTTTGCACAACTCATGTAAAAGTTCAGGGATGAAAGAGTAAAATAGTTGGCTTACACTCGCCACGTCACACAATGAATACAATAACATACATTCATCCAAATAACACAGGGTTTGACTACGGACGAAAACCAGATGAGAAAGATACCACAAACACACGCCCTGATCGCCCCTAGTAGGAACCACTACTGATCGTCGGAATACGTCACATACATACGGCCACGCTCTTCATCGAACTCCCAGTGAAGTTCTTGTCCATCTCATGCGTCGTACTCACTTGTACCTGCATCTGGTGTGTGTTGTAACCTGTGAGTCACAAGGACTCAGCAATCCCATTCCCGGGTATCAAAACTAACAAAGCCTTTAGGTGTGGTGAGGTAATAAAGTCTGCATCAAGCACTAAGCAACTAGCTTACGAATTCAGAGCGAGAAGAGGATATGTGCCAACGGTCGCCACAGTGGATCAATAAGTTATCCTAGCTACTCACGTCATGCATAGCCCCACCGTGTTCACTTCCTGAAGCCCTTTGGAAAGATACCATCACGGTTACTCACACGGGTAATGTATTCTTAAGGATATGATGTCAAGTTATCTACAACCGGATATTAACAAATTCCCATCCGCCACATAACCGCGGGAACGGCTTTCGAAAGTTCATAACCCTGCAGGGGTGTCCCAACTTAGCCCATCACAAGCTCACGATCTGCAGAGTCGCAAATCCAAGGTGGAAAGACCCGAGTATTCTCGGAATCCCGCGCTCAAGATATTTCGACAAAGGTAAAACTAATCCAGCAAGACCTCCCGGCGTGCCGACATCCTGATAGTAGCCGCGCGTATCTCGTCTCATGCCAAGACCGGATGGGCGATTCTATGGGAGCCAAACCTCGAGTTTCCCCAAGGTGGCCCCGCATAACCCCCATTTGGGACCAACACCATCAGCACTGGCCCCCCCTATTATGAAGAATTAAGAACCCGGGGACATGACCCCCTATGCAATTAATTAATTAAGTTTTTTATTATGAGGCAAATTAAAACCAAAGTTGGGCCTTGCTGGAAAAGCTTTAAGCAGTGTGAATTATCGAGGGGGGCCCATAAACCCCAACCGTGTTAGGAACGCAAAATCAAGGAACATAACACCGGTTTATCGGGTCCTAAGGTGGCATGAGTGGAACAAAACACCAAGCAGAAGGCCAAGCGTTCCACCCATTGCCAATATATAGGTGCATTAGTTTATAACAGATATATATTATTTTATCCCAATAAAAACAAGTCCGAGCGTGGAGCAATCTTCAAAATTCACCTGCAACTAACAATGCTATAAGAGGGGCTGAGCAAAAGCGTACTTAGCCAATCAACGGTTTGCTAGGAAGGCGGTTAGAGTGTTTCATGGCAACAATAGGAGGCTGACAAACAGGAATAGGCATCAAGGCATATCTAAAGAACGAGACAACTAGCATAGGCAAAGATAGAGGTGATATCTGGGAATGGTCATCTTGCCTGGGACTCCGCAAGGAAGAAGAACGAGTCCATGAAGTAGTCAAACAAAACCTCACGACTCCGGAATGAAACCGAAGCTAACGAGTGAAGCATACCGGAAAGAAGCAAACAACACGGTAAACACACATATCATAACCATGGCATGATGCACAAACAAGTACTCCCTCCGTCCAGAAATACTTGTCGTAGAAATGCATAAAAATTGATGTATCTAGAACTAAAATACATCTAGATACATCCACTTCTCCGACGAGTATTTCCGGACGGAGGGAGTATGATGCATGTCCGAGTTAAATAAGCATGTCATGGCAAGGTGCACAAACAAAACTACAAGTTAAGTGGAGCTCAATATGCAATGAGTTGTAGATTGACAAGACATCACATCCAATTTATTTAGTTGACTCTCATTTATCTACAAGACAAGATTAAATTATTTTTAGCATGGCAAGAGGTGAAGCATAAGTAAACTAGCTAACTAGGCATTTTAAATGAGGCTGGAAATAACAAACAACAATTCCGGAAAATCCCCATGTCATATTTAGCAATTCTCAAGCAAGCAACAATATTAACCATTTAAAAGTTGTTATCATGATGCGGATGACAAATGCAAGTTTCATGCAATTTTTATTAAAAGTTGACATGAAGACGATAATGAGCATTTGGTCGCCACGACAGAAGGAAATGGGTGTCATGGCGGCGAGAATGGAAACAGTGCCATGTCATCGTTCTGGTTCCGACAACTCATTGAGATGCCGACGCAAAAGATATGATGCGATCGTGTCACGCAAAGAGATAGGTGGGGTGCTCCCGTTATCGGGTTCCCACGGGTCGGTGGCACGGAAAAAGAGGGGCAACGCAAGCGACTATTCGGACATGGTACAAACAAGTGAACATCTCATACAACACACAACATTCGACCACGGGCATCGTATCGGGGTTATACCTTCGAAGCAAGCATTTTCGGAGGGGTTCGGGTTCGTCGAGGGAAGTAGTGGTACACGGGTCGTAGAGGAAGTAGTTGTTCACGGGGCGTAGTTGTACACGTCAACGGGAGTTGTTCACTCAACGGCCTTCGGCGACGGTAGTCGTTTGGCATTGGTCGTCGAGGTACTTGGCGTTCACGTGACGGTAGTGGAAGTAGTTGTACACGGGTCTTCGACGACGGTAGTTGTACACGTTTTCGTAGATGTTCATGTCGGTGGTAGTCGAACTTGACGAAAAACACACCGGCTGTAGTTGTACTCGGGTTCTTGTGGTCTTGCCGTTGGGGTACTTGGCGAAACCCTGTAGTCGTACACTTGGTCGTCGAGGCACTTGGCTAGTCTGTGCGTAGAGGAACTTGGCGACATCTCTGTGAAGCACAAAATGAAGCCCCCGCACACAGAGGCAACCAGTTCCCTGGTGCTCTGGACGACGGTGGACGTGCTGCTGTCTGGCCTAGGATGAAGCTGAAGAAGTAGGGGAGGAGCTGGGAAGCAGCGGCCGCGGCAGTAACTTGGGGTAGGGTTGGCCAGCAGGAGTAGGAACGAGCTCGGCGGGGCCTGGGCACCGACGAGGAGACACGGGAGGCGGCAGGGATGCTCTGGCAACCGACCCGCGATGTCGGGTCGCAGCGGCAAGCGCGGATGGCGGTAGAGCAGAGGAGCTCTGTTGCCGGACTTGGCGACTCAGGAGGAGGACCGACAAGGGAGGAGGAGGGTGCGGCGCTGGTTGGAGGAGGCAGGAGTGCGACGAAGCAGAGGAACGGGGTGGCACGGTCGATCTGGCCGGGCAGAGCAGTGCAACGGGGCGGCGCTCGGTTTGCCAACGTCTTGCAGGGCCGCGGCGGCGGCCTCCAGCGTGGGCGCCGAATGGAGGCGGCGACGACGGCGGCACTGTAGGGACGGGGAGAGGGAGTCGAGGGAGCGAGGCGGTCGAGAGGCGCTGGATCGGGGAAGGGGCGCTGGGGAGCTCCTCTCCCTTGCGATGCAGATGGGAGGAGATGAGAGGGAGAGGGACGAGAGGAGGGAGACGAGGGAGAGATGAGTGGGGATCAAGCGGGCATGGGGTCACGTGCGATGGGGTGGCGGCGGCGCTGAGGGACGAGAGGGAGAGGCCAGCCGGCGAGGGGGTCGGCTAGGGTTAGGATGGGCATGGGCCTGGAGGTAGTGGGCTTAGGTAGCAGGCCAAAGTGGGCTGCGGGGATGGATGGCCGCGCTGGCCTCTGGCCTGCAAGGCTAAGTTGCGGCTGCTCTTCTTCTTTTATTAAAACGAAGCAGATAAAAAAAATAAAAGAAGAGGAAAGAAAAAGGTTAGGGGAAGAATTTAGGCATGCAGGTAATTTTTCTGGACTCATAAAAATGATCTTGATCCAGGAAAAATAGAAGTGGGCACGAGTGTGAAGTTGAATTCAAACCCATATGGATTTAATTCAAATGGATTTGAATATGAATGGGGTGTTTGATAAATCCAAAAATGTTGAGAATTTAGGAAGAGCCTCGATAAAAGGGAAAGGAAATGTTGGCAAGGTTTGAGGCAATGATTTGAGAAAGAAAAAAAGGCATGGGGAATATATGCAAGTGTGTTTGGGTGATTCCAAACCAATGGAATATTTTGTTATAGCTCCTTAATAATATTGGGAGTATATGTTCTAAAGAGAAATCACCATTGTGAATATCCCTCGATTTAAATAGATCAAAAGATCTATGCAATTTATTTAGTTGAGTTTTAAAAATTAAAGACATGATGGCATGATGACATGATGCAATGCGAAAATAAAATAGAGCAAGCATGATAAACACACGGTGAAACCCGGAACATATGGAAGTCTTCTCGAGCATCGGTCTTGGGGCGTCACAACTCTCCCACACTAACAGAGGATCTCGACTCGAGATCCTGGAGATGGCACCGGTAGAATAGGATAAAGGAAGAGGTAAAACAAAGTTGCTTCTTTGACAAACGAGTGAAACCAAGAACTTGAGAGGTTGACCAAATTGAAAGAAGAATACAACAGAGATGAACGAAGATGAAAACACTCCGTTAGAAAAGAGGAACAAGGAACATTACTAGAACCTTGTAGGTTGAAAGGCATGAAACACGAGCTCACGGATCATGGAAGAATTTAAACCACTCCGGTTGAATAAAGCTAGAGAAGGAATAAGACCGAAAGAATTTGAACAGCATTCCGACTGTCAATGGAAGGAATTGAACATGAACTTGAGAAGATGGGGTGATACTTGATGAAATAAGCAACACACTTCCTCCAAAACAATTAAAAGAATGGCACAAGGGGTAAGAAAGATTTAGACAACACTCTGGTTGAAAAGAGAGGCAAAACATGAAAAGATGAGAGAACTTGAATGGAGGTCGCAACACTCCTGTTAAATGGACAAGCAAAGGAAAGAACATGATCTCGATAAAACGAGATGATGGTTTGGAGAGAGCAACATCGCAATGCCTCCGGAATGAAAGAATATATGCTGGATCGTTGGAAAGAAAAGAAGGGAGAAGAAAATGACAACTTCTCCCACGAATGAATTTGAAAATCATCCTTACGAAGAAGGGTTGAATGGAGTTGTTGGAAATTCAACAACGAAAATAATAAGCTTGATGTGGGCTTATGGAAAATATCTCAAAACTTGAGGTGAAATTCTGCCACTAACTTAAACAATTGATTTGATTGAGAGCACCAAACAGATGAAAATTTTATTCCACCAAGATGATAAAGAGATAACGTGGATCATTGATAAGCATCACAATAGCAACAACGATTAGTCCAACATAGAGATTGAAGGGTCGAAAGATCTCCTCAAGAAAGAGAAATGATGGTTTTAATATCTCATTCTTGATAACTTGTGAATCATGAAACATGAAGGAAATTGTCAAGAATGACATAACACCACCTCAAAAGATAAGGTAGAATGAATTGCACTTCGGAATGCATGATGAAGAATGCTTGAGCTCCAACAAGAATCTTGATGAAGACTTCGAGGATGAATTAAATCATGATGAACCACCATGAAGAACTCCGGTAATAAAAGGATGAGAAGCGAAAGATGAAAAGAATAAGATTCAAGGCCTACGATGATTGAGATAGAGCTTCGTGACAAGATAATTGAGAGAGTTTGGAACTCCAAAAGAAAAGATGAACAACCAATAATTTGATATCGTGAATGAAATCCAGATGAAGGAATTAAACACTTGGAAGGAACAAGAATAAGAATTATGTTATGAGTATCCTTCACCTATTTAAATCGATGACAACCAATGGATTTGGCATACTACTTATTCTCGTTGCAAATAATTAAAGAGTGATCTCACACAAACTTGGGAAAGCATTCAACGAATCACCGGTAGGATTGGAAAGAACGAAAGAATTGATATGATAATAAAGGAAGAAGAATCTTGAATGAACCACCGTAAGAATATGGAGACGAACGAAGAGGCATCAATTAAGAATAGTTGGAGGACGAAGTTGAAAACTGAGAACGAATAAATCTTCTGAAATGATGGCCTTCGGAGGATCACAATGGGAAGAATTCATGAAATGCTTGGGATGAATATAAAAAGAATTCCTCACAATCGTAACAATGATGAGGATTACATGAAGCTAGAACCACGAATCTTGGAAGAACGGATAAGGATTCAAGAGGAACTCTTCTCCGGGTCTTCAAATGTTGAGAATGAAGACGAGAAATGCCATGAAGAATTTTGAGATACTCCGGACGAATGACAAGAGGAAGGTGGAGCTAAAGATGAAAATAATTGAAAACAATCTTGGAGAAGGCATGTGACTGATGGAAAACATTCTTACGTCATACTTTGAAAAGAATTTGAGTATAACTCCAGAAAAAATAGAAGAGTCAGGTAAGATCCTGGAAAAAGACCTGTGGGCTAGGGCCCACTATAGAAATCACCGTTGAAAAGGATTGCTTAAGAGATATTGCACCGGTTGAATTAAATGGCTTGAATGAGATAACAACCACGACATAGCTATAACAAATTGAGAATGGAAATGCGAATCTTCTGAGATATCTTCAGCACTCCGGAGAAGAATTAGAGAGTTGAATAAGCAAGAGACTTCGGATAAGAAATTTCAACATGTGAAACAAAAAGGAAGAGATATGATCATGACCGAAGCTTGAATTTAAGTTCACCAGAGAAGAAACGAGAACGGAGAATGATAAACTGAAGCTTCCTTAGCATCTTTATGAGAATCACTGGATAAGGACATTGAAGGAAAAGAATGAAGAAACATGACATGAATAAAATGGGTATTTCATTTGAGAATTTCTGGCTCCAAGAAGAAGAAGGGAGGGAGGGTGGGGAAAAACAAAGACAACTTGGGATTAATGAAATAGACACCATTGAGAAAAAACAAGAATTGGTCTTGCACATATTGAACGGGTTAACTTGAAGAGAAGCACGCCGGTTGAAAAATAATTTAACATGGTAATATTGATGATCAAGAAGAACTAGCAGTCCCATAGAAATATGAGAACACTGATTAGGAAAGGTATGGAATCGACATTTGACATCAAAGTAACTCGGATACCACAATCAAAACAAAATAAAGGATAGATATGTTGCAACATAATCTTCACAATAACATTCGAACAGAGAATTGAATGAATGAATTCCATAAGCTTAATGGTACATCAACTTGTCGAGAAGCCACTTGAGAGAATGATAGAATAAAACAACAAGGTTAAAGATGGAACAAATACATAATAGAGGTTTTGTCCCACATGTTCGTGCTGAATGCCTCATGGCACGTGTTACAAAGGGCATCGGAATCCCCGGATCAACATAGCCAAGGATCCTTTAAGATGCAACCCCCAATTGGAACAACGCCCATGAAACCTCTTCACTAGATGTTGAACCCCAAACCTCATATCATGCACCCGTTGGAAGATTACCTACGAGCTACTGAAACCCACCTATTAATTCCCGAAGCTTTCCAGTTATGCAATCTGGTGTTGGGGATACAGGGGAAGCACCGCGCACTCAACTCTAAACCTACATCCAGCTGTATCCATCCGTCAACACATAACCAGTCATCTTCGGAAACCGTTTACCTCGGACCTTCGAAACGCATCCGCTATACAAGTTGTGGCAATACTCCCGAACTATCCCGCCAGTACTGAGTGACATCGGGGTTATCTCACCACTAACCGCATAGAAGAGTTTTCGATGTCGGCCGCCTATGGTATTCTAGAACCGCAACGATACATTTGTGACGACAACACCCTAGAGCTCAACTCCCCGGGACACTGCCACAACCCCTAAATGACAGGAGGCACCAAACAATGTTCTCTTCACAAAGATATCGAAACAATCCAAACAATACCCGCGTGATCCTAAAAAAAATTGGTGAAACTTTGAGAATAGTGAAGATAAAACAACGTCAGGAGTCCTCACCAGAGCGATGAAGGGGATGAGGAGTAAAAAAAAGAAATCCTACTCTCCTCTCTCTCTCTCTCTCTCTCTCTCTCTATATATATATATATATATATATATATATATATATATATATATATATATATATATATATATATATATATATAGGACTCAAAACACTTTGTGTGTGTGTGTGACTAGACTCAACCGTCAGTGGTTCGATCAATCAGGGGGCTCCTTGGTCGGAGAAGCCTCTGAATACCAACTTGTAATTCCCAAGATGCGACTATATGTCCTACGTGTCGAGGCACGACTTAGAGACATAAGCGCATTCTGGAATGATCGCAAGCGTGGTATCTTTGCACAACTCATGTAAAAGTTCAGGGAATGAAAGAGTAATATAGTTGGCTTACACTCGCCATGTCACACAATGAATACAATAACATACATTCATCCAAATAACACAGGGTCCGACTACGGATGAAAACCAGACGAGAAAGATACCACAAACACACACCCTGATCGCCCCTAGTAGGAACCACTACTGATCGTCGGAATACGTCACATACATACGGCCACGCTCTTCATCGAACTCCCAGTGAAGTTCTTGTCCATCTCCTGTGTCGTACTCAGTTGTACCTGCATCTGGTGTGTGTTGTAATCTGTGAGTCACAAGGGCTCAGCAACCCATTCCCGGGTATCAAAACTAACAAAGCTTTTAGGTGTGGTGAGGTAATAAAGTCTGCAGCAAGCACTAAGCAACTAGCTTACGAATTCAGAGCAAGAAGAGGATATGTGCCAACGGTCGCCACAGTGGATCAATAAGTGATCCTAGCTACTCACGTCATGCATAACCCCATCGTGTTCACTTCCTGAAGCCATTCGGAAAGAGACCATCACGGTTACTCACACAGGTAGTGTATTCTTAAGGATACGGTGACAAGTTATCTACAACCGGATATTAACAAATTCCCATCTGCCACATAACAAAGGGCACGGCTTTTGAAAGTTCATAACCATGTAGGGATGTCCATCACAAGCTCACGATCTACAGAGTCGCAACTCCAAGGTGGGAAGACCCGAGTATTCTCGGAATCCCATGCTCAAGATATTTCGACAAAGGTAAAACTAATCCAGCAAGACCTACCGGCGTGCCGACACCCTGATAGTAGCCGCGCGTATCTCGTCTCAGGCCACGACCGGATGGGCGATTCTACGGGAGCCAAACCTCGAGTTTCCCTAAGGTGGCCCCACATAACCCCCGTTTGGGACCAACACCATCATCACTGGCCCCCCTGTTATGTAGAATTAAGAACCCGGGGACATGACCCCCTATGCAATTAATTAATTAAGTTTTTTATTATGAGGCAAATTAAAACCAAAGTTGGGCCTTGCTGGAAAAGCTTTAAGCAGTGCGAATTATCGAGGGGGGCATAAACCCCAACCGTGTTAGGAACGCAAAATCAAGGAACATAGCACCGGTTTATCGGGGTCCTAAGGTGGCATGAGTGGAACAAAACACCAAGCAGAAGGCCAAGCCTTCCACTCATTGCCAATATATAAGTGCATTAGTTTATAACAGATACATATTATTTTATCCCAATAAAAACAAGTCCGAGCGTGGAGCGATCTTCAAACTTCACCTGCAACTAACAACGCTATAAGAGGGGCTGAGCAAAAGCGTACTTAGCCAATCAACGGTTTTCTAGGAAGGCGGTTAGAGTGTTTCATGGCAACAATAGGAGGCTGACAAACAGGAATAGGCATCAAGGCATATCTAAAGAACGAGACAACTAGCATAGGCAAAGATAGAGGTTATATCGGGGAAAGGTCATCTTGCCTGGGACTCCGCAAGGAAGAAGAACGTGTCCATGAAGTAGTCGAACAAAACCTCATGACTTCGGAACGAAACCGAAGCTAACGAGAGAAGCATATCGGAAAGAAGCAAACAACACGGTAAACACACATATCATAACCATGGCATGATGCACAAACAAGTATGATGCATGTCCGAGTTAAATAAGCATGGCATGGCAAGGTGCACAAACAAAACTACAAGTTAAGTGGAGCTCAATATGCAATGAGTTGCATATTGACAAGACACCACATCCAATTTATTTAGTCGACTCTCGTTTATCTACAAGACAATATTAAATTGTTTTTAGCATTGAAAGAGGTGAAGCATAAGTAAACTAGCTAACTAGGCATTTTAAATGAGGCTGGAAATAACAAACAACAATTCTGGAAAATCCCCATGTCATATTTGGCAATTCTCAAGCAAGCAACAATATTAACCATTTAAAAGTTGTTATCATGATGCGGATGACAAATGCAAGCTTTATGCAATTTTTATTAAAAGTTGACATGAAGACGATACAGAGCATTTGGTCGCCACGACGGAAGGAAAGGGGTGTCATGGCGGCGAGAATGGAAACAATGCCACGGCATCATTTCGGTTCCGACAACTCATTGAGATGCCGACGCAAAAGAAATGACGCGGTCGTGTCACGCAAAGAGATAGGTGGGTGCTCCCGTTACTGGGTTCCCACGGGTCGGTGGCAAGGCAAAAGAGGGGCAACGCAAGCGACGATTCAGGCATGGTGCAAGCAAATGAACATCTCATACAACACACAACATTCGACCACGGGCGTCGTCTCGGGGTTATACTTTCGAAGCGAGCGTTTTCGGAGGGGTTCGGGTTCGTCGAGGGAAGTAGTGGTACACGGGTCGTAGAGGAAGTAGTTGTTCATGAGGCGTAGTCGTACACGTCAACGGGAGTTGTTCACTCAACGGCCTTCGGCGACGGTAGTCGTTCGGCATCGGTCGTCGAGGTACTTGGCGCTCATGTGACAGTAGTGGAAGTAGTTGTACACGATGATGGTAGTTGTACATGTGTCTTCAGCGACGGTAGTTGTACATGTTTTCGTAGATGTTCATGTCGGCGGTAGTCGAACTTGACGAAAAACACACCGGCTGTAGTTGTACTCGGGTTCTTGTGGTCTTGCCGTTGGGGTACTTGGCGAAACCCAGTAGTCGTACACTTGGTCGTCGAGGCACTTGGCGAGTTTGTGCGTAGAGGAACTTGGCGACATCTCTGTGAAGCACAAAACGAAGCCCCCGCACACAGAGGCAACCAATTCCCTGGTGCTCTGGACGATGATGGACATGCTGCTGTCTGGCCTAGGACGAAGCCGGAGAAGTAGGGGAGGAGCTGGGAAGCAGCGGCCGCGGTAGTAACTTGGGGTAGGGTTGGCCAGCAGGAGCAGGAACGAGCTCGGCGGGGCCTGGGCGCCGATGAGGAGACGCGGGAGGCGGCAGGGACGCTCTGGCGACCGAACCGCAACGTTGGGTCGCAGCGGCGAGCGCGGATGGCGGCAGAGCAAAGGAGCGCTGCTGCCGGACTTGGCGACTCGGGAGGAGGACCGACAGGGGAGGAGGAGGGTGCGATGCTGCTTGGAGGAGGCAGGGGCGTGATGAATCAGAGGAACGGGGTGGCGCGGTCGATCTGGCCGGGCAGAGCAATGCAGCGGGGCGGCACTCAGGTTGCCAACGTCTGGCAGGGCCGCGACAGCGGCCTCCAGCGAGGGCGCTGAATGGAGGCGGCGATGACAGCGACACTGGAGGGACGGGGAGAAGGAGTCGAGGGAGCGAGGCGGCAGAGAGGCACTGGATCGGGGAAGGGGCGCTGGGGAGCTCCTCTCCCTAGCGATGCGGATGGGAGGAGACGAGAGGAGGGAGACGAGGGAGAGATGAGTGGGGATCGAGCGAGCGTGGGGTCATGTGCGATGGGGTGGCGGCGGTGCTGAGGGATGAGAGGGAGTGGCCAGCTAGCGAGGGGGTCGGCTAGGGTTAGGATGGGCACGGGCCTGGAGGTAGTGGGCTTAGGTAGCAGGCCGAAGTGGGCTGCGGGGATGGATGGCCGCGATGGCCTCTGGCCTGCAAGGCTAAGCTGCGGCTGCTCTTCTTCTTTTATTAAAACGAAGCAGATAACAAAAATAAAAGAAGAGGAAAGAAAAAGGTTAGGGAAGAATTTAGGCATGGAGGTAATTTCCTGGACTCATAAAAATGATCTTGATCCAGGAAAAATAGAAGTGGGCACGAGTGTGAAGTTGAATTCAAACCCATATGGATTTGAATATGAATGGGGTGTTTGATAAATCCAAAAATGTTGAGAATTTAGGAAGAGCCTCGATAAAAGGGAAAGAAAATGTTGGCAAGGTTTGAGGCAAGGAATTGAGAAAGAAAAAGGCATGGGGAATATATGCAAGTGTGTTTGGGTGATTCCAAAGCATTGGAATATTTTGTTGTAGCTCCTTAATAATATTGGGAGTATATGTTTTAAAGAGAAATCACCATTGTGAATATCCCTCGATTTAAATAGATCAAAAGATCGATGCAATTTAGTTGAGTTTTAAAAATTAAAGACATGATGGCATGATGACATGATGCAATGCGAAAATAAAATAGAGCAAGCAAGATAAACACACGGTGAAACCCGAAACATATGGAAGTCTTCTCGAGCATCGGTCTTGGGGCATCACAACAAATCCCCACACTCAACCTGATATCCAGTGTATATGCACAAAGGTAAAGCAAGGAGCCAATCATACAACGATATACCTTTTGATCCACTGCTTTACCATTGGGATCAATGTCAAGTTGGCATTTGGTAGGCATTGGAGTAGAAGCCGGCTTGACATCACTTAGATTGAATCTCTTGAGCATGTCTTGAGTATATTTGGCTTGGTTGATGAATATTCCCTCTCTTCTTTGTTTGGCTTCAAACCCGAGAAAGAACTTCAACTCTCCTATCATGGACATCTCAAACTCCGCGGTCATGAGTGCGGCAAACTCATCATTGAAAGCTTTGTTAGGAGAACCAAAGATAATATCATCAACATATAGTTGGCATACAAACAACTCCCGTTTAACCTTCTTAGTAAAAAGAGTGGAGTCGATTTTCCCAATTTCAAACCCACGATCTTGCAACAACTCGGTAAGGTGCTCATGCCATGCGCGTGGGGCTTGTTTAAGGCCATAGAGCGCCTTATCGAGTTGATACACATGTTTGGGGAACTTAGGATCCTCAAACCCTAGGGGTTGTTTGACATACACCAACTCATTAAGAGGACCATTAAGAAAAGCACTCTTCACATCCATTTGTTGCAACTTAAAGTTATGATGAGAAGCATAGGCAAGCAACAAACGAATAGATTCAGGGCGAGCAACGGGAGCAAAGTTTTGACCGTAGTCGCTACCCTGGACTTGGGAGTAGCCTTGTGCCACCAAATGAGACTTGTTGCGAATGAAAATCCCGTGAGCATCTTGCTTGTTCTTGAAGATCCATTTGGTTCCAATGACATTATGGTCCTCCTCTGGCCTTGGCATCAACCTCCACACTTTGTTGTGTTCGAAATTGTTGAGTTCTTCATGCATGGCATTGAGCCAATCCGGATCTTCGAGTGCCTCATAGACCTTTTGGGGTTCAACACAAGAAACAAACGCATGATGTGCACAATAGTTTCCTAATTGTCTACGAGTGCTTACCCCCCTTTTATGCTTCCAAGTATATTCTCCATGTGATGCTCTCTAGAAGCGGGCTTGGAAGCAACCTTGGCGGCACGACGCTCCAATTTCTCCTTAAGAGAGAGTTGAGGGGCGGTAACTTGATCATCATGAGCGTCATCATGAGCTTGTTCTTGATCTTAAGCTTGCTCTTGATCTTGAACTTTCTCGGTAGAAGGAACTTGACCTTGTGCATCAGTTGGTGGATCATCACCATCTTGCGGTTGATCTTGCACTTGGCCTTGTTCCTTGGGTTGAGGGCCTTCACTTTGTTCTTCGGAAGCGTGTGGGTCTTGGGTTGGTGATGGTTCCACTTGAGTGGAACATTGTCCTTCTCCTTCGGCCACAAGGGGTTCTTCAATGGGTAGTATATGACCAACACCCATTCTTCTTATGGCTCGGGGAGGAATTTTATCACCTACATCACAAGTACCACTTTGCTCCACTTGGGAGCCATTCTTCTCATAAAAATCCACGTTGCATGTCTCCTCAATAAGTTCGATGGACTTGTTGAGGACATGGTAAGCATGAGAGTTTGTAGCATAACCAACAAATATGCCCTCACGAGCTCTAGCCTTAAATTTAGACAAACGAACACCTTTCTTGAGTATGAAACACTTACAATCGAACACCCAGAAGTACTTGAAGTTGGGCTTGTTGCCGGTAAGTATCTCATATGGATTCTTGTCCATGCCTTTGCGGAGATAGAGCCGATTGGATGCATGACAAGCGGTGTTGATGGCTTCGGCCCCAAAGTTGTACGAAGACTTGAACTTCGCCGTCATGGTCCTTGTCACATCCATCAATGTCCGGTTCTTCCTCTCCGCCACACTGTTTTGTTGAGGGGTATAAGGTGCGGCATATTGATGCTTGATCCCCTCATCACTAAGAAACTCATCCAAGGTGTAGTTCTTGAACTCGGTACCGTTGTCACTTCTTATCATCAAAATCTTTGCATCGTGTTGACTTTGAGCGTCATTTGCAAAGTTGATGACGGTTTGTTGGGTCTCACTCTTCCTCTTGAAAAAATATACCCAAGTGTATCTTGAATAATCATCCACAATCACCAAGCAATACGTTCTACCCCCAATACTATCAAAGTATGGAGGCCCAAAGAGATCCATGTGAAGGAGATCCAAAGGCCTCGTCAAGTAGATGATAGTAGTGGGAGGGTGAGCCTTCTCATGTAGCTTTCCTTTGATACAAGCACTACAAGCACGATCTTTGGCAAAACTAACATTGGTTAGTCCATGGACATGGTCCCCCTTGAGAAGAATTTGTAAAGATATCATATTGACGTGTTAGTCAAGCTTGGTCTAAACCTGTACACAGGATCTCTTCTGCTGCTATCTTATCTGCAAAATTTAAGAATCTCAGATATGCTCTCAAGGTATGGCACACCAACCTTTCTAAAATCAAGAGGCTAATCCAAGATTGCAACAAGGTAGTCCTACACTTGGATACTCTTGAAGAGCTTAGACCTTTATACACACCTGAAGCTAATTTCAGAAGGATTGTGAAATTACACTTGGAGGAGATCCTAAGACTACAGTTTATTTACTGGAAACAAAGATGCACAATTAGAAACATGAAAGTTGGGGAGGACAATACAAAGTTCTTTCATGCTATGGCAACTGAAAGATTCAGGTCTAACATCATTTCCAGTATCACTGTGGATAATGATATCATATCTGACCATGCTACCATGTCAGCACTCTTCTTGCAAGAGTTCAAAGATAGAATGGGTTGTTCCAATGGTATTCACATGGGGTTTGACCTGGACTCCATTATTACAAGAGTGGAGGGTCTAGATGATTTAACTAGGCCTTTTTCAAAAGAGGAAATTGAGCTTGTTATCAAGCAAATGCCATCTGATAGGGCTCCTGGGCCCGATGGTTTCACTGGGCTCTTTTTAAAAAAATGCTGGAATGTTATTAAGGAGGACTTCATGAAGTTAGTGAAAGAATTTTATGATGGATCTTTAAACTTGGAATGTATAAACACTTCCTTGATAACTCTGATTCCCAAGAAACTAAGCTCTGAAACTATGAATGACTACAGGCCTATTTCTCTCACTAACACATGCCTAAAGTTTTTAACAAAACTGTTAGCTAATAGGCTGCAAGGAGTCATTCTGTCATGCTTGCACAAGAATCAGTATGGATTCTTGAAGTCTAGATCTATCCAAGACTGTCTAGCTTGGTGTTTTGAATATATACATCAATGTCAGGCTTCAAAAAGACCTATTGTTCTTTTTAAGCTGGATTTCACTAAAGCTTTTGACACCATTGAACATGAAGCTATTTTAAGAATCCTTAGATACAAGGGTTTCAATGAAAAGTGGATTTCATGGATCAGGACTATATTATCTTCTAGATCTTCATCAATTCTGCTGAATGGGGTACCAGGAAGCTACTTCCATTGTAAGAGAGGGGTCAGACAAGGGGATCCCATGTCCCCTTTGCTATTTGTTCTAGCTGCTGATCTATTGCAATCTGTGGTGAATGACATGTGCAGCAAAGGAATTCTAACTCTGCCAATCCCTACAAACTGTCCACATTATCCAATTGTTCAATATGCAGATGATACTTTAATTGTTCTTCCTGCTGTAGATCAGCAACTAACTGCCTTGAAGGACATGTTGGATGTTTTTGCAGCTTCAACTAGATTATCAGTCAACTTTGCTAAATCTATGATGGTACCCATTAACCTATCTGCTGATGAGGCAAACAGATTATCAACTCTTTTAGGTTGTAAGCTTGGAACTATGCCCTTTACCTATTTAGGTTTGCCCATGGGTACCACCAAACCTACAGTCCAGGACTTGCTTCCTTTGGTGCACAGAATTGAAAGAAGGCTTTCTGCATCATCTTGTTTTCTTAATCAAGGTTGCAGACTACAACTCCTACAGTCTGTCTTATCTTCTATGCCCATTTATTTCCTTTGCACTCTGGACATTCCAATTGGCATTCTCAAGCAGATTGAAAGAATACATAGACAATGCCTTTGGAGAGGCAATTCTGACACACCCAAACAGTCTCTTGCTGCATGGAAATTGGTCTGCTTACCAAAGGATAAAGGAGGTCTTGGGGTGCTTAACCTCAAGGTGCAAAATGAATCTTTGTTGATGAAATTCCTCCATAAGTTTTACAACCATCATGATATCCCTTGGGTCAACTTGGTCTGGGACTCTTACTACAATGACTCTATGCCTCGCTCCACTATCCTGTGTGGATCCTTTTGGTGGAGATATGTTTTCAAATTATCTTCCAGATACTTGTCTTTTGCCAAGTTTTGCCTTGGTAATGGCACCTCCATCTTATTCTGGAATGATCCTTGGCTATCTGACCTCAATGGAGAAACACTGAGTAATTATTTCCCCAGATTATTTTCATATGTGATTGATGGTCAACTTTCTGTGGCTCAAGTGTTGGATCAGGATCTTATGGGGCTTTTTCACCTGCCTTTGTCCACACATGCTTTTGATGAACTGCAGGACCTTCAGACTGCTCTGAGCTCTCAGTGCACTTCACAAGACACTGATAGCTGGATTTGGTCTTTTAATAAAGGATCTTTTAGGCCAAAATCATACTACATTCAAGTTCATCAGCAAATAGTTGCTGACCCTATCTTCCCTTGGATATGGAAAAGTGCATGCACAATGAAGATTAAAATGTTTGGTTGGCTTCTGCTTAGAGACAGGCTGAACACCAGAGATATGCTGCAACGCAGGCATTGGCATGTGGATGACCTAACCTGTGTTCTATGTCCTCATCAGATACATGAAGATGTGAGCCATCTTTTCTTCTCCTGCATCTTCAGCCAAAGAGTTTGGAACTATTTGCAAATCTCCTGGGATCCAGTACCTGGTATGACCACTTACCAAATGGCTTGCAAAGCTAGGGCTGATTTTGGCAAACCATTCTTCACTGAAGTGGTTTTCACTGCTGCCTGGAACATCTGGATTACTAGGAATGGAAAGGTCTTCAAAAACGAAATTCCTCTTTTCCGGCGATGGAGACACAATTTTATCCATGACATGACCCTTTTATCTCATAGGATAAAATGTAAATACAAGGATAGTTTCATGTATTGGCTAACTAACTTACCTTAGGTTCTCTTGTTTAGTTTGCTCATGTAAGTATTTCTAACCTTGTTGTAATTTGTTTTTTATTATATTTCAATAAAGTGGGCTGTGAGGCTTTTGCCTTGCAGTATATAGTCAAAAACTTTAGCCATTAGGCATGTCGCGGTCTTAGTGGGTCGCTCCGAGAAGTTGACCACATAGAGACCATTCTCGACATGCCCAATAAAGACTACTTTAAGAGTCTTGCTCCACAAGAGGGCCACAGAATCAATATCAAAGAAATTATCAAAACCCATGATTGCAAGTTGACAAACGGAAAGTAAAATGTATGCAAGGGACTCAACAAGCATGACTTTCTCGATCATGAGATCATGAGAAACGACAACCTTGCCAAGACCCAATACATTAGAAGATGATGCATCACCCCATTCAACATCGGTGGGCATAGATGAGACCTTGTGCACGTCCACCACCAAGTCTTTGCTTCCGGTCATATGATTTGTGGCTCCACTATCGAGCAACCATGATCCCCCACTGGAAGCAAACTCCTACAAGAGATCAATGCTTAGTTTTAGGTACCCATTTTGTAATGGGTCCGTTGATGTTAGCAACAAGGGTCTTAGGAACCCAAATAGACCATTCAATGTACTCATAAGAAGAACCAACAAATTTGGCATAAACATGCCCATCACTAGCACGACATAACACATAAGATGGGTTAAAGTCGCCGGCTTTGTTGGAAGGAGTGGCATTGCCCTTCTTGGCACCACCACCCTTTGCAATGTTCTTCTTCTCCTTAGAAGTACCCTCTCCCTCCTTCACAAAAGTTTGCTTGAGAGGAAGAGGTTGCTTGGTCTTGTCATTCTTATTCTTCTTGAACTTGGGTGCAAACCCAATTCCCTCCTTGGCCACAACTTCCTTTTGACTGCTCAAAAGGTTGTTGAGGTTCTTCTCACCTTGTATGCAAGACACAAGGCCTTTCTCAAGTTGCTCCTTCAACTTGGCATTCTCCTCCACAAGATGCATGCTCACAACACGGATTAGTAGCATTTGCATTATCAATTAAAACCATATGAGGAAAAGTGACTTTCTCCTTGGTTAGCAATACTTGGAGTTGATCATGAGACTCCTTGAGGCTAACATGAACATCTTCAAGACCGTGTGAGCCTTGTCAAGTAGGTCAAACTCCTCCTTGAGTCTAGCATGGTTAACCCCAAGTTTAGCCTCCTCAGATTTGAGCACACGAGAGACAACAAGATCATGATCAAGATATTTCTTTAATTTAGCATAATCATCATTGTGTGACTCCTCAAGAGCCAAACGATGACCATACTCTTCCTCAAGCGCGCCAGAGAGATCCGATATCTCATCGGCATAGTCACGACTATATCCTTACATCTTAGAGATGGTATCTTCATGAGCCTCAATCATGTCATTGGCTTCACCAAGTTGTTCCAAGAGAGCAACGAAGTGCTTCTTGGATTTACCTTTTAGCTTACTCATGAAAGACTCAAATTCATTTACCTCCTCCATCGCCCCCTCACTTCCATCAATGCAATCCGTCAATGAAGGATTAGTAGTGAGGGTAGTTTTGATGTTGGGGGTTACCTTGTTGGTGGCTTTAGCCATGAGGCACTTGGCAGTGATGTTCTCGTTGGGTGAATCAAAGAGGGACACCCATGGAGTTGTCGCAATGGCAATGGAGGCCATGGCAGCCAACTCACCATCTTCACTATCATCATCATCCTCATCGTACTCTTTTTGTGCCACCAACCCCTTGGGAGGAGTCTTCTTGGTGAAGTTGTTCTTGCTCGGGAAAGACTTGGCCTTGTCTTTTCGGATAAGCTTGCCACCATTGTCTCCCCTCTTCTCGTAAGGCCAATCCACAACAAAATGACTCACATTGCCACAATTGTAGCATGTCCTCACACGTTGCTTACCCTTGGAGACACTTGAGTTGTTCTTGTTGAAGTTGGGCCTTGAGTTCTTCTTGTTGCCCCAAAATTGCCATGAAGCAAGAGACATGTGCTCATGATAGGCATATTTGGTGTCTTCAGGACAACACTCCTCTTCTTCCCCTTCATCATCTTCTTCCGCACTAGCCTTGGCCTTCAAAGCAAGGTTGGGCTTCTTGGATCGTTTAACCCGCAACACCGCATTGTCGGCGGTCTTGTCCGAGATCCTCATCGCAACAAACTCATCCAACACTTCACTTGATGTCAAGTTGTGGAAGTCTGGTCTTTGACGAATGACGGAGGACACAGCCTTATGATAAGAAATCATAGCCTTGAGAAACTTGCACTTGATCCAATTGTCATCCGTATCCTTGCTCCCATGATCTTGGAGTGTGACCGTGAGAGTAGTTAATCTTCTATAAAGCTCTCGAGGTTCTTCATCTTCAATCATGGCGAACTCATCGGCTTCATCTTGAACAACTTCAACGGTCGAGCATTGAATGCTTGCGCTTCCCTTGTACAAGGAAACAACATGATCACATGCTTCCTTGGCCACGGAGAAGGGTCGGAGATGAGCAATATCTTCGGGAGGAGTAGCTTCTTGGAGGATAAAGAGAGCGGACTCGTTGAACTGATGATCCGCGGCTTCTCTAGGAGTGAAGGTTATTGGATCGTGCGGGTAGAAACCTTGCTCAATAATTCTCCAAAGATTAGTAGAACTATGATTCAAATGGCGTTAAAGTGATAAGCCCAAGAGGCAAAATCTGCATTTTTACATACTTAGGAGGAGCACCAACACGATTCATATGACTGGAGGGAACCGGTCCTCCATAGGTAAGAGGAGGTTCAACATGGGAAAAGATGCCACTCCCATTCTTAGGCAAAGGAACTTGGTCATTACTAGCTTCCACCTTATCAGGGTGAGCATCCGCCACCTTCTTAGTGGGACGAGCCACTTCCAACGATGTGGCGGATAATTTAAGCCCATCAAGAAACTCCATAAACATGCCTTTGACCTCAGTCATCATGGAGGTTTTTAATGTGTCCAAAAGCTGCATTGAACTCCTCACGAGAGACCGAGGATCCCCCATCAGCCATAGACGAGGACATATTCACACTAGGGTGCTCCTCCACCTCGACTATGGTGTCACCCATACTCTTTGGACGGTAAAGTCCTTAATAAAGAGATGATGCTCTGATACCAATTGAAAGGATCCATATGGTTGACTAGAGGGGGGTGAATAGGCAACTAACAATTTTTAGCTTTTCTTTACCAAATTAAACTTAGCATCAAAATAGGTTGTCTAGATATGCAACTAGGTGAGCAACCTATATGATGTAACTACAACAAGCATAAGAGCAAGCAAGGGATACAACACAATATAAGCTTGCACAAGTAAAGGTAAGAGATAACCAAGAGTGCAACCGGTGGAGACGAGGATGTGTTACTGAAGTTCCTTCCCTTTGAGAGGAAGTACGTCTCCGTTAGAGCAATGTGGAGGCACAATACTCCCCAAGAAGCCACTAAGGCCACTGTATTCTCCTCACGCCCTCACACAATGCGAGATGTCGTGATTCCATTATTGGTGCCCTTGAAGGCGGCAAACGAACCTTTACAAACAAGGTTGGCATTATCTCCACAACTTAATTGGAGGCTCCCAACAACTCCATGAAGCTTCACCACAATGGAATATGGCTTCGAGGTGACATCAACTGTCTAGGGTGCTCAAACACCCAATAGTAACAAAATCCGCAAGGGATTAGTGGGGGAAATCAAATTTCTCTTGGTGGAAGTGTAGATTGGGGCATTCTCAACCAATCCCTAGAGAATAAACAAGTTTGATTGGCTAGGGAGATAGATCAGGCGAAAATGGAGCTTTGAGCAACAATGGAGCTTGGGGAGGGAAGAGGTAGTCTTCATGGGGAAGAAGACCCCCTTTATATAGTGGGGGAAAAGATCCAACCGTTACCCACTTACTCAGCCCGCGACTAGTGGTACTACCGCAACTGGTCGCGGTACTACCGTAGGCCAGTGTGTACTACCGCTAGTGCAGCAGTGACCAGACGTGGTCCTGTTGTACAGGGCAGCAAACGGTGGAACCGCAAGAGCGGTACTACCGCGCACCCTTGCAGTACTATCGCAAGGCAGGGCTCAACTAGGCTAGAACAAGCACAGACAAAATAAATTACGCCCGTGACTACTTCCGCTGAGTTTGGGACTATGCAGAAGCCCGACGCGGTACTACCGCTCGCAGGGAATGGTACTACCGCGTAGGGGCGGAAGTAAAAAATTACTTCCGTGCCTACTACCGTGTGCTCTAGTGTCTGGGTTGGAGGTAGCGGTACTACTGTTGGCAAGGCGCGGTATTACTGCAGGCCCCTCCGGTACAACCGCTTGCCAGAGCGGTACTACCGCAGGCTGTTGCGGTACTACTACTCCATTGAGCAGTACTACCGCATGCCCCAGACGCTATAGCACATGACATCCTTCATTTTGCATAGACAAGGATAAACGGAAGGTGCTCCATCAAAGCGAAGGAAAGGTGGTGCAAAGGAATAGATGTTTACGCGTTGATTCCACCCTAACATTTCCGAAGCGGACCCCCTCTTAATAGTACAGCTTTCCTACGACTCAATTCCACCGAAAAGAATCGTAGAGAACCGCCATCTTTGATAGGCTCAGAGGGGCACCGAATCGTCTTGTGTCTAGACATGATATATCTGAAAGGCTCAAAGCACATGATTAGTCCGCAACAGTACTGTCATCAATCACCAAAACCACATAGGGATAAATATGCCCTTACAATGACCCATTCGTTAGCTTAGCATATTGATCGTTCAATTTTTATTGCTACTGCTTTCTTCATGTCAAATACATATTCCTCCGACTATGAGACTATGCAACTCCCGAATACCGGAGGAATGCCTTGTGTACTATCAAACATCACAATGTAACTGGGTGATTATAAAGATGCTCTACAGGTATCTCCGAAGGTGTTTGTTGGGTTTGCATAGTTCAAGATTAGGATTTGTCACTTCGAGTATCGAAGAGGTATCTCTGGGCCCTCTCGGTAATGCACATCATAGAGAAGCCTTGCAAGCAATGTGACTAATGAGTTAGTTGCGGGATGATGCATTACAGAATGAGTAAAGAGACTTGCCGATAACGAGATTGAACTAGGTATGAAGATACAGACGACCGAATCTCAGGCAAGTAACATACCGATGACAAAGGGAATAACATATGTTGTCATTACTGTTTGACCGATAAAAGATCTTCGTAGAATATGTAAGAACCAATATGTGCATCCAGGTTCCGCTATTGGTTATTGACTGGAGATGTGTGTCGGTCATGTCTACATAGTTCTCGAACCCGCAGGGTCCGCACGCTTAACATTTGATGATGATTTGTATTATGAGTTATGTGTTTTTGGTGACCGATTGTTCGGAGTCTCGGATAAGATCGCGGACATGATGTGGAGTCTCAAAATGGTCAAGAGGTAAAGATTGATATATTGGATGATGGTATTCGGGCAGCGAAATAGTACCGAGGGGTACCAGGTACATATCGGAGTGCCGGGGGGTTACTGGAACCCCCAGGGGGAAAGTTATGGGCCACATGGGCCATAGGGGGGGACAAAATAATATACAAAACCGACAACACTTCAATAGAGTTCAAGAAAGGTTAGCCCTGCTCGGGAGCTGCAGCGCAAGCAGCTGAGCAAGCTGATGAGACTACGCTTGTTTGACGCTTATATCCTCCAACTCTTGCTGCATAGCATCAATGGACGCACTGGACTTCTTGTTGATCTTCTATAGAGATTGGAGTTCAAGCAGGGGTTTAGCTGAACCATGTCTTGCTGCTTGAAGTTGAGACTGAAGAAGTTTTACATATTCAGGTGGCGACTTCATCGAGCTTGTGTCATTGCTATTAGCGAGTAACTTCAACGCTACATCAAGACATGACTTTGGAGTTGTATCACTATCTCCAATATGTGTTGCCTTCTTCCCCGCAATATATGTTAGAGGGACATGGAATGGGTTCGTCTCACTATCATTGTGGTAGTTCTTCATGGGGCAAGAGGTCTCACTCTGAAAGAGAAACAAGCAGACAAATGAGAGGTTTTCCACATATAAGTATCAGTGCTGGCAATTCATCACATTTCTTATTAGCGAATAAAGAGACACGGTTTAAAATAGCAGTAACACAATATGGTATTGTTCAGGTTAAGACATGGCAGGAAATGACATTGTGAAGGAGTTGGCAGCTTCACGACACCACTTGATTACAGATCAAGAACTCAAGCATACATGTGGTGCTAAAGAACACATAAGTATCAATGGTTAGTGTTCTGTCAATTTATCACATTTTAGATTGGCAAATAAAGAAACAGTTTAAACAATAGTAGAATAATATGACATTGTTCATAGTTAAGACATTGCAGAATATGACATTGTGCTGTAGTGGGTAATTTCGCAACACCACTGGATTACATATCAAGAACAGATGCATACATGCAGTGCAAAAGAAGATCACTTGCTCTGTATAGTTTAGTTTACATGGTATGAAGAAGGAACTTGGTTGTACAGCTGAAAACTTAAATTGAGAAGGACAAACTCATGTTTATGAACTTCATAATAAACTTTAAACATGCAATTTGATGCAAACACCAAAAATAAACAGCTGTTGCAGCTATGCCTAACCAAATATACACACAAAGTTTGAAGGCTCCAGAAGTACAAATTTACATTAGTGGTGAAGACCGGCTTTATAAAGTCCTTGTCCATGCTGATGGTGGGGCAATTCAAGAAGTTTACCATAGAATCTTCTTCATAAGCACTGCCTTTATTCTACATTTTGTTAAGAGTAAATATAGATGTGATAATATAAGAAAAAATGGAGAACATTTAAGATAAGATGAAGAGTGATGCTACATAACCAACTAGCTATAAATGTAAGTACATCGATACAGGCAAAAGGTACTGCCAAGAGCAATGCAGAGCTAAACTTCTGCAGTAACATTGGTTTTATCCAACCTGATGGTAAGAGTAAATATAGATCTGATGTGTACAAAATGGAGGGCAAAGGAAAATAAGCTGCAGAGTGATTGTACATGAACAACTAGCTGTTTATATAAGTACACTGATAAAGGACATCAGGTACTTAGAAGAACAATGCAGAGCTAAACTATCTAATTGGCATTTGGTATATTCTACATTAATATAACCATTAATATAGATGTGATAATTTGGAGCGAACAATTGATAAGAAAGCTATCATGCATACTGCTGTCACATAATGAACCAGGTATGAATGCAAGTACCGTTATATAGGACAATAGGTACCAACAAGAGCAAAGCAGCGAGTAGCATATTTGCGATATCCTGTCATCCTTTTCAAACCGGAATTCTTCTTCGAGTAGATTTCCTGCAAAAGAAATCCATAAGGCACATGCGGAAAAGTAGAAGTTCAATTTGTCATGTGATATCATAGACAATACCTCATCCTGGGAACGAGGCCAGTGCATAAGAAGGTTTTTCCATTCAATTTCTTCTAAATTTAGCATAGGAGACTTCACCAGAAATTCATTTATAGACTTGCCATCAAAGTGTGTTTTCCTCAGGTAACACCGATATTGCTACAATGCTTCCTTGAAAAGCGCAAGCAAGCTTTGCTTGTCATGACTATGCAGATTTACCCTAGCCTACTTACAACAATGTAATGTAAATCATTGATGTGTTCAATCAGCAGAAAACAGAAAAATAATCGCCATGGATAATAGCACTTACACGTAAGTGGGACAGGAAGATGTGAAAATGGTGTTTGTCTTCACTATAATCTTCCCATGATGGGAATATATGCACGTAGTTCCTAACAACATTGAAAGCATTGTCTTTTAAACTGGGAATAACTGGAATGGGGTTCCAATCTGCCGAAATTGGCCGTCTTTGCAGTTGGGATAGGTCTTCGGCCGGTGGACTTGTTGTACTTTTTGCTGGAGTGTGATTTTTCTGTGGTACGACACGTGCTATGGCAACTGAAATCAGCATACCTTTTGCTGGAGTGCAGATCCTATGTGGTGGGGCTAGTGGTGTGGCCAGTGAAGTATGGGTACACTCTGCTGGAGTCAGTCCTACGTTTTGTGTCACTGGTTGGAGAGCCAATATAAGTGGGGTGCTATCTGATTTCTCCGGCACCACCACGTTTTTCAAGGACTTTGCTGGTGCTCCTTCAGGTTTGGCAATCACCCTCTTCCTTTTTGATGTCTGATACACAAGAACATCATTTGAGTGGGAAAACATGGTATGATGATAGATGGAATATGTATTGATAATGGATGGGCATGGCATCTTGACATATATGATGAGTAAACTAAGCATATGGCGGTGCAACAAAGTAGAAGAAATGCAAGACACCTTATGCATGATGCGTGCAATCAATAAAACCTTGCCAAATGAGAACAGACACCTTGAAGGGTGAACGTGATAGGCCATCTGCCTTCGACTCCTCGAGGTCAGAATAGTCATTACGATCATATTCTGAACAAGAATCTGTAGGTGGGGAGAGTATGATTTTCATTGCATCCGGAATGGAACTCAATACCTTGGTGCCAAATTTGTTAGTCATTGCAATGTTTTGTAATATTCTTCTGATGCCTGCATTCTCATATTAATTGTGATTACGCACAATATCTAAGAAGCATGAAAACATAAATAGTAGTGAGTGATGTCTTCTACGCAACCTTCTTCTTTTAGACGTTGTTGGGCCTCCAAGTGCAGAGGTTTGTAGGACAGTAGCAAATTTCTCTCAAGTGGATGACCTAAGGTTTATCAATCCATGGGAGGCGTAGGATGAAGATGGTCTCTCTCAAACAACCCTGCAACCAAATAACAAAGAGTCTCTTGTGTCCCCAACACACCCAATACAATGGTAAATTGTATAGGCGCACTAGTTCGGCGAAGAGATGGTGATACAAGTGCAATATGGATAGTAGATATAGGTTTTTGTAGTCTGAAAATATAAAAACAACAAGGTAACTAAAGATAAAAGTGAGCATAAACGGTGTTGCAATGCTAGGAAACAAGGCCTAGGGTTCATACTTTCACTAGTGCAAGTTCTCTCAACAATAATAACATAACTGGATCATATAACTATCCCTCAACATGCAACAAAGAGTCACTCCAAAGTCACTAATAGCGGAGAACAAACGAAGAGATTATTGTAGGGTACGAAACCACCTCAAAGTTATTCTTTCTGATCGATCTATTCAAGAGTCCGTAGTAAAATAACACGAAGCTATTCTTTCCGTTCAATCTATCATAGAGTTCGTACTATAATAACACCTTAAGACATAAATCAACCAAAACCCTAATGTCACCTATATACTCCATAGTCACCTCAAGTATCCATGGGCATGATTATATGATATGCATCACACAATCTCATATTCATTTATTCAACCAACACAAAGAACTTCAAAGAGTGCCCCAAAGTTTCTACCGGAGAGTCACGACGAAAACGTGTGTCAACCCCTATGCATAAGTTCACAAGGTCACTGAACCCGCAAGTTGATCACCAAAACATACATCAAGTAGATCACCTGATATCCCATTATCACCACAGATAAGCACATGCAAGACGTACATCAAGTGTTCTCAGATCCTTAAAGACTCAATCCGATAAGATAACTTCAAAGGGAAAACTCAATACATTACAAGAGAGTAGAGGGGGAGAAACATCATAAGATCCAACTATAGTAGCAAAGCTCGCGATACATCAAGATCGTGCCATCTCAAGAACATGAGAGAGAGAGAGAGAGAGATCAAACACATACCTACTGGTACATACCCTCAGCCCCGAGGGTGAAATACTCCCTCCTCGTCATGGAGAGCGTCGGGATGATGAAGATGGACACCAGAGAGGGATTCCCACCTCCGGCAGGGTGCCAGAAGGGGTCTAGATTTGTTTTCGGTGGAAACAGAGGCTTTCGGTGGCGGAACTCCCGATCTAGGTTATTTTCCGAAGGTTTCTATATATATAGGAGGTGTTGGAGTCGGGGACAAGGAAAGGGGACCTCCGGGCTATCCACGAGGTAGGGGGCGCACCCAGGGGGCGCCCCCTACCCTCGTGGGCAGCCCGAGAACCTTCTGGTCCCCCTCTGGCACTTCCTGGGCTTCTTCTGGTCCAAAAATAACCTCCATTGAGTTTCACGTCAATTGGGCTCCGTTTGATATTCCTTTTCTGCGATACTCTAAAACAAGATAAAAACAGAAACTAGCACTGGGCTCTGGGTTAATAGGTTAGTCCCAAAAATCATATAAAAGTGTATATAAAAGCCCATAAAACATCCTAAAGGGATAATATAATAGCATGGGACAAAAAAAAATTATAGATACGTTGGAGACGTATCAGTGAGATTATCTTTGTAATGCAGAGGATATTGTAATATAATAGGGGCTCCGTGTAAACTCTTGTGTACTATTGTTGGATTCTGATGGGAGAGCCTGTGTGCTGTAATGTGGTGCATGCATTAATATAATCTGGCACAACTACAAAAAATAGGCTCCCTGTTGGGAGCTCCAGAAGTAAGGATAGTCGGCAGATGATAGGTTCATAATATACTGTATAGAAGTTTATTGCCAAACCATGATAACAAGAGAACACAACAACTAGGCAGATCGTAGTGTAGATAAAAGGGGTACACTATACCCAGCATAAATAAATCGGGAAAGTGTAACTGGCTGGAAAATACTGTGTTGTATTGCCGCTACTAATTGAAAGCCTATCGATCACCTACATGCCAGCTCTATCAGCTGTTGACTGCAGATATCCCTGCCCCCCTTCCTCACAAGGAACATACTGTACTTACTAAATAAAGAATAACAAAAGAGGAACATGCTAAAGAACAGAAGAGGAAGCATATTATTGAGATTATGCTTCTTTATATACAATGTTGGTTGCCTAGTCATGATGAATCACATCGCCCAAAGAAATACAATTCCACGATGTCTCTCTATATCTGGCCACATGCATTTGGAAAATCAAGTGGGAGCATTAGCTGACCAAATAAATGTGTGTCTGTTAACTAATATCATTATCATATCACAATTCGTATTTGAAGAAGTAAGCTTTCAACTTATGATTGGTGTGTTGTTTAGGTTCAAGAGTGGACTGCTGCTAGTGCGACACAAAGCACCAACACAGATCATAGTGTAGATATAACTGGAAAACCGTAAGCATCACAAGTAAAATCAGGAAAGTGGAACTTGCTGGAAAATATGGGCTACTATTGCGGTTCGACTAGAAAGGCTTCGGAAAACAGCTCTCTTCAACTGAAGGTGCGATAATGTTAATATCAGTGTAACTCTCAAAGGCAACACAACTCCCCGCAATTTCTTGATAATCTTATAGGATTCAAGTGGGCAGGCCACTACAATTCATGTTCCTATGTTTACAAAATCCTACGAATCAAAGAGGCCCGAAGAGTTGAAAGGGTCCATCCCAACCGACGGAATAGACCTGTACACTGCAAATGTCCCTGCTCCTCTTCACAACAAGAAACATACTATATTGTACTATTATACTCCATCTGTTCGAAAATATAAGTCTTTGTAGAGATTTCCACTATGGATCACATACAGATGTATACACATACATTTTAGAGTGTAGATTCACTCATTTGGCTCCATAGGTAGTCCATGGTGGAATCTATACAAAGACTTGTATTTAGGAACGGAGAAAGTACTTATTAAAGAAGAACAGAAGAGGAACAGGCTAAAGAAGAGCAACCAAATTTAGGATAATAAAATGTTTGTTGCGCAGTGCCCACATATGATGAACCAGAGCACATTAAGAATGCAACTCCCTGTTGTATCTCTATATGTGGCGCACATGTTTTTCTAAAGTAAAGTGGGAACATTAGCTGACCAATTAAACATTATTTGTTTTAGTAATATCATCATCAAATCAGATTCGTATTTGAGCAACAAGTTTGGAATTATTAATGGCACATTGTTTAGCTTGATGGATTGAGGAGCAGTGGTAAGCATATACGATGATGGTACTGAATATAAAGGAATGCTTGCATGCAAGTTGCGTGACTTTCATTATTTTGGTCTGTCGACCAATTCAGGAGGTTGGAGGAAGATCCTACGTCTCCTAACCCTTCTTCTTCCTCCCCTCCAATTCTTCCCTTGCGAAACACAGCACGGGCCACCGGCCCCGACCCTCCGCCCTCGTCTGAACCGCCCCGCTACGCCATTGTTTAAGTAGTGTGGAATATAAAAGGGGAAAACCATAAGCATTGCGACTATAGTGTTGAACGTGCCATGGCGGATTTGAAGGTGCAAACCGGACAAAGGCAACTTCGCAACCAAGCAACTAACAAGTAAGATCCTAAGTGGTGGACAAGAAAGCACAGTAAAGCAACTGCGATAAATAAGTTGAGCAGATACGAAAGAGTACCCCCTCTGGTGCGGCGCCGTGTATGCATCTGTTGAGAATTTGACGGTGCTGTGGTAGCGATGGCTGTCGGCGGTGTGTAAGAATATGTAGGAGGGCAAACGGTGGCGGCGGGGGAAATATCCTGGTGCGGTGGACGAGACGGTCGTAGGAGCGGCGCTGGCAAGGTTGACGACGGCGGGGATGAAGCGAGAGGACGGGATGCAAGGATCCAGCTGGTCCGAAGCCGTGGATTAGAGAGGTCGATCTCTTGTAATGGACAACGACATCGGGGTTTCAGCTCCGGCATGGTGGAGGAGAACGACGATGGATGGGGTGGCGGACGGAGGAGGCTGGGGTGGAGAGGGTGTTTTGGCGCTCTCGGAGTACGAATGGGGAAATGGAGGGAGAGAGGTAGGGGGGAACCATGTCTTTGGGACGCGCTTGTCTCAAATGCGGGGAAAGTTACCAACTTATCCCCTGTTTAGAATTTCAAACCTCACAGGAATATTGGCCTGCTGGGGATAGGACGGTAATCTCGCATACACCAAAAATTTGCCGCTGGAGATTTCGGCCGAGGAGAGTTTGTTTTGGAGCCCACCGTGTATGAATCCGGGGAGGTGAGAGGCGGAGGCGGTTATGCCACGTTTGAGTGAAATTACAAGCCTACCCCTATTGAAACCTATATCCAGTCGATAGGCTTTGCGTGTCAAGGATAGGCAGTAATTTCCATCTCGCAGATTTTAGTTTTGGGCGGTTACTGCGAGTTCACCCGCTTCGTTCAATTTTTCACAGAAAAAGAGTGCACGTTTACCATGCCAACTCACTTCGAATCCATTTTTTTCGGACAAGACCCAGTTTGTATTCAAATATAAATCTATATATGTACATCATTTTTTATATCTATATCAAAATCTATATATATCTATACCAATATAAAAAGACCCAAAGGGGCAGATCCAATTAACCTCAGCCATCAAATCATGTCAATCCAACGACCTAGACTGCTTCAATGCCATGCCACATATAGCGCTAATCACATAATAACACACAAAAAATATCCTAATTAATATCAGCATGCACAAATTAACATGCATTGCACGTACACATTGACTAGTACTTTCAGAAGCTAAACACCCTTTCTAGATAAATATGGTTTACAGATGCCATGATCTCACATTCATAAGACTGAATCCATCTTAAAATTGAACTGAACTATTTGAAACCATTTTATGTTGAAATCCAGTGTATGCATTCCTCGCTAACTAGCTCCAATTAATGTGTGTTTCATGTAGGTTTTATTCTTCTTCTCAAACACGTATAACGTGTTTGACACATGCAACATGTAGTGTAGTCCCATAGACATGAATTGGATAAAGCCATGCATTGTCTCTAATTGAAAAGATCTATGGACCACTGAAATTGATAAACTAAATAACATTACACATGTCCCCAAATTCAAATTAATATGCATGTCTGATAGCCCAGTTTTTGTTATGATATTATTGATGTCCTGATCTCTAATTTAAATATTTGAATCCCCTTTAATCCAGATATTTCATCTCATATAGCTATCACTCGCACCCTCATATATCTATCTAGACTCGTATGCCTACACCATCTCACGAGTATTTCTTGTGCTAGTTGTATGTTGATAGCGGTCTTTTCTTGTTCGTAACACTATGATAGTAGTCTCTCCCTCGGCATTCACTATATCTCTCCCTGCTATGCCTCTCTAACTATAATTCTCCGTGTGAAATCTCTTTCTCTCACACAAACAAAATCTTCGTCTCTGGAGGTCTCATTTCTCTGTGCTATTCCCCTATATGCCGCTCACACACATCATCTCACTCTAGACATTTCTTGCGCTCCCTAAGTCTCAATAGCTATGACTCTCCCTCTTAAATATCCATCTCCCGCGCTCAAACACAAACTCAGTCTCCCAAGGTCTCATTTCTTTCCATCGTTCCCCTATATGCCGTTCACACACACCCTCTCTCCATAGGGATATCTCATGTTCCCTATGTCTCTCTAGCTATGAATCTCCCTCTGAAAAGTCTCTCTCTCTCTCTCTCTCTCGCGTGCGCAAACACAAACTCCATCTCTCGGGGTCTCATTTCTCTCTAATATTTGTTTGTATGTCACTCACACACACCCTCTCTCTCACTCACACACACACACACAACCTACTATTCGGATATACTCAACTCTTATCTATAACAAACACATTAGCCGATCTCCCTCTAACTAGCATCTCTATCTCCCTATTTCTGTGTTTCTCCATCAACTTCCTTTCTCGGTCTCACTCTTGCTTCCTACCACGCACTCTATATCTCTCTTAAAGACAAAAAACATAATAGCCGACCCCCCCTCTAACTAGCATCTCTATCTCCCTATTTTTGTGTTTCGCCATCAACCTTCTTTCTCGGACTCACTCGTGCTTCCTATCATGCACACTATATATGTTTTTCTCTACATGCATCTATAGGTCGTTCTCTTTTGCACAGACATTTGTGTCTCACTTCCTCCGCTCATGATATATGCATGCTCCACCCCATGCCACTCTCTCTTAAAGACAAAAACACACGCTCTAGCATTGCACCTTCTTCCCTCCGCTCTCACCTGGATGCATATTGTCATATCGATCCATCTCTCCCGGCATGTTGATCTTATGAATTATGTCCTATCTTTTATCTCAATCATGCGTGCGGGCACACAAACCCCCACGTATATGTATACGTCCCGCACATGCACGTCCAATGTCTCATCCCTCTCCATGCCTAGTTAACTACCCCTAGCTCCCATCCCACATCAAATGTTTATCTTCTTGTGTGCACATGGCTTCCGTATGGACGTGTATCTTCTCTAAAACACACACTCACACTTAACTATGTCCTTTTGGCTACCCCATTCTGTCACTGCATCCCTCTATCCCTAAAACCAATAAGACTTTCACTTCATTAAATTCCCGCCTATATGCACCATTGGTAGTAGTTTTCCTTGGTGTCTCTCAAACAAACGTGTTATCTCGATGTCCACTCATCTCACACGCACACACCATTCATCCATATATACGGGCTTCTTCTCTCTCGCCCTCTCTCCCTTGTTGGAGTCCTCTACCATACACATCAACTGTCTACGATGAATCCACACACACTTAATTACTTTCCTTGCCGAAGACTCCATCACACACACACACACACACGCACACACACACA
>LR738709.1:378518106-378553553 GCA_902687465.1 Secale cereale | reverse complement strand
CACACACACACACACACACACACACACACCGTTCTTTCTTTCACACACACGGTCTCTTTATACACACATGGTCTCTCTATACAACCACACACACACACATGCTCTAGGTGGACTATTTGTTCCTACCACCCTTCGTCCAACCTTACCTGCATGATAATCAATCACATTTATTTACTTATAACTGGACAAATTCCACTTTATTTTACTAGTTAGTAAACTTCCGATAATTATATAACGCAAATCACAAGCAGGAAGTGACATTCTTTTTACACAAATCTGATTAATATGTCCAGGTAATTTACAAGAAAATAGCATCTCCAATAGCTTGTCTATATGGATGTCTATACTCATTTTCCACGACGTGAGCCCAAAATAGGCGTCCAACAACTTGTCTATATGGTCGTCCAAATATACACATCCTCTAAATTGACCTCGACAATGTCCACGCCTGGACAACGTGAAGTGATACGTCTCCAACGTATCTATAATTTATGAAGTATTTATGCCATGTTTATAACAATTTTATATGGTATGTATGATTTGCATGGAACTAACCCGAACTGACGATGTTTTCAGCAAAACTACCATGGTGTTGTTTTTTGTGCTGAAATGAAAGTTCTCCAAATGAGCTGAAACTTTTTGACGATTTTTTATGGAACAAAAGAGACCCACGAAGCTTCGTGGGAGGGCCAGAAGAGCCACGAGGAGGGCAAAACCCACCAGGGCGCGCCTAGCTCGCCCCGGTGGGTTGTGCTTACCTCAAGGCCCATTCGGACATGAGACTGACGCCAAAAATTCCTATAAATAGAGAAACCATCAGAAATAACCCTAGATTGGAAGTTCCGCCGCCGCAGGCCTCTGTAGCCACAGAAAACCAATCTAGACCTTTTCCGGCACTCTGCCGGAGGGGGAAATCATCATTGGTGGCCATCTTCATCATCCCGGCGGACACCATGGTGAGGAGGGAGTAGTCCACCCTCGGGGTTGAGGGTTTGTACCAGTAGCTATGTGTTTAATCTCTCTCTCTCTCTTGTGTTCTTGAGATGCACAATCTTGATGTATCGCGGGCTTTGTTAATATAGTCGGATCATATGGTGTTTTCATCCTCTCTATGTTGTGATGAATTGAGTTTTCCCTTTGAGGTTTCTTTAGATTGAATACTTTCATGGATTTGAGAACACTTGATATATGTCTTGCAATTGAATACTCGTGGTGACAATGGGGTATCGTATTGATTCACTTGATATATGTTTTGGCACTCAACTTGCGAATTCCCTCGGTGACATTGGGGTAATCTATGCATAGGGGTTGATGCACGTTCTTGTCTTTGTTTCTCCGGTAGAAATCTTGGGGCACTCTTTGAAGTTCTTTGTGTTGGATTGAGTATTATGAATATGAATTTGTTTTGGTGTTATTTTAGCCCGAACCCTTCATAGATTGATCGGAAGAATAACATGTGTTATTTTAGTACGAACTCTTGATAGATCGATAGAAAAGAATACCTTGTCTTATTTTAGTACAAACTCTTGGATAGATCGATCGGAAAGAATAGCTACAAACAATTTATTCTTATGTGCTCCGCTAGATAGGAACTTTGGAGTGATTCTTCATTGCATGTTGAGGGAAGGTTATGTGATCCAATTATATTAGTATTGTTGAGAGATTGCACTAGAGAAAGTACTGACCCTAGGCCTTGTTTCTAAGCATTGCAATACCATTTGTGCTCCATTTTATCACTTGCTACCTTGCTGTTTTTTTATTGTTACTATTACAAAAATCAATATCTACTATCCATATTACACTTGTATCACCATCTCTTCGCCGAACTAGTGCATCTATACAATTTCCCATTGTATTTGGTGTGTTGGGGACACAAGAGACTTTTTATTATTTGGTTGCAGGGTTGCTTGAGAGAGACCATATTCATCCTGCACCTCCCACGGATTGATAAACCTTAGGTCATCCACTTGAGGGAAATTTGCTACTGTCCTACAAAACTCTGCGCTTGGAGGCCCAACACGAGTCTACAAGAACAAGTTGTGTAGTAGATATCAAGCTCTTTTCTGGCGCCGTTGCCGGGAGATGGGTGCTTGAAGGTATATCTTTAGATCTTGCAATTGAATCTTTCAGTTTCTTGTTTTATCATTAGTTTGGTTTTGTAAAAGAAAACAAAAAAAATGGAATTGAGGTCGCATCATATTATGATCAGCATTATAATATCTTTCTTGAAAATGATGGATCGGAAAATTGTGCTCGATTGTTAGAAGAAGAAGTCAATAAAATGTTTGGCACAAAATATTTGAATGATGAGCATGATTGCAGTGTTGTTAGTATGAATTCTTTGAATATCCATGATGCTAATGATATGGAAAGCCATAAGCTTGGGGATGCTATATTTGATGAATATGATATTTTTAGTCCCCCATGTTTTGATGAGAAAATTTATTATGATGATTGCATGCCTCCTATTTATGATGATTATATTGATGAAAGTGGATTTGGAGAGGTCATGACTTTATTTAGTGATGAATCCACTACTTTGGAGGATGTTTCAATTAACTATGACAACAAAGTTCCTATATATGATGATTATGGTGATGACATGTATGCTATATTTAATAATGATAACCATGAAACTTGTCATCATAACTTTAATTTTCAATCTCATGATAGTTATTTTGTTGAGTTTGCTCCCACTACTATTCATGAGAATAAATTTGCTTATGTGGAGAGTAGCAAAATTTCTATGCTTTTGCATCATGAAAAGAATGCTTTATGTGATGGCTATATTTCATTCATGATGCTACTGAAAATTATTATGAGAGAGGGACATATGCTTGTAGGTATTGCAATAATATCAAGTTTCCTCTCTATGTGTTGAAAGTTTTGAAGTTTCGCTTGTTTTGCCTTCCTATGCTAGTTAATTCTTGCTCCCATATATTGTTTGCTCACAAAATACCTATGCATAGGAAGTGGGTTAGGCTTAAATGTGCTTGCCATGTGATTCATGATGTTCTCTTTCATGTTACAATTCTTATCTTTTATGCGAGCATCATTGAACTCATCATGCCTAGCTAAAAGGCATTAAAGAAAAGCGCTGATTGGGAGACAACCCAACACTTATACCTACTATTTTTTGGTGTTCACATGATATGATACTATAGTAATCATGTTTTATAACTTTTGTTTCAATAAAGTGCCAAGCAAAGGCTTAGGATCATGTTGGGTGATAGTAGATTTAATCTTGCTGAAAAACAAAAACTTTTGCGCTCACGAGAAAAATTCTCATTTTTTATAGAAGAGTGATTTTGAGTTGATTCTGTTTGCAGACGATTAATATACAAATTTCTCATGTGGTAATATATTTTTTCAAGATTTTTAGAGTTGCAGAAGTATGGTGAATGTTCAGATCATTACAGACTGTTCTGTTTTTGACAGATTCTGTTTTCAATGCATAATTTGCTTGTTTTCTAGTTTCTATGGCTTATAATGATCAATATAAATTGTAGAAATGATATGCTACAGTAAAAATTGTGTGAAAACAATTATGAATCTTGTCCTTGATAGTACCCAAAGTGAATGATTTGTTTTATCATACTAACCCATCTCACAAAGTTTTGTTAAGTTTTGTGTGATTGAAGTTTTCAAGTTTTGGGTGAGATATCGATATGAGGAGAATAAGGAGCGGCAAGACCCTAAGCTTGGGGATGACAAAGGCACCCCAAGGTAATACTCAAGGAAGATCCAAGCAACTAAGCTTGGGGATGCCCCGGAAGGCATCCCCTCTTTCGTCTCCAACATTATCTATAACCTCACTTGAAGCTATATTTTTATTCGTCACATGATATGAGTTTTGCTTGGAGCATCATTTTATTTTGTTAGGAATTGCTTGCTGGTATTTAGAGTAATGTTTTATATCTTTTATTTCAATAAAAGTGTCAACGATAGCCTTTTCCATGCTTGTTTTGCAAGTATATATGATGCTGTTTGAAAACAAAAAGTTTGTCGCTATTGCAAAAATTCCCGAGAAAAGTCAGAATGTGATAAAATGGTGATTTTTTTTGCAAAATAAGCTTTGATAAATTTCCTACAGCGCAAATTTTTACAAAAAATCGGAGTTAGGGAAGTATGGATACTCTTGCATTCTTTACATACTGTACTGTTTTGACAGATTGCTGTTATGTTTGCATTGTTTGCATATGTTTGCGTGTTTAATGATTCTATTTGATGATAGGAGTATTAAATATGCAGATGAATTTAGTATGCAATGTTGAATAATAATTTTAGTAATTTTCTACAGTAAGGAATGATAATGTTTTGCATTGATTTATACTAACTTATCTCACGAGTTCTTGTTGAGTTTTTTGTGGATGAAACTTTTGAGATTTATGAAAACCATGATATGAGAAGAATCAAGGAGACACAAAATCTCAAGCTTGGGGATGCCCAAGGCATCCCAAGATAATATTTTAATAAGTCTCAAGCATCTAAGCTTTGGGATGCCCCGGTAGGCATCCCACCTTTCTTCATCAACAATTATCAGTTAGTATCGGGTGATCCTAAGTTTTCGCTTATTCACATGAGATATGCTATTCTTGAAATGTCAATCTATTTTGTTTGCTTAATGTTTTAATAAAATACTTACATATGAAAGTTTTTAAACAAAATAGAGCCCCCAAATAGTTGCCAGGAAGGCTAGATAAGCGGTATTCACATCCCGTCAACGAAGCTCTTTTCCGGCACCATTGCTCTAGTGCTTCACTTATATCTTTTTGAGCACAGTGTGCTTTAGTATTTTTGAAGAAATTATCTCTTGCTTCACTTAAATTAATTTGAGAGAAACAAATATTATGCTCATGATCTTCATTTATATCTTATTGGAGTAGCTTGTCATTTACTCTTGTGCTTCACTTATATACTATGAGTAAATTCTTGAATAAATTGAATGTCATGGAGTTGAAATCGTATCATGCCTAGTGGTAGCTTCACATTGGGGTTAGAAAGTGAAATCTTTTGAGGCTTCACAATCACAATATTGGTCATACAAGCAATTCACGAATAATTAGTATAAGGAAGAGAACTTTCACATGCAAATACACTATTGTGGAAATCTTTTGTGATTGTGAGCCCCCATCAAAATATTATATGCCAAAATTGTTGACGTTGGACAAGGAAGACAACGTAATGGTTTATGTTTGTTCATATTCACATAGAGGTTATGTTGTCATAGATCCTTCAACAAGTGGTGCTTGCCCCCTATCTTTGCTAGCCAAAAATTCTGCACCAAGTAGAGATACTACTTGGGCATCCAAAAACCCTTAAACCCAAATCTTATCTTCAAGAGTCCACCATACCTACCTAAGGATTGAGCAAGATCCTTCAAGTAAGTTGTCATCAGTGCAAAAAGGTTCTAAAAGTGTTAGATCATTTAGTGTAAGAGAAAATTGAGCGTTGTGCGAACTTGTGATGGCAAAGAATAAAAGCGACATATTACATAATAAAGGTTGCTATCATAAGGGGCAATATAACGTGATGTTCTTTTGCACTAAGGGATTGAGAATACAAACAAATAAGCGCATGGCAACCTCTGGTCCCCTCTGCGAAGGGCCTATCTTTTACTTTTCAGTATTTACTTTTATGCAAAGAGTCAAAGTTTTTCTCTCTATTCCTTTTTATTTTTCTCCTTTGGCAAGCATCACGTGGTAAGGAAAGATCTAGGCACACATGTCCAACTGAATATGGGTAGCATGAGTTATTATTGTTGACATCACCCAAAGGTGAATACGTTGGGAGGCAAAATTACAAGTCCCTATCTTTCTATGTGTCCGATTGAAACATTTTGCTCATGTGTATGCGGTGAGTGTTAGCAATCATAGAAGACTATATGATGGTTGAGTATGTGGAGCTCTTACTTAAACTGTGTTGAATAAGTTGAATTACAATTGCTTGGTGATTGAGAACATAGGTTGTTGAGTTTCAAGAGAATTCATTGTTTGAACCTGAACATGTGAATTGGTTTCTACTTTAAACATGAGAAATTTTATATGAAATATTTGTTGTTATGATGCTAGGAAAAGTGATTGAAATTGTCATTGATCAAACTTGTGCACTTTGCTAGCATTCACACTTCATAAATTATTTCTTTTATCATTTACCTACTCGAGGACGAGTAGGAATTAAGCTTGGGGATGCTGATACATCTCCAACATATCTATAATTCATGAAGTATTCATGCCATGTTTATAACAATTTTATATGGTTTTGGTATGATTTGCATGGAACTAACACGAACTGACGTTGTTTTCAGCACAAATACCGTGGTGTTGTTTTTTTGTGCAGAAATGAAAGTTCTCCAAATGAGCTGAAACTTTTTGACGATTTTTTATGGAACAAAAGAGACCCCCAAAGCTTCATGGGAGGGCCAGAAGAGCCACGAGGAGGGAACAACCCACCAGGGCGCGCCTGGTGTGCCTGGCTCCCCTGGTGGGTTGTGCTCACCTCGAGGCTCATCCGGACATGAGACCAACACAAAAATTCCTATAAATAGAGAAACCATCAGAAATAAGCATAGATCAGAAGTTTCACCACCGCAGGCCTGTGTAGCCACCGAAAGCTAATCTAGACCCTTTCTGGCACTCCGCCGGAGGGGAAATCATCATCGGTGGCCATCTTCATCATTTCGGCGGCTACCATGGTGAGGAGAGAGTAGTCCACCCTCGGGGATGAGGGTTCGTACCAGTAGCTATGTGTTTAATCTCTCTCTCTCTCTCTCTCTCTCTCTCTCTCTCTCGTGTTCTTGAGATGCACAATCTTGATGTATCGTGGGCTTTGTTAATATAGTCAAATCATATGGTGTTTTCCCCTCTCTATGTTGTGATGAATTGAGTTTTCCCTTTGAGATTTCTTTAGATTGAATACTTTATGGATTTGAGAACACTTGATATATGTCTTGCAATCGAATACTCATGGTGACAATAGGGTATCATATTGATTCACTTGATATATGTTTTGGCACTCAACTTGCGAATTCCCGCGGTGACATTGGGGTAATCTATGCATAGGGGCTGATGCACGTTCTTGTCTTTGTTTCTGTGGTAGAAATCTTGGGGCACTCTTTGAAGTTCTTTGTGTTGGATTGATTTTTATGAATATGAATTTGTTTTGGTGTTATTTTAGTACGAACTCTTGATAGATTGACCGGAAAGAATAACTTGTGTTATTTTAGTATGAACTCTTGATAGATCGACCGAAAAGAGTACCTTGTGTTATTTTAGTACGAACTCTTGGATAGATCGATCGGAAAGAATAGCTACAAACAATTTATTCTTATGTTCTCCGCTAGATAGGAACTTTGGAGTGATTCTTGATCGCACATTGTGGGAAGGTTATGTGATCCAATTATATTAGTATTGTTGAGAGATTGCACTAGTGAAAGTACGGACCCTAGGCCTTGTTTCTAAGCATTGCAATACCGTTTGTGCTCCATTTTATCACTTTCTACCTTGCTGTTTTTTATTGTTACTATTAAAAAAATCAATATCTACTATCCATATTACACTTGTATCACCTTCTCTTCGCCGAACTAGTGCATCTATACAATTTCCCATTGTATTTGGTGTGTTGGGGACACAAGAGACTTTTTATTATTTGGTTGCAGGGTTGCTTGAGAGAGACCATCTTCATCCTACACCTCCCACAGATTGATAAATCTTAGGTCATCCACTTGAGGGAAATTTGCTGCTGTCCTACGAAACTCTGCGCTTGGAGGCCCAACACGAGTCTACAAGAACAAGTTGTGTAGTAGACGTCTTGAAGGCATTGTCTAAACTCAGCTACAGTCATGATTTCTTCCTCTCCACAGCGACGGCCAACCTATCATGGTCACTGTATATAGACGTTCTGATGCGAAACTGGACGTGTATATGAGATAATCATTTTGGACCATTGTCGATATGAATATATATATATATAGACATCCAAATATACACATGCTATTGGAGATTCTCTATGGTACCGTTATACTTATATCCCGATGCAAAAGGTGGAGTACATGTCCTAAGAGTAGAGGGGCACACACACACACAAGGGAGGACTCTCGCTTCGGTTCCAGACCTACTTCAGTCTATGTGCCGACAGCTTGGCACAAGACTTGGCCTCGGAATCAATGAAGCTTCGAGAAGAACTTTACAAGACCAAGGCACTTCTTCGTCAAGCTCAAGAGAAGGCAAACAGGATCAAGAAGGAAGGAGCACCTTCTGGACAATCCGCTATCGCATATCGAGGCGGAAGGCCCTCCGAGGATGTGTCTTCCAAGGGTGAAGAACCACCTCGGCGACGCCGGATGACAGCAAGGGAATATCGCAAGCTTTTCCCTGCACCACCGTCGAAGCACCGTTGTATCCAACTCCTCCACTCCCCCACTCCCTCAAGTGACAAGGGAGCCCAGACAGATGAAGACAAGGAGGAAGACCCAGAAGAGCCGGAATACGCGACCGAGCATTCCGCCGCTTAGGCATTATTCGCTACTCGGATATGCCCGTTGTAACCCCTACGGTAGGATAGGTCGTGTAACCCCTATGCGTAGTCGAGTCCTTGTATGGTTCATATGAAACCATATAGCGTTTGCTTTTGTTGTGTCTGGATGTAAGTCGTAATCTTCCTTCGGGAATGTGTAAACGACTACATCACCCATTTGGATTTTAATGAATGTGTTTTGGCCTCTCGGCCCTTGCATGATTTGATTTAGTGTCACACCCACCCCCTTACTAGGCACCCATCTTTCTTGCTTTCCCTCTTCTGAGTCATGAGACCTTTTACCGCTCCAACAGGATGCCTGTTGTAACTCGTACTGGTACCTCTACCCAGCAGCCCGAAGCCGGAGCATCCTCTCAGCCAGAGGCAGGCCACGACCAAACCAACGACCAAGCTCCACCACCACCTCCTCCAAGCATGGACATGGCTCAGCTTCTCCAAGCTTTCCGAGAGGAACGCCAAGCCAACACTGCAGCTCTCCAGCCGATTGCTCAAGCTGACGCCAACAACCGCCAGCCGGCGGGGAATGGCAATGGACGTTCCACGTTGGCAGAGTTCAAGAAGCATGCACCGCCAACCTTCATCGAGACTGCTGAACCCCTGGATGCAGATGACTGGGTCCGTTCCATTGAGGAAATCCTGGAACTAGTCGGATGCACCGAAGATCGCGAGAAGGTGGCTTATGCAGCCCACTGCCTCGGGGGAACTGCTAGAGCTTGGTGGGATGGATTCAAGGTCATGCATGCTGAACAAGACATCACTTGGGTGAACTTCAAGGCAGAATTCCGCAAGGCCCATATTCCTTCCGGAATCATGGCTATCAAAAAGCGCGAGTTCCGAGCCCTGAAGCAAGGAAGTGGCACCGTCAAGGAGTACATGCAGAAGTTCAGCATTCTGTCAAGGTATGCCCCTGAAGATGTCAGCACTGATGCTGCCAAAAGGGAGCGCTTCATGGAAGGCCTTAATCAGACTCTGCAATACTCGCTTGTCGTGTGCGACTGCCCGTCTTTCCCTGACCTGGTGAACAAGGCACTTATGCTTGAAGACAAGCGGCGTGCTTTGGAAGACACTCGCAAGCGCAAGCTGGTCAGTAAGGGAAGTTCCAGCAACCAGAAGCCTCGTCCGTGGCAGTCAGCCCCGGCCAAGCCAACCTATCAGCAGCCAAGAGCTCCTGCACCCCGTGCCAAACCTCAGCCTCAGCAGTATGCCAACCCCAGGCCAGCTTTCAACCCCAATACCAGTGGTGGCAACAAGATCAACACTCCAAACCAAGTCACTTGCTTTGGATGTGGTCAGCCCGGACACATCTCCAGGGTGTGCCCCAACAAGAAGCCTGATGCCCCGCGCCACGGTCATGGACAGTTGGGTGGTGCTACTTAAACTATGTCCAGAATTTTACTTCGTCGGTAATGTTATGTGTGTGCTGAGTCAAGGTGGAGACTTGACTCGATAAGTTGAATCATATTCATGTTGATATCGGTGACCTGTCTTCGAGGTTACGCGAGGTTATTGATGCATAAACTTGATGATAGCATATTGTTCTAGCTTCCTGCTAGATTGTTCATTATTGTTCCATTACATTGTTACCACATCATGGGTTGCTTGCGAGTACATTCAAAGTACTCATTGGCTTGCCACTGGTTATTTAATTGGCCAGGCATGGAAGAGCAGGAATATGAGGAAGAGTTCTTTGGAGACGATCATGCGAACTAGGACGCTATCCCAGTCAGAATGCCTGTAGGGTTAAGGCAGATGGCATGGGTTCTACCCGTTTATCGAAGACTTCCGCTACTTGAGTTATTTGCTATTCAGCCGTGAGGCTCTATCTATGTAAGACTTGGCCATAATGGCCTTAATTCGTGTAAGACTATTTGTATGGGTGTAAGACTCTTGTTATTTCAGCTTCTTTGTGTTCAGTGAGCATTGATCTCTGGGATCACTGTACACGTGCATTCGGTGATCTCGACTTCCAAGTCGGGGTCCCCACAAAGAACCTCTTCTTTGAGGCCCAAGACCCCCTCCACAACAGCCCACCAACCCAGCACAACCCTTCCCATCATCTCGGTCGTCGAATTGTGATCGCGTGGCCGAAAACCGCTCCCCATTTGGACTCTCCTAGCTCCTTGTGCCTATAAAAACGTCCCCATGTCCATTTTTTCGTCCAAAAACCCTAGCTCTCTTCCCTCCACCGCCGCCGGACACGTCCGGACCGAGCCGGACGCGTCCGCCTGCCGCCCCTCGACCAATCGCGGCGTGCCACCTGTCCCGCCGCCGCTCCCCAACGTGCCGGCCCGCGAGGCCCGCCGCCGTCGCCCTCCGGGCCCGTCGCCTCCACGTGCCCCGCGCCACAGCGCGTTGACCTCCATCCTCCTCCGCGTCGGCCGCCGCGCCGCCACCCGCAGGTGGCCGGAGCGCCGCCACCGCACCGCCCGAGCTTCGAGAGCTGCGCCGCCCGAGCTTCAAGAGCTCGCCGCCCGAGCTTCAAGAGCTCGCCGGCCCCTCGCAGTCCCCGCCACCGGGCCGTGCACCGCCGTCGATCGCGGCCGCCCCCGCCGTCCCTCGCCGCCTGGAGGTCGCCGCGCCCCGCCGGCCGGCTGGAGCGCCGGTCCGCTCGCCGCTGCCGCCGGGATCGGTCGATCCGATCTGAGCCACAGCGGGTTCGAACCCTAACGGGCCCGCACCCGTTCGCCCGCGACCCGATCCGCTACCTGAGTTGACCCTCTGAGGTTGACCCTCTGAGGTTGACCCTGTTTTCCTCTAAGTCTTTTTCTAAATTTTGTTGTCTGATAGCTTTTTGTAATGCCTGTATCTTTTTGTGTGCATGTCCGATTTGTGCATATGATATGTCAAAATGACCGTGGTGATGTGTAATATTTTTTGTTCCATTGTGTCATGCTTGTTTGAGTCCATCTAGATGTCTTAATCACCATGACAAGAGTGCTACTTGATATAAACTGCTGCTACTTGTTATTTTTCATGCCATGTTTGAGATGTGATAACTTGTTGCATGTTTATCCAAATGAAGCATATGATATGTCAAAATGTTCATCATGAGATGCTCTACATGTTGGTTGGTGTAGCATGCATGTTAGAGTTCATATTTCCATGTTTATCTCTGTTGCAAAATTGCATGTGGCTGTTAGGTTTTGAAACTTGTTACGAGATGCCTAGTTGAGGAGCTCGTTGCTATTGATGTGTTTGCCCCCATGTCCCATGCTCATATGTTTTAGATTCTCCATCATGTGATCTTTGCTGTGGTGCAAAACATTTGCCATGTTATGCCTTGAGATGACTTAAACATGCTCGCAAACATGCCATGATAATATTACTGTTTTAACACTTAGTGAAATTTCACTTAGTCTGGAATCTGTCATATCCTGATGCCATGTTTGCTTGATGTCCTAGGCAAATCCATGTTAGTTTTGGGGTGGCCATTGATCATTCCTTGTTGTATATGTTGTTGTCTATCCACTCATGCCATTACTTGCTCATTTGGCTTGCTGTAGCTTATTTAATTCTTGCTCCCAAGTTGCTATAAAATATTACTGTCAGGTTTTTAGTGTCATGATCAAAATGTTGTAGCTTGTTGCTATTGATCCATGCCTCCTATGGAGTTGCTCCAATGGAGTTGTTTGCTGTAGGATGTGTATACTTCATGTCCATGATTCTTACCACCATGTTTGAGTGCTGTAGAGTATACATTTCTTGCTCCAAAGTTGCTATGTGGTTGTTAATTACAGCTTTGCATTGTTTCTTGTTTCGGGTGTATCTTTTAGCCCGTTGCTCCGTTTTGAGTGTGCCCTACATGAAACTTGTGTGTTTTTGCATGTAGATTCATAATATCATCTTTATAACATGTTTGGAGTATGTTTTCTTGATGTTTGGGTGCATCTTGCACCGTTGCCATGCTTATCTTGTTTTGATCATATCTTCTAGACCGTAGCTCCGTTTTAAACAAACTTTATATGAAACTTGACTAGATTTTCGTGTAGATTATCATGCTGCATGTTAACTTGATATTTAACAACATTAACTTAAGGTTTGTTCAGATCTGGACTAATTTCAAACTATGCATATGAGGACTTACCGGATTTGTCTTAAGTAGTTTTTGGCCTCATTTAAACTAGTTGTTCTTATGTTGTTTCTCTGTGCTTCCTGCCTTGCCATGTCTTGGTTCCTATATAGACTTGTCTTGCATCCTACTTGCTTGAGTATATTGTCTTGTTCTTGTATTGTTCTAGTGTGCTTCCTACGTTGACATGTTGTGCATCCTAAGTTCATCTGCAGTGCATCCTAAGTGCATCATACATGCATCCTATAGTTTGCGCATTGCACCTTGTTTGATTTTGTGCCTCGTGTGTTCTTGTGTTGAGTAGAGCCGGAAGCCGAGACCGAGAACGTGAACGAGGTTACTACCGAGGTTGAGAACGAGGAGCCGTCTTACGATCCCACCGACGACTCGACATGCAAGATGACCTGACCCAGATATCATTACTATCTTTGCCTATTGCTAGAAGTCTCGCTCTTTAGCTTATTGCCTCGATGCCCATGTTTGTCTATCAGCCTCCTATTGTAACCATGAATCTGTCTAACCACCCATCCTATGCAAACCTTTGATTGGCTACGTAGGCTTCGCTCAACCCCTCTTATAGCATTGCTAGTTGTAGGAGAAGATTTGAAGATTCTTGCTTCATGTTGAAGATTGTTGGGATATCACACTATATAAACTCTTAAACTAAATCATCTATATATTGGTAATGGGTGGAAGGCTCAGCCTCTTGCTCGGTGTTTTGTTCCACTCATGCCGCCCTAGGAACCATATAAACCGGTGTTATGTTCCTTGATTATGCGTTCCTCACATGGTTGGGGTTATGGGACCCCCTCGATAAACCGCTTAGCGCTAAGGCTTTCCCAGCAAGTCCCAACATTGGTACTCCATTTGCCTAACAACTAACACTTGCCGAGGGAGTAATTAACCCGAGGATTAATTAATCAACCCCCCTGGGCCAGTGCTCGATTTGAGTGTTGTCCAAACTAGAGCCACTTGCGGTGCCACCCAGTTCGCTGGGGTCTTCGGTATCTATACGTACTGCTCATCCGGTCGTGGCCTGAGACGAGATACGCGCGGCTACTATCAGGGTGTCGGCACGCCGGGAGGATTTGCTGGATTAGTCTTACCTTAGTCGGAGTATCTTGAGCACGGGATTCCGAGAATACTCGGGCCTTCCCACCTTGGAGTTGCGACTCCGCGGATCGTGGGCTTGTAATGGGCCAAGTTGGAACACCCCTGCATGGTTTTAAACTTTCGAAAGCCGTGCCCGCGGTTATGTGGCAGATGGGAATTTGTTAATATCCGGTTGTAGAAAACTTGACACCATGTTCAGAACACACTACCAGCGTGAGTAACCGTGACGGTCATTTTCCGAAAGGGGTTCGGGAAGTGAACACGGTGGGGTTATGTTTGACGTGTTTAGATAGGATCACTTCGTGATCACTTTATCGCTCGTGGCACTTCTCTTCTCGCTCTTAACACGTAAGCTAGTGCTAGTGCAGCTGCAACCTTTTATCTTTCTTCAGCCTTGTTCCACACCCAAGGCTTAGATAGTTCTGCTACCCGGGAACGGGATTGCTGAGTCCTTCGTGGCTCATAGATTCTACACCACACCAGATGCAGGTACCATGGTGAACTACTCAGGTGACGACACAGAGCTGTACTGGGAGTACGATGAAGAACGTAGTCGATACTATGTGCACTATCCCGATGATCAGTAGTGGTTTCTACTAGGGGCGATTCGAACCTGTGGCTTTATGTATTTGGTATCTTTCTTTTGGATCTTCACCCGTAGTCGGGTTGTGATGTTATTTGGATGATGTTTTGCTATATAATGAATTGTGTGACATGGCGAGTGTAAGCCAACTATCCTTTTGCAATTTCATCCCTATTTTTACATGAGTCGTGCAAAGATACCGAACTTGAGATCATTCCAGAATGGGCTTATACCTTTAAGTCGTGCCTCGACACGTAGGAGGTATAGTCCCATCCTGGGCATTACAAGTTGGTATTCAGAGCCTTCTCCGACCTAGAAGCCCCCACTGATTGATCGAATCGTTGACGGTTGAGTCTAGGCACACACTTAAAATGTTTTGAGTCCTATATATATTTCGGAGAGTAGGATTTCTCTTGACCCTCATCTCTTTTCACTCTGGTGAGGACTCCTGACGATTACTCTTGTCTCTTCTACTCTAAAAAATTCACCAATTTTTTTAGGAATCTCGCGAGTATTGTTTGGATTGTTCCGATGTCTTTGTGACGAGAACATTGTTCTCGATGCCTCCTGTCATTTAGGGATTGGGGCAGTGTCCCGGGGAGTTGAGCTCCGAGGTGTTGTCGTCACAAACATATCGCAACAGTTCTGGAATACTTAAAACGGCCGACATAAAAAACTCTCCTATGCGGTTAGTGGCAAGATAACCCCGACATCACCTAGTACTGGGGAGGTAGTTCGGGAGTATTGCCATAGCTTGTATAGTAGATGCGTTTCGAAGGTCCGAGGTAGACGGTTTCCGGAATAACTGGTTATGTGTTGAAGGATGGATACAGCTGGATGTAGGATTAGAGTTGAGTGCGCGATGCTTCCCCTGTATCCCCAACACCTGATTGCATAACTGGAAACTTTCGGAAATTAATAGGTGGGTTCATCTAGTAGCTCATAGGCATTCTTCCAACGAATGCATGATATGGAGTTCGGGGTTCTACATTGAGTGAAGTAGTTTTATGGGCGTTGTTCTGATCGGGAGTTAAATCTTAAAGGGTCCTTGGCTATGCTGATCCGGGGATTGCAAAACCCTTTTGTAACACGTTCCATAAGCTTTCAGCATGAATATGGCGAAAGAAGCTTCTATCTTGTATTTGTTCTATCTGCTCCTTGTTGTTTTATTTACCTTTTGTTCTCCCAAGTGGCTTCTCGTGAAGATTGTTGTTACTATTAACTGTGGATTACATTCGTTAATTGTTGTTCGAATGTTCTTGTGAAGACTATGTTGCAATTTCTAGCCGTTGATTCAACTTATATATTCTTTCAATCAATGGCTAATAGTTGTCATCTCATTTAGGATGGCTCCTAAAAGGGTTCCCAACGCTAACCCAGAGGGTGAAGAGGTTCCTGATCGTCCTCCTTCCCCTCCTCCTCCGTCTGAGGCCTGGAGAGCAATTATGCAAGCGACGAACCAGAACACCCAGATGCTTATGCAAATGATGGAGAACATTCAAGCAAATCAAGCAAATCAGGGTGCTCATGGGAACCAAGGCCAAGGAAATTTGTTCAACCAACCTCAGTTTGCTATGCTCAACCAGTTCTTGGCAAACCAACCAAAGGCATTCAGTTACTATGTGGACCCTCTAGATGCTGAAGACTGGATAACAGATATCAAAAAGCATTTCGAGTGTAGTAACGTCAGGCCCGAGGACTATGTGAAGTTTGCAGCCTTCCAACTCAAGGACCAAGCGGCTGATTGGTGGCAGCAGTACAAAGATTCCAGAGAGGGGTGTGTAATCTCCTGGGATGACTTATGCAAGGACTTTCGTTCTCACCACATTCCAACAAGGTCATCGAGGGTATTGCGTGAGCAATTCCGCAACCTGAAGCGAGGCTCAATGACTGTCTACCAATATAATGTCAAGTTCCAGAACCTTGCCCGTTATGCCAAGCAAGACATCCCAGATGCCAAGAGCAAGATCTATCAATTCCGTGGTGGTCTGAAAGATGAACTCCAACTAGCTCTCACCCTGTTCGAGCCTGATGAGTTTGATCAATTCTATAACATGGCACTTAAGCAAGAGGCAGCCCAGCTCAAGATGGAAGCTTCCAAAAAGAGGATCAGAGATGCCGTTCACTCCTCCTCTTCTTCTCAAGTGGTCGCAAAGCAATATAAGTTTTGGCTTCCACCTCCTCCAGTGATCTGAGCTCCCAACAACAACAACAAGAATTCTGGTGGCCGTGGTTTCTCCCACCCACCCAACCCAGGCAATCAGTCAAAGAACCACTTTCAAGCTTCCAAGTCAAGTGCTCCTTATCACCGTCCTCTCTCAGAAGTGATTTGCAACAAGTGTGGCCAGAAGGGTCATTATGCTAACAAGTGCCCCAACCCAAGGCGCCTTCCGCCTCCTCCACCTGTCAGCACTGCTATTGTCAAGCACAATCCCAAGGTTGCAAGAGTGAATCTGATGAATGCAGCTCAAGCAAAGAATTCTTCAGATGTGATACTTGGTAATCTTCCAGTTAACTCTATACCTGCTAAAGTATTGTTTGATTCGGGTGCATCGCTTTCTTTCATTTCAAGACCATTTGTTGCCAAGCATGATTTCGTCACTCAAATGTTGCCAAAGCCTTTGAGCATTATTTCTCCTGGATTGCAAATGTCCTCTCGGGTGCATGTTCCGGATGTATCTATTCGCATGGGTGATTACCGCTTTCTGGCTTCTCCGGTTGTTTTCGGCAACTCCGACATTGATCTTATTCTTGGGATGGATTGGCTTTCTCAGCATGATGCTCACATTGATTGTGCAAATAAGGAAGTCAAGCTTACTCATTCCGACAAAGATGTGATTATCTTCGCCTCTCGAGATAACACAATCAGGCTATTCTCTCTCAATGACAAGGGCGAGATTAATGCCATCTCTCAAATTCCGGTGGTCAATGAATATGAAGATGTTTTCCCTGAAGAGCTTCCAGGCATGCCTCCGCATCATCAAGTCGAATTTGTCATTGAACTCGAGCCTGGTACTGAGCCAGCATGCCGGCGTCCGTACAAGCTCTCCCCTAAAGAGTTGAAGGAGTTGAAGAAACAACTCGATCAACAAGAGCGTATGGGTCTGATCAGGCCTAGCACTTCTCCTTGGGGCCGTGGTGTCTTATTTGTCAAGAAGAAGGATGGCACGGAGCGCCTTTGCGTTGATTACCGGCCATTGAACAAGAAGACAATAAAGAACAAGTATCCGCTCCCCAACATCAATGAATTGTTCGAGCAGCTCAAAGGAGCTAAAGTGTACTCAAAGCTCAATCTCCGGATGGGTTATCACCAGATCCGCATCCGTGAAGAAGATATTCACAAGACTGCATTCAGAACCAGCTACGGCTCCTATGAATATACCGTCATGTCTTTTGGCCTCGCTAATGCTCCACCCACCTTCTCGAGAATGATGCATTACATTTTCAACCCCTACACCAACGAATTTGTGCTTGTTTATCTGGATGACATCTTGGTATTCTCCAAGAATGAAGAAGATCACGAAAAGCACCTCCATCTGGTTCTCAACAAACTCCGTGAACATAAGTTCTATGCCAAGTTCTCCAAGTGCGAATTCTGGCTCGATAAGGTCTTATATCTGGGCCATATCATTTCTGCTGAGGGTATTTTTGTCAACCCCGAGAAAGTTGAAGCGATTGTCAACAGGGAACCTCCTCAGAATGTCAAGCAACTCCGAAGCTTCCTTGGTCTTGCTAGCTATTGCAGAAGGTCCGTTGAGAACTTCTCCAAGATTGCAAAGCCTCCCTCCAACTTGCTACAGAAGAATGTCAAGTACAACTGGTCTCCGGATTGTGATGTGGCATTCAAAACTCTCAAAGAAAAGCTCATCTCTGCTCCAGTTCTTACTCCTCCAGATGAGTCCAAGCCCTACGAAGTTTTCTGTGATGCTTCTCTTCAAGGACTTGGTGGTGTGCTTATGCAAGACAAGAAAATTGTGGCATACACCTCTCGTCAATTGAAGCCAAGTGAGAAGAACTACCCCACACATGATCTCGAGCTAGCAGCTATGGTACACGCCTTGATCAGTGGAGACACCTTCTGTTGGGCAGAAAAGTCGACATCTTCACCGATCACAAGAGCTTGAAGTACATCTTCACACAGCCGAACCTGAACCTTCGCCAGACTCGTTGGGTTGAGATGATCCAAGAGTATGATCCAAGCATCGAATACACACCTGGAAAGGCCAATGTCATTGCAGATGCCTTGAGCAGAAAGGCATATTGCAATAGTCTCCTTATCATGCCGTTTCAGCCTGAGCTTTGTGAAGCTTTCAGGAAGCTCAACCTCCAAGTTGTTCCGCAAGGCTTTCTTGCAAATCTTCAAGTTGCTCCTACCTTGGAAGATCAGATCCGTGATGCCCAACTCAGTGATGCTATGGTGCATAGATTGAAACATGGTATTGCAAAGGGTACTCCCAAATACAAGTGCTATCGCGTTGATGAGATAGATACCTTGTTCTTTGAGGACAGACTTGTGGTTCCCAAGGGTGATCTCAGGAAGGTCATAGTGAACGAAGCACATGACTCCTGCCTCTCTATTAATCCTGGAAGTTCCAAGATGTACCAAGACCTCAAGCAATCTTACTGGTGGACTCACATGAAAAGGGAGATTTCCCAATTCGTGAATGAATGTGATGTCTGCAGAAGAGTGAAGGCAGAGCATCAACGTCCAGCCGGTCTTCTCCAACCTCTTCCTATTCCCGAGTGGAAATTCGACCACATTGAAATGGATTTCGTCACTGGGTTTCCCAAGTCCAAGAAGGGGAATGATTCTATCTTTGTGGTGATTGACAAGCTTACCAAAGTAGCTCACTTCCTTCCAGTCAAAGAATCCATCAATGCAGCTCAACTGGCAGAGTTGTACACTTCCATAATTGTGTCCTTACATGGTATTCCTCTAGTTATCTCCTCAGACCATGGAAGTTTGTTCACATACAAGTTCTGGGATTCCTTTCAGTCTGCCATGGGCACTAAGATCCGTTTCAGCACTGCGTTTCACCCTCAGACTAGTGGTCAAGTCGAAGGAGCGAACCAGGTTCTAGAAGACATGCTCAGAGCTTGTGTCATATCTTTTGGCATGAAGTGGAAAGATTGCCTTCCGTTTGCCGAGTTCTCTTACAACAACAGTTTCCAAGCAAGTGCCGGCAAAGCTCCGTTTGAAATCCTCGATGGCATAAAGTGTCGTACTCCTCTCAACTGGTCCGAGACTGGTGAACGTCAACTTCTTGGCAATGACTTTATCTCAGAAGCTGAAGAAATGTGCAAAGTCATACGTGAGAATCTCAAGGCCGCTCAGTCGCGTCAGAAGAGCTACTATGACGACAAGCATCGTGATTTGGCCTTCAACATTGGGGATCATGTCTATCTCAATGTTTCTCCTATGAAAGGGACCCAAAGATTCGGTATCAAAGGCAAGCTTGCTCCTAGATGCGTGGGCCCTTTCAAGATCCTTGGCAAAAGAGGCGATCTAGCCTATCAACTTGAGCTCCCTTCCAACTTCGCTAATGTTCATGATGTGTTTCATGTGTCTCAACTCCGCAAGTGCTTCAAGGCACCTGAACGCACTATTCCGTTTGAGGAGATTGCTTCAACAAGACTTGTCTTACCGAGAGCACCCCGTTGCTATTCTTGAAGAAACCGAGCGCAAGACCCGCAACAAGTCAATCAAGTTCTTGAAAGTTAAGTGGTCACACCATACTGACCGAGAAGCTACGTGGGAATGAGAAGATCACCTTCGTTCCGAGTATCCTTCCTTCTTCCAGTCCGAGATCTCGGGACGAGATCTTTTCGTAGTAGAGTCGAGTTTGTAATGCCCCAGATGTAACACTTTCCCTATATGGCAATATATAAACTTTGGCTTCATCAATTCCTTTCCGGGCTCTTCTTCATTTCGGGTTTCTTCGTTTTGTCGTGTGCGTGTGTGCATTTCATCCATGCCATGTTGTCATGTGCATTGCATTGCATTTGTGTTGTCAGTTGCATCCGGTCCCACTCGTCTCTTCCCGTTGTCCGTTTCGAGTTCCGACGCTCTCACACGTGCCCGTGGCATCCCCGAGTCCTTCTTACGTGTGTGGCCATGTAACGTTTCCGGAATGTCGTGAGACTTGTCGTGCGATGTTGTTTTGGTACGTGTAGGCCGCCTGTCAAGTTTCGTCGCGTTTGGAGTTCGTTTGGTACTCCAACGGTTAACCTAGTGGGCTAAAAGAACCTCTTCTTTGAGGCCCAAGACCCCCTCCACAACAGCTCACCAACCCAGCACAACCCTTCCCATCATCTCGGTCGTTGAATTGTGATCGCGTGGCCGAAAACCGCTCCCCATTTGGACTCTCCTAGCTCCTTGTGCCTATAAAAACGTCCCCATGTCCATTTTTCGTCCAAAAACCCAAGCTCTCTTCCCTCCACCGCCGCCGGCCAGGTCCGGACCGAGCCGGACGCGTCCGCCCGCCGCCCCTCGACCAATCGCGGCCTGCCACCTGTCCCGCCGCCGCTCCCCACTGCGCCGGCCCGCGAGGCCCGCCGCCGCCGCCCTCCGGGCCCGTCGCCTCCACGCGCCCCGCGCCGGCCGCCGTGCCGCCACCCGCAGGCGACCGGAGCACCGCCACCGCGCCGCCCGAGCTTCGAGAGCTCCGCCACCCGAGCTTCAAGAGCTCCCCGCCCGAGCTTCAAGAGCTTGCCGGCCCCTCGCAGTCCCCGCCGCCGGGCCGTGCACCGCCGTCCCTCGCCGCCTGGAGGTCGCCGTGCCCCGCCGGCCGGCCGGAGCGCCGGTCCGCTCGCCGTTGCCGCCGGGATCGGCCGATCCGATCTGAGCCGCAGCGGGTTCGAACCCTAACGGGCCCGCACCCATTCGCCCGCGAACCCGCTTCGCCCGCGACCCGATCCGCTACCCGCGTTGACCCTCTGAGGTTGACCCTGTTTTCCTCTAAGTCTTTTGCTAAATTTTGTTGTCTAATAGCTTTTTGTAATGCCTGTATCTTTTTGTGTGCATGTCCGATTTGTGCATATGATATGTCAAAATGACCGTGGTGATGTGTACTATGTTTTGTTCCATTGTGTCATGCTTGTTTGAGTCCATCTAGATGTATTAATCATCATGACAAGAGTGCTACTTGATATAAACTGCTGCTACTTGTTATTTTCATGCCATGTTTGAGATGTGATAACTTGGTGCATGTTTATCCAAATGAAGCATATGATATGTCAAAATGTTCATCATGAGATGCTCTACATGTTGGTTGCTGTAGCATGCATGTTAGAGTTCATATTGCCATGTTTATCTCTGTTGCAAAAGTGCATGTGGCTGTTAGGTTTTGAAACTTGTTACGACATGCCTAGTTGAGGAGCTCGTTGCTATTGATGTGTTTGCCCCCATGTCGCATGCTCATATGTTATAGATTCTCCATCATGTGATCTTTGCTGTGGTGCAAACCATTTGCCATGTTTTGCCTTGAGATGACTTAAACATGCTCGCAAACATGCCATGATAATATTACTGTTTTAACACTTAGTGAAATTTCACTTAGTCTGGAATCTGTCATATCCTGATGCCATGTTTGCTTGATGTCCTAGGCAAATCGATGTTAGTTTTGGGGTGGCCATTGATCATTCCTTGTTGTATATGTTGTTGTCTATCCACTCATGCCCTTACTTGCTCATTTGTCTTGCTGTAGCTTATTTAATTCTTGCTCCCAAGTTGCAATAAAATATTACTGTCAGGTTTTTAGTGTCATGATCAAAATGTTGTAGCTTGTTGCTATTGATCCATGCCTCCTATGGAATTGCTCAATTGGAGTTGTTTGCTATAGGATATGTCTACTTAATGTCCATGATTCTTGCCACCATGTTTGAGTGCTGTAGAGTATATATTTCTTGCTCCAAAGTTGCTATGTGGCTGTTAATTAAAGCTTTGCATTGTTTCTTGTTTCGGGTGTATCTTTTAGCCCGTTGCTCCGTTTTGAGTGTGCCCTACATGAAACTTGTGTGTTTTTGCATGTAGATTCATAATATTATCTTGTTAACATGTTTGGAGTATGTTTGCTTGATGTTTGGGTGCATCTTGCACCGTTGCCATGCTTATCTTGTTTTGATCATATCTTCTAGACCGTAGCTCCGTTTTAAACAAACTTTATATGAAACTTGACTAGATTTTCGTGTAGATTATCATGATGCATGTTAACTTGATGTTTAACAACTTTAACTTAAGGTTTGTTCAGATCTGGACTAATTTCAAACTATGCATATGAGGACTTACCGGATTTGTCTTAAGTAGTTTCCGGCCGCATTTAAACTTGTTCTTATGTTGTTTCTCTGTGCTTCCTGCCTTGCCATGTCTTGGTTCCTATATAGACTTGTCTTGCATCCTACTTGCTTGAGTATATTGTCTTGTTCTTGTGTTGTTCTGGTGTGCTTCCTACGTTGACATGTTGTGCATCCTAAGTGCGTCTGCAGTGCATCCTTAGTGCATCATACATGCATCCTGTAGTTTGCGCATTGCACCTTGTTTGATTCCGTGCCTCTTGTGTTCTTGTGTTGAGTAGAGCCGGAAGCCGAGACCGAGAACGAGAACGAGGTTACTACCGAGGTTGAGAACGAGGAGTCGTATTACGATCCCACCGACGACTCGACAGGCAAGATGACCTGACCCAGATATCATTACTATCTTTGCCTATTGCTAGAAGTCTCGCTCTTTAGCTTATTGCCTCGTTGCCCATGTTTGTCTGTCAGCCTCCTATTGTAATCATGAATCTGGCTAACCACCCAACCTATGCAAACCTTTGATTGGCTACGTAGGCTTCGCTCAGCCCCTCTTATAGCATTGCTAGTTGCAGGAGAAGATTTGAAGATTCTTGCTTCATGTTGAAGATTGTTGGGATGTCACACTATATAAACTCTTAAACTAAATTATCTATATATTGGTAATGGGTGGAAGGCTGAGCCTCTTGCTCGGTGTTTTGTTCCACTCATGCCGCCCTAGGAACCGTATAAACCGATGTTATGTTCCTTGATTATGCGTTCCTCACACGGTTGGGGTTATGGGACCCCCTCGATAAACCGCTTAGCGCTAAGGCTTTTCCAGCAAGTCCCAACATTGGTACTCCATTTGCCTAACAACTAAAACTTGCCGAGGGAGTAATTAACCCGAGGATTAATTAATCAACCCCCCTAGGCCAGTGCTCGATTTGAGTGGTGGTCCAAACTAGAGCCACTTGCGGTGCCACCCAGTTCGCTGGGGTCTTCGGTATCTGTACGTACTGCTCATCCGGTCGTGGTCTGAGACGAGATACACGCGGCTACTATCAGGGTGTCGGCACGCCGAAAGAATTTGCTGGATTAGTCTTACCTTAGTCGGAGTATCTTGAGCACGGGATTCCAAGAATACTCGGGCCTTCCCACCTTGGAGTTGTGACTCCGCGGATCGTGGGCTTGTAATGGGCCAAGTTGGAACACCCCTGCAGGGTTTTGAACTTTCGAAAGCCGTGCCAGCGGTTATGTGGCAGATGGGAATTTGTTAATATCCGGTTGTAGAAAACTTGACACCATGTTCAGAACACACTACTAGCGTGAGTAACCGTGACGGTCATTTTCCGAAAGGGGTTCGGGAAGTGAACACGGTGGGGTTATGTTTGACGTGTTTAGATAGGATCACTTTGTGATCACTTTATCGCTCGTGGCACTTCTCTTCTCGCTCTTAACACGTTAGCTAGTGCTAGTGCAGCTGCAACCTTTTATCTTTCTTCAGCCTTGTTCCACACCCAAGGCTTAGATAGTTCTGCTACCCGGAAACGGGATTGCTGAGTCCTTCGTGGCTCACAGATTCTACACCACACCAGATGCAGGTACCATGGTGAACTACTCAGGTGATGGCGCAGAGCTGTACTGGGAGTACGATGAAGAACGTAGTCGATACTATGTGCACTATCCCGATGATCAGTAGTGGTTTCTACTAGGGGCGATTCGAACCTGTGGCTTTATGTATTTGGTATCTTTCTTTTGGATCTTCACCCGTAGTCGGGTTGTGATGTTATTTGGATGATGTTTTGCTATGTAATGAATTGTGTGACGTGGCGAGTGTAAGCCAACTATCCTTTTGCAATTTCATCCCTATTTTTACATGAGTCGTGCAAAGATACCGAACTTGAGATCACTCCAGAATGGGCTTATACCTTTTGGTCGTGCCTCGACACGTAGGAGGTATAGTCCCATCCTGGGCATTACACAACCTCTGCGCCGTACACCATGAAAAATTGTGTGTATCTGGCCATTTGATTAGGTGTGGTCCGCAGCCCCTAGAGTACAGAGTCAAGCTCCTAAACCCAGTGTTTATCAGACCCCCGTAGGGAGCGCACTAGTCGGGTTTAATGCCGCTCATTATCAGACCATTGGCTCTTTCGACTTGACCGTTCGTTTGAGGCTGGTACACGGAAGCTTAATCAAGTTTAATGCCTAACTTTGTGCACCAGTTCTTTACCTCATCAACTGTAAAGTTGGAGCCATTATCTATGATAATATTGTGCGGGACACCATAACGGTGTACCACGCCGGATATAAAATCTATCACCAGCCCTGCCTCAGCTGTTTTTACTGGCTTGGCTTCTATCCATTTAGTGAATTTATCCATCATCACCATCAAATATTTATTTTTATTGCTTCCCCTTTAAGGTGTCCGACCATATCAAGACCCTAGACCGCAAAAGGCCAAGTAATGGGGATGGTTCTCAAAGCGGTGGGAGGCATGTGACTTTGATTTGTGAAGAGCTGGCAGCCAATGCAATGTTGGACTAAGGTCTAGGCATCTGCTCAGGCAGTTGGCCAGAAAAAGCCAGCTCGAAAAGCTTGTCTCACGAGCGCCCGGGCTGCGGTGTGATGGCCGCCCATTCCAGCATGTATTTCAGTGAGAAGTTGTCGTCCCTCCTCTTCGGAGACGAACCTTTGGAGGACACCAGTAGTGCTTTTCTTATATAGTTCACCTTCGTGAACTTTGTAGGCTTTAGAACGCCAGATTATGCGGCGGGCCTCATTTTGGTCATCGGGTAGCTCCTGCCTATTGATACGTCTCCGTCGTATCTATAACTTTTGATTGTTCCATGCCAATATTATACAACTTTCATATACTTTTGGCAACTTTTTATACTATTTTTGAGACTAACATATTGATCCGGTGCCCAGTGCCAGTTCCTGTTTGTTGCATGTTTTTTGTTTCGCAGAAAATCCATATCAAACGAGTCCAAACGGATAAAAACGGATGGAGATTTTTTTTGGAATATGTGATTTTTGGGAAGAAGAATCAACGCGATACAATGCCCGAGGGGGCCACGAGGCAGGGGGCGCCCCTGACCCTCGTGGACACCCCGTAAGGCGGTTCGTGCCCTTCTTTCGCCGCAAGAAAGCTAATATCCGGATAAAATTGTGTCAAAAATTAAGCCCAATCGGAGTTACGGATCTCCGGGAATATAAGAAACGGTGAAAGGCCAGAATCTAGGAACGCAGAAACAGAGAGAGACAAAGAGACAGATCCTATCTCGGAGGGACTTTCGCCCCTCCCATGCCATGGAGGCCATGGACCAGAGGGATAACCCTTCTCCCAACTAGGGAGAAGGTCAAGGAATAAGAAGAAGGAGGGGCTCTCTCCCCCTCGCTCCCGGTGGCGCCGGAGTGCCACCGGGGCCATCATCTTGCGACAACGATCTACACCAACACTCATCATCTTCACCAACATCTTCATCACCTTCCCCCATCTATTTACAGCTTCCCACTCTCCCGCAACCCGCTGTACCCTCTACTTGAACATGGTGCTTTATGCTTCATATTATGATCCAATGATGTGTTTCCAACCTATGATGTCGGAGTAGATTTTCGTTGTCCTATCGGTGATTGGTGAATTGCTATGATTGATTTAATTCGCTTGTAGTTATGTTGCTGTCCTTTGGTGCCCATCATATGAGCGCGCGCGTGGATCACACCATAGGGTTAATTGTATGTTGATAGGACTATGTATTGGAGGGCAAGAGTGATAGAAGCTTCAACCTTGCATAGAAATTGATGCATACATGATTGAAGGGGGACCAATATATCTTAACGCTATGGTTGGGTTTTACTTTAATGAACGTTAGTAGTTGCGGATGCTTGCTAATAGTTCCAATCATAAGTGCATAGAATTCCAAGTCAGGGATGACATGCTAGCAGTGGCCTCTCCCACATAAAACTTGTTATCGGTCTAGTAACATAGTCAATTGCTTAGGGACAATTTCGCAACTCCTACCACCACTTTTCCACACTCGCTATACTAACTTTATTGATTCTTTACCTAAAACATCCCCTCGTTTTTATTTACGTGCTCTTTATATTCTTGCAAACCTAGTTACACCTACAAAGTACTTTTAGTTTTATACTTTTTCTAGGTAAAGCGAACGTCAGGCATGCATAGAGTTGTATCGGTGGTCGATAGAACTTGAGGGAATATTTGTTCTACCTTTAGCTCCTCATTGGGTTCGACACTCTTACTTATCGAAAGAGGCTACAATTGATCCCCTACACTTGTGGGTTATCAAGACCTTTTTCTGGCACCGTTGCTGAGGAGTTATAGCGTGGGGTGAATATTCTCGTGTGTGCTTGTTTGCTTTATCACTAAGTAGATTTTATTTGCTGCTCTAAGTTGTTCTCTATCTTTAGTTATGGATATGGAACATGAAATACCAAAAAAATTAGGTGTACTTGCTACTCATGGAGATGGGGAACCTCCTAAAACCCTCGATGCTCAATATGTGAAAAATATTATGTACTACTTTGATAATACTGAGAAAACCCCATTCAACTATATAATGGGAGTAACGTTGGATGAACGTGAGTACTTTAGGGATTATCGCTTGACATAAAAAGGGAAACTATTATGGGATCAAATTTATATGTTGTATTGGTATGCTCGGCAACTATGCTTGAGATATGATTGTACTTGTTGCTCTAGGATGAAGGCTCCACACCTTCCCTTTTCATGCAAATTTAACGATGATGAAGCCTTAGCTTCTTATGCTAATGGTATATATGATTATTATGATGTGGAACAAATAGAAGAATTCGTTGCTTTTAAGAGTGCTTATGAAATCGAATCTCCGTTTAAAAAGTATGATGCTTTTGATGATGATGTTTGTAGGCCTGAAATTTTTTCTATATTGAAATATTGCTATGAGAATTATGAATACAATGCCAATATTGATGCGTTTATTGAGAAGGTATCCGCTGTCCAAGAAGAGACTAATATTTTGCAGGAATCTATGGAAGAAGAAATTGATGACATTGTGATCTCATTGGATGAAAAAGATGAGAAGGAGAGCGAAGAACAAAAGAAGGAAGAGCGGATTGATCACCCGTGCCCACCTTCTAATGAGAGTAACTCTTTATCCCATACATTGTTTAATTTCCCTTCGTGCTTACCGAAGGATGAATGCTATGATGATTGTTATGATCCCGTTGATTCTTTTGAAATATCCCTTTTTGTTGATGCTTGCTATGCTTGTGGCCAAGATGCCAATATGAATTATGCTTATGGAGATGAACTTGCTATAGTTCCTTATGTTAAACATGAGATAGTTGCTATTGCACCCACACATGATAGTCCTATTATTTTTTTGAATTCTCCAAACTACACTATGCTGGAGAAGTTTGCACTTATAAAGGATTATATTGATGGGTTGCCTTTTTCAATTACACATGATGATTTTGATGAGTATAATATGCATGTGCTTGCTGCTCCTACTTGCAATTATTATGAGAGAGGAACTATATCTCCGCCTCTCTATGTCTCCAACACGATAGATTTGCAAGAAACTGCTTATACTATGTGTTGGCCTTTACTTGGTGTGCATGAATTGTTCTCGTATGACACGCCGATTCATAGGAAGAGGGTTAGACTTCGTTGTTGCATGATATATGTTACTTTGTGCTCACTACTAAATTCCAAATCATTGCTAATTAAAATTGGCTGTGATATACCTTGGGATCCGGGTGGATCCATTACTTGAGCATTATATGCCTAGCTTAATGGCTTTAAAGAAAGCGCTGCCAGGGAGACAACCCGAAAGTTTTAGAGAGACATTTATTTCTGTTGTGTGCTTTTATAAAGTTTAAAAACAAAAAATAAAGAGGGGAACCTAAAACTTTTTCAAAAAGAAAAGTGAAAGTAAGAAGGACGAGCACCGTTGAAATGGGGGAGCTCCTTGAACTTTGTTCATGCCCATGGAAACATTGCAAATCTTGAATTACAGAAACTTTTCAACAAAAATAATCATCCCCTTGTGCAATTCCATTGTATTATAAAAATAATGTGCCAAGAGTTTCCTTTAGGATGATTAAACTGCTTGTTGGTTTGTGCGGTGCAAAAACAAAAACTTTGGCTGTAGTGCACGATTTTACATTTTTTTACTGGAACGCCAAAAGGATCTGAAACTTTTTGCAAAGTCTTGCTATACAAATTTTTGATTTTCCTATTTTTTTCCAGAATTTTTAGAGTTACAGAAGTATGGTTAATGCTCAGATTACTACAGACTGTCTTGTTTTCATAGATTACTGTTATAACTTCATTATTTGTATATGTTTGAATTCTTGTTGAAGCCTCCTTGACTTGGGGACATAGAATTGTGATACATACAGTGGTTAATGTTTTTTCATAATTATACAATAATGTTAGAGTTGTACATGATGGGATTTCATTAATCATATGTACTAACCTCGCCACTAAAAGTTCGGTTAAGTTTTGTGGGGATGAAGTGTTCGAAGATCGAGGAGGTATTGATATGAGAAGAATAAGGAGATGCAAGAGCTCAATCTCGGGGATGCCCGAGGCACCCCAAGTAAATATTCAAGGAGACTCAAGCGTCTAAGCTTGGGGATGCCCCGGAAGGCATCCCATCTTTCTTCAACAAGTATCGGTATGTTTTTGGATTCGTTTCGTTCACATGATATGCGTAAATTCTTGGAGTGTCGTGTGCTTTTTATTTTTATTTTAATAAATGCACCATGCTGGTATGAGATAGTCCTTGGTTGATTTATAGAATGCTCTTTGAACTTCACTTATATCTTTTGAGTATGGTTTTATAGAATTCTTCATGTGCTTCACTTATATCATTTGAAGTTTGGATTGCCTGTTTCTCCTCGCATAGAAAACCGCCATTTGTAGAATGCTCTTTTTCTTCACTTATAATAGTTAGAGCGTGGGCATATCTTTTGTAGAAAGAATTAAAACTCTCTTGCTTCACTTATATCTATTTAGAGAGTTGACAGGAATTGGTCATTCACATGGTTAGTCATAAAATCCTGCATAAACTTGTAGATCGTTGAATATGATATGTTTGATTCCTTGCAATAGTTTTGCAATATAGAGATGCTAATATGTGGGAGGTACTAGTGAATGATTGTGGTTTAGTAAAAATATTGGTGTTAAGGTTTGTGATTCCCTAAGCATGCACGTATGGTCTCCTAACTATGTAACCAAATTGCCGCACATTGTATTTTGATTGTTTATCTTTGCGTGAAGGTCGGGGGCGCGCGATGGTGATGGGCCTCGAACCCCTCGTTGGTTACCCCAAGTGGAAGGTGTAAGATGCAGTAAGTAGAAGTGTTTTCCCTTAGCAAAGATGCCAAGGATCGAATCCCCAGAGACTCCTAGGTTCAACAAGTAGGTGTCAATTGCTACGGCGCCAGATTAGTAGCAACCAACGTGGACCTGCACATAGATACAAATAACTTTGCTCCCAACGAGTACAGAGAGGTTGTCAATCTCTCCGGCCTTGTAGTTCACAAAGGATTAAAAGCAACGATAGTAGTGATAGATAGTTTTTGCAATAGTAGGTAAATAGCGAAAAGTAAATAGTGAATGTGATCAATGATGGTAACATGGACCGGAGTCTCATGATGTTCACTAGTGATGTCTCTCCCCCAAAAGACGATAAAACAGCTATGTGAGGTAAACAAATTACAGCTGGGCAATTGACAGGACCACGAACGCAAACCAATGCTGACTACATTGCAAGAAAGGTTGAGGTTCAAAGCATGGGCGGTACGCCAAAGTAAGTAGACCGAAATCCATCAATATCTACTACTAATCATCCACCTTGAGATATCTATCCAGAACATCTCGCTGGTATTAAGTTGCGAGTCCCACCCATAGTGTAAACTCAATGCAACAGACAACTGCATTAAAAAAACTTTGCGTAAAGTAAACAATCCTTGCACCCGCTGGCACAAGCACCGTTGTTTTCCCCCTTGTGGCAACAACACATCCCCTAGACTCATGTTTCTGTCACTCAAGCTAGTCATCGAGGGGCATGAACCCACAATCAAGCATAACGTTCCCTCTTGGAGTCACTACCTACTACTCGGCCAAAGCAATAAGTAACAACGGAGAACATGCAAGAATTACTTATGAACTAAAATATAAAAGAGGTGAATCAAATATATTACTCAAGATCAATCTGAACATAATCTCATAATCCATCGGATCCCAGCAAACTCAACATAGCAACATCATAAGGATTACATAGGTGCCTCGATCATGTAGGGAAGCTCACGAGGACTAATTAGTGAAGCACAAGAACGGGAGGAGAACATCACATAGCTACTGGTCATGGACTCATGGTCCAAGGGAGACTACTCACGAGTCATCCGGGAGGCGTCCATGGTGGTGGAGAAGCTCCCGGTGGTGATCCTCCCCTCCGGCAGGGTGCCGTGAAGAGTTCTCCTGGTGCTCCCGATCTTGGAAGCGGCGGCGGCGGCAGAACAGAGATGGGATCGCGAAAAGAGTTCCTGTTCTGAGGGTTACGGAGGACCCTTTAAATATATGCCAAAGTAGGGCACCGGGGGAGCCTCGGGGGGCCCAGGCGCCCCCCGGCGCGGCCCAGGGGGGGCGCGCCCACAGGGCGCCTGGAGCCCCTGTGGCCCCCCCAGGCTGCCCTTCGGACGCAGTGTTGTTTCCGGATAGCTGATTTTTTATATAATTTTTCTGGATTTTTCTGGGCAGTTCTCGAAACGTGAAAACCTGAAATACAAAAACAGCCGAAAACAGAAACTGGCACTGGGGTGCACTGGATTAGTAAGTTAGTCCAAATATGATCAAAAGTGTATGGAAGTGTATGAATATCATAGCAATATCACCCAAAAGTGGCATGGAGCAAGCAGAAATTATAGATACGTTTTGGACGTATCAACATCCCCAAGCTTAATTCCTGCTCGTCCTCGAGTAGGTAAATGATAACAAGAATAATTTCTGTGGTGACATGCTATTAACCATATAGGACTTTCTCATAGTCATATGACAAAAGCTTACTGAGACAATGATTCTAAAGTAATTAAGTTGCCTCAAGAGAAAATCACAAATGACTGAAAGTTTTACAACATGAAACTGAAACATCAAAGAGATTTGCAATGAACATGATGTGCAAATATGATAAAGTGATATCTAGCTTGCCCTCTTTAGTGATGCAAAAAATAAATGCAAGGGCACCTTCAAGGTTTAAGTGATGACTAGATACAATCATTTCAGAATAAACGATATCACAATCATGCAAAAGACAATGCTACTTTGGGACAATGCACATTACACTCAAAATGACAATCATGCTCTCAGTAGTTGGTGCTTCAACATAAAGGTAAAAGAATGGTTATGTGCTAGAGCCTTTTATTTTGAAAACATGGAAGCAATTGTGTCAATGGTAGTAGTACTTCATATGTGTCATGCATAAAACATCCTATAAGTTGCAAGCCTCATGCATCAAATACTAATAGTGCTCGCTCCTTGTCCTAATTAGCTCGGATTCCTATGGGTTATCATTGCATTGCATATGTTTTAACCAAGTGTCACAAAGGGGTACCTCTATGCCACCTGTACAAAGGTCCAAGGAGATAGATCGCATTTGATTTCTCGTTTTTGATAGATCTCAACTTGAGGACATCTGTCGGGGGAGACTGTCCGCCACGAACACCTATGGGACCGGAGCCCCTTGTCTGTGCGGTACGAGGGCGGAGGGAGCACAAAGAGCAGATCGAGGCAGACGCGCGGGCAGTTTTACCCAGGTTCGGGCCGCACGGATGCGTAAAACCCTACTCCTGCTTGGTTGTGTATTGAGTTGAGCGCTCGGGAGCTTGAAGAAGCAGCTACACCGTGCGTGAGAGTAATCTAGGTTTCGAACCCCCTCCACGTTGTGCATGGGCCTCCTTTTATAGTGCAAGGGGTCACCGACAGGTGTCAACGTAGGAGAAAGGGGTAAAAATGTAAAAGAGGTGGTAGTTGTAACAGTGCGGGAACAGTGGAGCTACAGTACAGAACAGTGGCCTATACCTACTTTAACAGTGGGGGACAAGGGCATTTAATGCCCGTCGCCGTCGACCCCGAAAGCTCCCGCCTTAGTGTCTCCGTCCGCCACGGCGACGGATTTATCGCCGTGGTGTGCCTCCGTGTACCCCAGGCTGCACAGCCATCCGCCACGCGTCCCTGGTTAGACCCCAGGGCGACGCGTGGGCCGATGAGCTGGAGCGCGGGCACACAGCGTGGCCTCCCCGGCAAGCGCCTTGCCGGGGCCTTGATCTTGCCGGGCCCGGGAACTTGCCGCTCCCCGGGCCCCTTGCCGGGGCGCGCATAGCGCCGAGGCAGTATCTTCTAATCTTCCTGGCAAGCTCCTCTTGCCAGGGTCTTGTGTTAGTGGAACAGCCTTGAGCCTGGTACGGCCTTCCCGACAAGCTCCTCTTGCCGGGGTCTCGATCCTCTGTCTTGTATACTTTGTTTTTGAATGGTTTAATAGGAGGCAGGAAGGTCTCCGGCGAGCACGCAGTAAACCTTGCCGCGGGAAGCTGCAACTGCCCGTGCACAAGTTGGGGTACTGGGGTCCCCCTACCTTAGTACACCGACAGGAGCCCCCGGGCCTGGGCCACACACGGTGCCGAGCGCTGTTGGGCCAGGCCCAAAACAGTGCACGGGCACCCGCGGCCCGCGGCGCGCCGAATCCACTTCCATATCCGCCGCACCCCACGGTAACGGCACGCGTCGATTGCGGCACCGTGGGATGGGACGTGCCCACGATCTCTTAATGGAAAGGGGGAAACGCCCCCCACTCCCCCATAAAAGCAGAGGCAGCGGGCGCGGTTCCCCTCCCTGTGCTCTCATTACGTCGTCTTCTTCCTGCAAAAAGATTCCTCCTTGCGCTCCGCCTCCACAGCTCCGCCGCCGCCTAGCTCTTCGTCCTCTTCCTTCCGCCGCGTCCGCCATGGCCCCAAAGGCCGACAAGGGGAAAGCGGAGAAGTCCAAGAAGGAGAAATCCGAGCAAGCAGCCAAGCTCATCGCTTACCGGAAGCGGAACGTCGTCTTCTCGCCGAGGCTCGGCGTGCAAGAACTCTGGAACAAGTACTACTTGTTCTGGTCCAAGGGCACCGATGCGCATCCCCGCACCCGAGCATACCCAGCTGCCGCCAAGGACAACTATCCCGGCGGGTATTATTTCTTTGCTGCCTTTTTCCACTGTGGCCTCTGCCCTCCTTTTTCGAACTTCTTCTGTGATATCATGAATACGTACGGCTTCCATCTGCTTGATTTCACCCCCAACGCCATCCTCACCATGGCCGTTTTCGCACATATGTGCGAAAACTTCATAGGAGTCCACCCCAACGTAGCCCTCTTTAGACACTTTTTCACCCCTAGAGCCGAGGCCAATGCCCCTCTCTCCGGATGTATTTCTTGGGTCTTCCGTCTCGGGAAGAAGGGGTCGTACTTGCCGGGGGAGCTCCGCGGCAAATGGGAGGAATGGCGAGCGGAGTGGTGCTGGATTGTAGAGGACCAGCCGCAAGCCTTTACTGCGCCGCGCACAACGCCTATCGCGCGCGGCAGAGATTGGAGCGAACTAGACTCCGACGACGTCAAGCTCGACATCGCCCTCGTCCGGATCCTCCGTCTTCGGCTGGCCCGACTGTCAGTTGCCGAGGTGGGCGCAGATTTCCTCCGCCGGCGCATCGCCCCTCTCCAAGACCGGAAGAGGCCGGCCTGGTTGTACGGCGGCCCGGCAGACATCATGCGGCTGCGCCCTGGACTTAATTTTAACTTCACCACTCTGGAGCTGCGCGGGGTGGTGCGAGAGCTCTTCAAGTACGACCCGGCGCACCCCGAGTGGTTCAGGACTCCCCGGGAAGTGGTACCGCTCTGCAACAACGCCGCGAGGGATCGAATCCTTGCCATGATGCCGATGTGCGACTCGCACGGCTTGGACCGCTCGTGGATCGCCCCGAAGCCAATCGACGTCCTCAACTTCTACGACAACCTCGTCGAGGTGGCGAGCAACAAGGACGACCTCAAGCTGCATACGCGGGACACCACCGAGCAGGAAATCGCCTACATAGCTTCTCGGGCTGAGGAGGCCGCCGCAGCCGCGGCGGCAGGAGTCTTCGGGTTCTCGCCGGAGGAGGCGGAGGCCGAAGAGGCGTCCACCCAGGCGGAAGAGGCGGAGATCCGCCGATTGCTGAACCTCCCACCCGACGCGCTCACCGGGGTCCCCTCGTTGAGGCACTCCGGGATCCATGGGATCGCGACGGAGGCCGCGGCAAGGGAGGGAACCGCCGGAGGAAGCAGAGGCGCTGCGAGGGGCGGAGGCGCCAAGGGGAAGAGGGCCGCAGCGCCGGATGCTGGGCCCAGCGAGCCGGCCGAGGCAGAGGAGGAGGAGGAGGAGGAGGCCGAAGACTCCGGCGGATCTACGGAGTTATACGCCGACGACCTCTCCTCGTCGGAGAGCTCCCCGCCTCCGGCAAGCCCGAAGGAGTCCCCGGCAAAGCGCCTCCGCAAGGCGGCGACGGGGGAAAGGGCACAGGCGCCCCGGCAACAGCCACCTCGGCGGGCGGCTCCCCGGGGGAGTCAAGCCGCGCCAAGGCCGTCCGGCGCACCAGCCGCAGCAGAGGCGGGCCGTGCGCGGACCACGACGGAGGCGCCCCGCAGGCCGGCAGCGAGCCGGCAGGGGTCTTCTCGGAGCGGAGCAGCGGCTCCGCCCGCCCCCCGGGCGCCGGCAGCCACAGGGGCTGGGTCTTCGCAGCCCCCAGCCCCGGTGAGCACCAAGCGCGCGAGGGAGTCTTCGCCTCCCGCTCCTCGCG
>LR738709.1:378499137-378518096 GCA_902687465.1 Secale cereale | reverse complement strand
ACCTCACGCACCCACTGTTTCAGCTGGCGGTGGGAGGTGTGCAGGGAGGCGCCACCGTCGACGCACAGGACCTCCGTGGCCTTCTGGAACTCCTGCTCGCTGTTCTCGTCGTCCTCCATGTCTTCATCGTCGTCTTCGTCGTTGTCGCGGCCCCGGGGAGGTCGATCTCCCTGCCGCTGCTTGGCCTTGCCGCGGCGTCCTCCCCGGCCGTTGAACGGCCGCTTCTTGCTGGGCTCTTCCCCGCCACCTTGGGCCTTCTCCTTGTCGCGCCTCTCGTACTCAGCTTTTTGCTGCTCGACGAGGTACTCGACGCGCTTGCAGTTGGAGAGGTCGTGACCCTTGGTGCGGTGAATCTTACAGTATTGCTTGTCGGAGCTACCCGGCTTGTCGGCCGCCGCCGCAGGGGCAGGCTCCTTGCCGGAGCCGCCAGCCTGCGCTTGCTTGGCGGGGGCCTCCTTGCCGGACTTCTCGACGGCAAGCACTTCCTTCTTGCCCTTCTTCCTGTTGTTCCGCCGCCGGCTCTTCTTCGCCGGTGCGGCGTCGTCGCTGTCGCTTCCCCCTGCGCCAGCATCCTCCCCGGGGAGTTTCCTCCCCTCTTCTGCACGGGCGCACTTGTCGGCAAGAGCGTAGAGCTCGCTGACGTCCCTGATCTTGGTCATCGCCATCTCCTCACGCATGCGGCGGTTACGCACGTTCTGATGGAACGCGCTGATAACCGCGGCAGGGTGAACGTCTGGGATGTTGTGTTGCACCCGGCTGAAGCGTTGGATATACTTGCGCAGGGGTTCGCCTTCCTTCTGGGACAAAATGTGGAGATCGCTCTCCTGGCCATGGGGTTTGTGGCCGCCGGTGAAGGCGCCAACAAATTGATGGCAGAGGTCGGCCCAAGAAGAGATAGAGCCTTCCGGCAAGTGCATGAGCCATGAACGGACGTTCGGCTTCAGCACGAGCGGGAAGTAGTTGGCTAGGACCTTCTCGTCGCGCCCCCCGGCAGCTTGCACTGCTATAGTGTAGACGCTGAGAAACTCCGAGGGGTGCGTCTTGCCGTCGTACTTCTCCGGTACGTCGGGCTTAAAGTTCTTCATGCTGGGCCACTGGACGCGCCGCAGCTCGCGGGTGAACGCAGGGCAGCCTGCCGCGTACGGCAAGTCGCCTGGTTCACCGGGCGCGGGTGCGTCGACAGTGTTCCCAGCTCTCTTGTCGGATTGTCGCCGAGCTTCTCGGCGGCGCTCGATCGTGGTCCGAGCGTCTTCGTCTCGCCGGTCGTCGAGGACCTGGCGCTGGTCCCGACGGGCCCGCGGGTCCGACGAGGCTGTGGAGCCGTCGTCGGGGTTGTTCCGGCGGGGCGGCGTCTTCTGCTTCTGCGGCGGGGAGTGCACGCTTGTCGCACCCCCGGCAGTCTTGTCGCCGATAGCCTTCGTCTTCTCAGCCTGCCGCGGCCGTGAGGCCGACGGCTGCTGCGGAGAGTCGTTGTTGGCGAAGTCTATCAGGCTCCGGATGGTGGCCCTCCATTCTTCGGCCTTGTCAGCCGCCGGAGGAAAATCAAGAAGCAGCTGCGCCCTTGCGAGCGCTTCTGCCGGAGTAGTGGGGAACGCGGGCGAGCGGTGCGAGGAGCGGGATACGCTCGGACTTCTAACAACGTTAGAGGGAGCGGGGTCCCGCGCCGGCGCCTTCGCTTTGCTTGTGCCCGGACGAGGGTCCGGGGCGTCTCGCGAACCTCCAGTTTGGCCTTGCCCCAGCAAGCGGATACCACCTCCCGTGGTATGGCGCTGCGGGGTCGTCGTGTGCTGTGATGGACGCGGCGCGTCCACGGAGACCGAGGTCCGGTCATCCGTCTTGTTCTTGGATCTGGTGGCACCGTGAGTGTCCTCACCGGCAACCACCCTTCCGACGGCGTCTCCCCCGCCCACCGTTGGCTCTGGTGGCGGCGGATGAGACGCAGACGGGCCTCCGACCTCCGAAGGCTTCTTCTTCGGGGCCATGGAGTTGTCGCTGATGAAGTTGCTGATGAGACTGGAGAGGTTGACGAAGAATGCGCCCGCGCGAACGCCGGATCAGGTTCGCACAACCTCGACGCCCCCTACCTGGCGCGCCAAAGATGTCGGGGGAGACTGTCCGCCACGAACACCTATGGGACCGGAGCCCCTTGTCTGTGCGGTACGAGGGCGGAGGGAGCACAAAGAGCAGATCGAGGCAGACGCGCGGGCAGTTTTACCCAGGTTCGGGCCGCACGGATGCGTAAAACCCTACTCCTGCTTGGTTGTGTATTGAGTTGAGCGCTCGGGAGCTTGAAGAAGCAGCTACACCGTGCGTGAGAGTAATCTAGGTTTCGAACCCCCTCCACGTTGTGCATGGGCCTCCTTTTATAGTGCAAGGGGTCACCGACAGGTGTCAACGTAGGAGAAAGGGGTAAAAATGTAAAAGAGGTGGTAGTTGTAACAGTGCGGGAACAGTGGAGCTACAGTACAGAACAGTGGCCTATACCTACTTTAACAGTGGGGGACAAGGGCATTTAATGCCCGTCGCCGTCGACCCCGAAAGCTCCCGCCTTAGTGTCTCCGTCCGCCACGGCGACGGATTTATCGCCGTGGTGTGCCTCCGTGTACCCCAGGCTGCACAGCCATCCGCCACGCGTCCCTGGTTAGACCCCAGGGCGACGCGTGGGCCGATGAGCTGGAGCGCGGGCACACAGCGTGGCCTCCCCGGCAAGCGCCTTGCCGGGGCCTTGATCTTGCCGGGCCCGGGAACTTGCCGCTCCCCGGGCCCCTTGCCGGGGCGCGCATAGCGCCGAGGCAGTATCTTCTAATCTTCCTGGCAAGCTCCTCTTGCCAGGGTCTTGTGTTAGTGGAACAGCCTTGAGCCTGGTACGGCCTTCCCGACAAGCTCCTCTTGCCGGGGTCTCGATCCTCTGTCTTGTATACTTTGTTTTTGAATGGTTTAATAGGAGGCAGGAAGGTCTCCGGCGAGCACGCAGTAAACCTTGCCGCGGGAAGCTGCAACTGCCCGTGCACAAGTTGGGGTACTGGGGTCCCCCTACCTTAGTACACCGACAACATCCATACCGGGACAACATAGAAAATAGATGATGGACTCCTCTTTAATGCATAAGCATATTCCCATGAGAGATTGAGGATTAAGGTTCAAGCTAAAACTTCCACCATGATGCATGGCTTTGGTTGGCGGCCCAATGTTCTTCTCTAACAATATGCATATTAATTCAACCCACGGTAAATCACCCTTACTTCAGACAAGACGAACATGCATAGCAACTCACATGATATTCAACAAAAGTGTGACAGTTGATGGCGTCCCCAGAAACATGGTTACCGCTCAGCAAGCAACTTATAAGAAATAAGATACATAAGCAACATATTCTTTACCACAATAGTTTTTAGGCTACTTTCCCATGAGCTATGTATTGCATGGTTAGTTTGCTTAGTGCAGGTGGAGGTTAGCAAAAGACTGGGAGCGACCAACTAAGAGAGCAATGACGGTCATAATCATGCAGAGCGACAAAGCAATATTGAATCAGGCATGGTAGTTATATCGCTACTTAGAAACAAAAGATCATCAAGGCTTGACAGACTTTCTTTACAGTCTTGAATATGCGTGAGCATACGCCAAGTCAATCAAAATAAATTCTCGAAGGAAGATATTACTAAACCATACCATATCATAGGCAAACAAACCAAGTTGGTACTCCAATAACACATTGGGAACCCCCCAGCTATTCGAGATTAACCATAAGAACACCTGAACTACTAAGCACCATCATGCAAGTAGCATCTTTATCATAGACACATTAACCAATGCAACGGAAGCAAACTCTCTTAATAAAGTGAGCATGGTAATTAAAGAGAGTTCAAGCAACCAACTAAATAAAAGCTCTTGAAAAGATAAGCATGAATACTAATAGCAGAGCACGATAGTAGCTATTAAAAGACAAAGAACACACACAACATAGATAGACATGAAAATTCTATGTAATGTTCTAGGTAGAGGTGGAGCGTGTTTCTATCCCACATAAAGGAATGCTGGGTTCCGACTCGTTATGAAAAACTAAAAAGAAAACTAAAAGCAAGACGCTCCAAGCATAGCACATAACACATGAAGTGATAAAAATATAGCGAAACGAAAGACGAACTGATAATGTTGATGGAGAAGGGGATGCACGGGGGCATCCCCAAGCTTAGACGCTTGAGTCTCCTTGAATATTTCTTGGGGGTGCACGGGGGCATCCCCAAGCTTGAGCGCTTGACACTCCTGAATCTTTTTATCATCTTCCCTCGCACACTTGAAAACTCCCTTCATACATAACTCATCATAATCTGATTAGCGAGGTTAGTACCCTTAATAAAATAATTATACCTTGCTTGAAATAAGGATATTCTTGAAGTTCTACTGTTTCTCAAGATTGCCAAAAGGTTTTTGCAAAGAAAAAGCAAGTTCTCAATTTGCAAAGTGAAGGTAAGGCAAAACATGACAGAATCTGTGAAAAACAGAACAACAGGCAGTAATTGATCTGTTCGGGATACTTCTGCAACTCAAATCAAAAAACTCAGAACTGACGCATGAAAGACAATTATATAGAGAACGCTGTCGAAAAAAATTCAGACCAAAAAGATGATCTGGTGATTTTATACGAATTTTTCTATCCAAGGACAGAATCTGTTTCCTGGACAGCACCTCACAACTTTTGAACTTTCTAGCTATCAGAGGCTATACTTGGCACAAATATGAAAAGCAAAGATACAATGATGATGCTACAGCAGTAAACAACATCAAAACACAACAAAAGCAAAAAATTTATTCATGTGGGCTGCCTCCCAAAAGTGCTTTCTTTTATGCCTTTAAGCTAGGCATAATGCATAGATCAAGTTCTATCAATTGAACCATCATCAAGATCATCAAAAAGCTCTTCAATAATACAACTAGTCTTAAGAGGACTCTCAAATAGAGGCCTCATAGAGATACTTCTAGGTAGAAGACCAAAAGGATAAAAGTCAAGGGAAGATTCATTTATAAATTCATCAACGATAGGTGTTTCTTCCAAAGTCTTTACAGTTTCAACCCCTTTGGCAATAGGTGGATTGCTTTTAGAACGGGGAGCCTTTGGAACGTGAACGAACTTAGGCTCCCTCTTTGCCGGAGTTTCTACCTTTTCGGTTTTGATTGAGGAGAAAGTAGTTCCTAAGGTATCAAATATTTCCTCAATCTTGTCCATCCTAGATGAGTCAGAATCATGGAATTTGACGGTCTCCAAAATTTTGAAAATTTTATGCATGGAGCTATCAAGTCTATTCAAATTCCCTTGGATCTTTCGATCCAACTCATTCATCTTATTAGTGCTTGGCATCTCTAGCTCTATTTTTTCAAGTTTTTTCATAATGTGAGCTAGGGTGATGTCCTCTCGAATGCTAACAACAGGTGGACTCCCAACAAGATTTTCAATAATACTAAGAGACTCCCAAACTGGGGCCTCTAGGAAATTTCCATTGATAGCAGTATCTAGAATAAACCTATTCCAAGAAGTAATTCCAACATAAAAATTTCTAAGCAAGATAGTAGTAGGTTGCTTCTTGGTGGCTCTTTTTTGTGAATCATTAATTCTATACCAAGCATCTTTCAAACTTTCCCCACCTCTTTGTTTAAAGGTGAGAACTTCTGCCTCGTCAAAGACAAAAGGACCCGACATAATGATAACTAAAGAACAAGATAACTATTTTTGTGATTTTCGATAAAAAGGAACTAAAGGACAAATGAAAAGTAAACTAACAAGAATAAAAAGCAAAGGTAAAAGATAGCATGTAACTCCCCTATCCTGAAGAGCGGAGTCCCCGGCAACGGCGCTAGAAAATACTCCTTGATGGGCCTCGAACCCCTCGTTGGTTACCCCAAGTGGAAGGTGTAAGATGCAGTAAGTAGAAGTGTTTTCCCTTAGCAAAGATGCCAATGATCGAATCCCCAGAGACTCCTAGGTTCAACAAGTAGGTGTCAATTGCTACGGCACCAGATTAGTAGCAACCAACATGGACTTGCACACAGATACAAATAACTTTGCTCCCAACGAGTACAGAGAGGTTGTCAATCTCTCCGGCCTTGTAGTTCACAAAGGATTAAAAGCAACGATAGTAGTGATAGATAGTTTTTGCAATAGTAGGTAAATAGCGAAAAGTAAATAGTGAATGTGATCAATGATGGTAATATGGACCGGAGTCTCATGATGTTCACTAGTGATGTCTCTCTCCCAAAAGACGATAAAACAGCTATGTGAGGTAAACAAATTACAGCTGGGCAATTGACAGGACCACGAACGCAAACCAATGCTGACTACATTGCAAGAAAGGTTGAGGTTCAAAGCATGGGCGGTACGCCAAAGTAAGTAGACCGAAATCCATCAATATCTACTACTAATCATCCACCTTGAGATATCTATCCAGAACATCTCGCTGGTATTAAGTTGCGAGTCCCACCCATAGTGTAAACTCAATGCAACAGACAACTGCATTAAAAGAACTTTGCGTAAAGTAAACAATCCTTGCACCCGCGGGCACAAGCACCGTTGTTTTCCCCCTTGTGGCAACATCACATCCCCTATACTCATGTTTCTGTCACTCAAGCTAGTCATCGAGGGGCATGAACCCACAATCAAGCATAACGTTCCCTCTTGGAGTCACTACCTACTACTCGGCCAAAGCAATAAGTAACAACGGAGAACATGCAAGAATTACTTATGAACTAAAATATAAAAGAGGTGAATCAAATATATTACTCAAGATCAATCTGAACATAATCTCATAATCCATCGGATCCCAGCAAACTCAACATAGCAACATCATAAGGATTACATAGGTGCCTCGATCATGTAGGCCAGCTCACGAGGACTAATTAGTGAAGCACAAGAACGGGAGGAGAACATCACATAGCTACTCGTCATGGACTCATGGTCCAAGGGAGACTACTCACGAGTCATCCGGGAGGCGTCCATGGTGGTGGAGAAGCTCCCGATGGTGATCCTCCCCTCCGGTAGGGTGCCGGGAAGAGTTCTCCTGGTGCTCCCGATCTTGGAAGCGGCGGCGGCGGCGGAACAGAGATGGGATCGCGAAAAGAGTTCCTGTTCTGAGGGTTATGGAGGACCCTTTAAATATATGCCAAAGTAGGGCACCGGGGGAGCCTCGGGGGGCCCAGGCGCCCCCCCGGCGCGGCCCAGGGGGGGGGGGGCGCCCACAGGGCGCCTGGAGCCCCTGTGCCCCCCCAGGCTGCCCTTCGGACGCAGTGTTGTTTCTGGATCGCTGATTTTTTATATAATTTTTCTGGATTTTTCTGGGCAGTTCTCGAAACGTGAAAACCTGAAATACAAAAACAGCCGAAAACAGAAACTGGCACTGGGGTGCACTGGATTAGTAAGTTAGTCCAAATATGATCAAAAGTGTATGGAAGTGTATGAATATCATAGCAATATCACCCAAAAGTGGCATGGAGCAAGCAGAAATTATAGATACGTTTTGGACGTATCAGATGGTTAACTCCTACCAACCTCCCCCCTAGGTGCATGCATCGTAGTATTTTGCTTCGAGGGATAATAGATTTTTCGCAATAAGTATGTGAGTTCTTTATGACTAATGTTTAGTCCATGGATTATATGCACTCTCACCCTTCAACCTTGCTAGCCACTCTAGTACCGCGCAACTTTCGCCGGTGCATCAAACCACCTTATATCCTTCCTCAAAACAGCCACCATACCTACCTATTATGGCATTTCCATTGCCAGTCAGAGATATAATTCCATGCAACTCCACCATTCCGTTCATTATGACATGCACCCTCATTGTCATATTGCCTTGCATGATCGTAAGATAGCTAGCATGATGTTTCCATGGCTTGTCCGTTTTTTGATGGCATTGCTATGCTAGATCATTGCACATCCCGGTACACCGCCGGAGGCATTCATATAGAGTCATATTTTTGTTCTAGTATCGAGTTGTAAGTAAATAAAAGTGTGATGATCATCATTATTAGAGCATTGTCCCTTGAAAAAAGGCCAAAAAAGGAGAAAGGTTGTGATAGCCTGGCTTATTAAGGATGATAGACTACTCATATCAATAAGGGATTCCTTCTTTTCCGGGAGTCCATTCAGATAGAACTCCAAAGTTAAGCGTGCTCAGCTTGGAGTAGTTTCAGGATGGGTGACCGACCGAGAAGTTGCTCCCGGGTGCGCATGAGTGAGGACAAAGTGCGCAGAAAAGACTAGTATTGATATGTGGGGCCAGTCTAGATCCCGCCAGGAGTAACGACCATCGGCGGGTGTGTCTGGGGTGTTACAAAGGCCAAATAAAAAAAGGAAGGCCCAAAAAAAGAAAAAAAGAAAAAAGAAAGAAAAAAGGGGACAATGCTACTATATTTTTTCCACACTTGTGCTTCAAAGTAGCACCATGATCTTCATGATAGAGAGTCTCCTATGTTGTCACTTCCATATACTAGTGGGAATTTTCATTATAAAACTTGGTTTGTATATTCCAACGACGGGCTTCCTCAAATGCCCTAGGTCTTCATGAGCAAGCAAGTTGATGCACACCCACTAGTTTTCTTTTGAGCTTTCATACACTTATAGCTCTAGTGCATCCGTTACATGGCAATCCCTACTCACTCACATTGATATCAATTAATGGACATCTCCATAGTCCATTGATTTGCCTAGTCGATGTGAGACTTTCTCCCTACTTTTGTCTACTACCACCTTTTATTCCACCCATAGTGTTATGTACATGGCTCACGCTCATGTATTGCGTGAAGAGTTGAAAAGGTTCGAAAAAGTAAAGTATGAAAACAATTGCTTGGCTGACACTGGGATGGGCATGAGGGGTACCTTGTGTTAAGAAAAGGGAGCATAAAAGACTATATGATTTTGTAGGTATAACGTTCTTTAGCATTGATATTTTGAAAGACTTGATTGTTTGTTGGGATGCCCGAGTATTAAATTCTTTTATGTCAAATGATAGATTATTGCTTTGAATCACTCGTGTCTTAATATTCATGCCATGATTAGATGACATGATTAATATTATGCTAGGTAGCATTCCACATCAAAACTTATCTTTTTTATCATTTACCTACTCGAGGACGAGCATGAATTAAGCTTGGGGATGCTGATACGTCTCCGTCATATCTATAATGTTTGATTATTCCATGCCAATATTATACAACTTTCATATACTTTTGGCAACTCTTTATACTATTTTGGGGACTAACATATTGATCCAGTGCCCAGTGCCAGTTCGTGTATGTTGCATGTTTTTTGTTTCGCAGACAATCTATATCTAACGGAGTCCAAACGGGATAAAAATGGACAGAGATTTTCTTTGGAATATATGTGATTTTTGGGAAGAAGAATCAATGCGAGACGATGCCCGAGGAGGCCACGAGGCAGGGGGCATGCCCCTGACCCTCGTGGCCACCCTGTAAGGTGGTTGGTGCCCTTCTTTCGTCGCAAGAAAGCTAATAGCCGGATAAAAATCATGTAAAAAAAATTAGCCCAATCGGAGTTACGGATCTCCAGGAATATAAGAAACGGTGAAAGGCCAGAATCTGGGAACGTAGAAACAGAGAGAGACAGAGAGACAGATCCAATCTCGGAGGGGCTTTCGCCCCTCCCATGCCATGGAGGCCATGGACCAGAGGGAGAACCCTTCTCCCATCTAGGGAGAAGGTCAAGGAAGAAGAAGAAGAAGGAGGGGCTCTCCCCCCCTCGCTTCCGGTGGCGCCGGAGTGCCACCGGGGCCATCATCGTGCGACCGCGATTTACACCAACACCTCTGTCATCTTCACCAACATCTTCACCACCTTCGCCCATCTATCTACAGCGGTCCACTCTCCCGCAACCCGCTGTACCCCCTACTTGAACATGGTGCTTTAAGCTTCATATTATTATCCAATGATGTGCTTCCATCATATGATGTCTGAGTAGATTTTCGTTGTCCTATCAGTGATTGGAGAATTGCTATCGGTGATTGGAGATTTTCGCTTGTGGTTATGTTGCTGTCCTTTGGTGCCCATCATATGAGCGCGCGCGTGGATCACACCATAGGGTCGTTGTATGTTGATAGGACTATGTATTGGAGGGCAAGAGTGACAGAAGCTTCAACCTAGCATAGAAATTGATGCATACGGGATTGAAGGGGGACCAATATATCTTAATGATATGGTTGGGTTTTACCTTAATGAACGTTAGTATTTGCGGATGCTTGCTAATAGTTCCAATCATAAGTGCATAGAATTCCAAGTCAGGGATGACATGCTAGCAGTGGCCTCTCCCACATAAAACTTGCTATCGGTCTAGTAACATAGACAATTGCTTAGGGACACTTTCGCAACTCCTACCACCACTTTTCCACACTCACTATACTAACTTTGTTGCTTCTTTACCTAAAACAACCCCTAGTTTTTATTTACGTGCTCTTTATATTCTTGCAAACCTATCCCATTACACCTACAAAGTACTTTTAGTTTTATACTTGTTCTAGGTAAAGCGAACGTCAAGCGTGCGTAGAGTTGTATCGGTGGTCGATAGAACTTGAGGGAATATTTGTTCTACCTTTAGCTCCTCGTTGGGTTCGACACTCTTACTTATCGAAAGAGGCTACTATTGATCCCCTACACTTGTGGGTTATCACCTATTAAGGTAATCTAAGAAGGGCTCTGTCCAGCGGGCTATAACATCCATGATTTCGTGAGCCGAAGAAGTTATCTCCACGTCCGAGTCCCTGATGACGTCTCGGTTAAGTTCGGTTGGGGGTGTGTTTGGATCCGGATTATTATCGCCGCTTCCGTCCTGCCATGTTACTAATGGCTTAAACAGCCTTTCCACGAAGGTGTTAGGCAGGATTGGGTCGCGTTTAGCGCCCATACGAGCGAGTATGTCTGCCTCCTGGTTATTATCCCGGGCTACATGGTGGAATTCTGACCCCTCAAATTGAGCCGATATTTTCAATATGGCCTTGCGATAAGCTGCCATCTTTGAATCCTTCACGTCAAAATCTCCGTTATTTGAGAGATAGCGAGGTTTGAGTCTCCGAGTACCTTGAGGCATTGTATGATCATGGATACAGCTAAGCGGAGACCATGCAATAGTGCCTCGTATTCGGCTACATTGTTCGAGTCCATGTACATGATTTGTAGTACGTACTAGACTGTATCCCCTGTTGGAGATATCAAGATGACGCCGGCCCCCAATCCGGCTAGCATTTTTGAACCGTCGAAGTACATTGTCCAGTGGGAATATGAGCCGTACTCTTTAGGGAGTTCGGCTTCGGTCCATTCTGCGACGAAGTCAGCCAACACCTGGGATTTAATAGTCCAACGTGGCTTGTATGATATTTCAAATGGTAAGAGCTCGATGGACCATTTGGCTATGTGTCCAGTGGCATCTTTTTTTAAATAATATTGTTAAGTGGTACTTTGGATGCCACTGCGATCGAACACTCTTGAAAGTAGTGTCAAAGTTTTCGAGATGACATGAAGACCACATAGGCAATTTTCTGATAGTGGGGGTACCGTGATTTGCATGGTGTGAGGACCTCGGATACGTAGTATACGGGCTTTTGGACGGGGAACTGATGATGCCACAGACCTAGGGTGGGGTCACACGCGTGACCTAGATACCCCTCCCAAGCTCACTACCCTAGAATCTCAAAAGACAATTCGAAGACAACAAAAACAGTCGACTGGTATGGCCCAAGAGGACAATTCACTCGACTGCTTACCTTCACTCGGATGACACAACTACACTTGGAAGGGCAAGGACACTCGACCATACAAAGTCCACTCGACCCACGAAGTTCAAAGGTCCCTCAAGATCAACAACGGCCATACATTCAATCCATATTAACAGCGGCATTTACTATCCTTTATTACAGGTATTATCAGTAACGTCTTTCCTTAATGTACATTGAACCCTTGGTAACGCGGGGACGGCTGGGGTCCTGGCGCACTCTATGTAAGCCACCCCCTCCTCCGGTACAAGGGTTTGCACCCTCTGTAACTTACACATATACATTCCAGTCGACCGCCTCCGGGCACCGAGACGTAGGGATGTTACTTCCTTCGAGAAGGAACTGAACTCGTAAACACCTTGTGTACAATCTCACCATAGCTAGGACCTTGCCTCCTCCTACGTACCCCCTATTCTTACTGTCAGACTTAGAACCACGATAGTTGGCGGCCACCGTGGGGCAGGTGTCTTAGCGACTTCCGGTGAGGTTGCAAGTTTTCTTTTCTCCGATCTCCATCATCATGGTTTCTGGCGGTGGTCTGGCGTCGGGCCGCAAGATCCGACTCGGTGCACTCGTCTTCGTCGCCGACGACTCCGCTTGGCTCCAGGAGGCCCCCCTCGCCGTCGAGGAACTGCCCGCCTGCGGAGCAGTGCACTTCCGTGCTAGCGCATGCGGCGTCCTTCTCCGGCAGCCGTCGACTCAGTATCGGTCGGCTCCTTCGTCGTCCGTCGTCCCCGCTGGTCGCCGCCGCAAGCGATCCAGTCGGTCGCGGCTCCAGTGGTGGGTGAAGCACGCGGTGGCCCGCCAAACGGTCACCCCGAAGTCGCGGCCATCGAGGCCGACGTATATCACTATGGGCCTGTCGATCTGTCGACTGGTTCCGTAGACACGCTTTCCGAGTGCGGGAGCAGCGACCCGCGACTGAAGTCCTCATGGTTGACTCACGGTGCAGTCCGCCAGGGTACCCTCGCGACGGAAACGGCGGCAGCAACGACGGTCAGTCATATGACCACGATGGGTACATACCCGAGCCCCTCACTGCCGAGCAAAGGGAAGAGCTCTTCCGCCACAATGAAGACGCACTCTACACCCCTATCATGGGGGATTCTCCGGAAGCTCGAGCTCTCGAGGCCACGCGCCTTGCCACCGTGACTGAGCGCGCGCGGCTGGAAAACCTCCAGCGTTCACTCGACGATCGGGCACGTCGATTGATTCCCAAATCCAGTCGACAGCCGCGGTAACCGTTCCCGCGCGAACCTCAAGTATTCCGTACACCGATCCCGAACCTCGCACCTCCGGCCCGCATCGCAGATTCAATCCAGCCGTCTTAGTCGGAGGTGGGGAGAGGCTTGCAGCAGGTTCTGGCACTGCTCCGGACAGCATGAGAGCAAAACGCGGCCGTTTCTCAGTCGTGCAACATAATTCACAGCAGATCAGTGGCGGCAGACACCGTCTGGTCGGCTCACCGCCCAAGATCGCCTTCGAGGCGCGAGGGCCGTGGGCCTCGTCAAGAGCAACATTTGGGTCAGAATGATGAACAGTTTGACCGTCGACTCGGTCACAACGATCGCCGCCGAGTGCCTACGCCTCCTCTGGGAAGCGGGTCATACTCGCCCCGACGACATGACGGCAGGCGTCTGCGTGACGACGAGCAGAGGATCCCCCCAGATCACAGAAGACCCGGTTTTGACGCAAGATTGATTCTCCTGCAAGGCCTGGTCGACAAGAACCGAGCATACAGAGAAGAACAAGGAAGAGATCGTCCGAGTGGCAACAGAGCGTCTGTCACTGGGCCCGAGTGTTTCAGCAATGCCATCAGGGCTCCCGAGATTCCCCCCAACTTCAGATTGGCGGCGGGGTAAGCAAGTTCACCGGCGAGTCGAAGCCGGACACTTGGCTGGAAGATTACCATGTAGCTGTGCAGATCAGTGGCGGTAATGATGATGTGGCTATGAAGCATATCCCCGTGATGTTAGGTGGCTCGGACCGAGCTTGGCTAAATCAGTTGGCCCCTGGGAGCATTTACAACCGGGAGGAGTTGGCCCGAGTGTTTGTCAGGACCTTCGAGGGCACCTGCAAACGACTCGCGAGACTGGCAGAGTTACAACATTGCATTCAGAAGCCGAATGAAGCCGTGAGAGATTACATCTACAGGTGGACTACCTTGCATCACGTGGTGGAGAACGTGTCCGAGCATCAGGCAGTCTGCGCCTTCAAGGAGGGCGTACGATACAGAGTCTGAACCTGAAGTTCAGTTGGACAGGAGATATGTCCTTGACTCGGATGATGGGGATAGCCAATCTGTATGCTAATGGAGAAGAGGCCGACCGACTCCGTAGCGGCAAGAAACCAGTCGGCCAAGATGATCAGAATTCCAATCGGAAGCCGAAGCGCAAAGCAAAGCCAGCGGTTCCAAGAGAAGCTGCAGTCGTTACCCAGGGAAAAGGCAAAGGAAAGCCTAAAGGTCCTTGGATCCCCAAGAAAGTGAAGGACCAAGCAGGGAATGATGTGCTTGACCTACCGTGTCCTATTCACATGAAGAAAGGTGAAGAGGGGAACTTGGTTTACCCCAAACATACCACTCGACAATGTCGGCTCCTGATTCAGAATTTCTAGAAAGACCAACCCGCTGAGAAGGAGAAAGAATCCGAGGAGATCGAAGACAAAGAAGGGGATGGAGGTTACCCCTAGATCAACTCCACCTTGATGATTTTTGTTGATGTCGAGAGCAAGAGTCGATTGAAAGTTAACAACAGAGAAGTCAACATGGTTGCTCCAGCAACGACGACGTACCTAAAGTGGTCCAAGACTCCCATTACATTCGACCAGTCCGACCATCCCGTGCACATTACTACCCCTGGGCGGCAGGCATTGGTGGTCGACCTAGTTTTCAATGATACTCGATTGACTAAAGTTCTAATGGATGGCGCAGAGGTCTCAATATACTGTACGCTGAAACCCTTCGGGGGATGGGCATTCCGATGTCCAAGTTAAGTGAGAGCAACATGAGATTTCACGGGGTCATCCCCGGAAATAAAGCAGACTCACTTGGTCAGATTTCCCTCGACGTGGTTTTTGGTGATTCGACGCACTTCCGCAAAGAAAAGCTGGCATTTGAGGTGGTGGACTTCCACAACGCTTACCATGCCATATTGGGCAGGGCCGCCTACGCCCGTTTCATGGCTCGACCGTGCTATGTGTACCTCAAACTAAAGATGCCAGGGCCTAAAGTCATGATAACCATCACAAGGAATCGGCATAAGGCAGAAGAGTGCTTCCAGAAAGGCTCAAAAATTGCTGACGAGCAGATGGCAGTAGTGGAGATGGAAGAGTACCAAAAGAATGTGGATCCGAGTGATTTGTTTGTGCTAAGAAGCCAGCTTCCGAGTCAGCGTTCTAGTCGGCGGGAGAGATGAAGCCTGTGCATATTCATCCCACTGACCCCAATGCGGCTCCGACCCACATCTCAACCACACTCGACAACAAATAGGAAGAAGCACTCATCCAGTTGCTCCGTGAGAACTAGGACATCTTTGCATGTAAACCATCCGACATGCCAGGTGTACCCCGGGGACTGGCTGAGCACCATTTGTGAGTCGACCCAAAAGTGAAATCCGTGAAGGAACATCTCCGTCGGTCCGCCGCGGAGAAGAGGAAAGCAATTGGTGAGGAGGTGGCTCGGCTTCTGGCAGCTGAGTTCATCCGCGAGATTTACCACTCCGAGTGGCTCGCCAATGTGGTCATGGTCCCCAAGAAGGACAAATCCCTCCGCATGTGCATCGATTTCAAGCATATCAATCGGGCCTGCCCGAAAGATCATTTCCCTCTCCCCCGCATTGATCAGATAGTTGACTTGACTGCGGGGTGCGAGCGTTTGTCTTTTCTGGATGCGTATTCCAGGTACCATCAGATCCGACTGTTTGGACCCGACGAAATCAAGACAGCCTTCATCACCCCATTCGGGTGTTTTTGTTATGTCACCATGCCTTTTGGTCTCAAGAATGTCGGTGCTACCTTCATGCGCATGATTCAAAAATGTCTGCTGAAGCAAATCAGTCGGAACATGCAAGCATACATGGATGACATCGTGGTCAAGTCAAGTAAAGGTTCCGACCTACTGACTGACCTCGCTGAGATGTTCGGAAACCTGAGAAGCTATGATATCAAGCTCAACCCGTCAACATGTACGTTCAGAGTTCCAGGCGGCAAGTTACTCGGTTTCCTTGTTTCCGAACGAGGAATCGACGCTAACCCAGAGAAAGTCAGTGCCATCCTCCGAATGAAGCGCCCTATGTGTATACACGACGTCCAAAAGCTGACTGGTTGTTTGGCCGCATTGAGTCGGTTCATTTCTCATCTCGGTGAGAAGGCATTACTCTCTACCGACTGATGAAGAAGTCTGAAAAGTTCGAGTGGAATTCTGAGCGTTTGAGGAACTCAAAGCCCTGCTTTCCACCTAGCCGGTGCTTGCTGCCCCAGTCAGCAAAGAGCCTCTTTTACTGTACATCGCAGCCACTGGACAAGTTGTCAGCACTATACTCACAGTCGAGCGAGAAGAAGAAGGCAAAGCCTACAAATTCCAATGCCCAATCTATTACATTTCCAAAGTATTGACCCCCTCCAAGCAGAGATACCCGCATTATCAAAAGCTGTGTATGGGATTTACTTGACCGCCAAGAAAGTTGCACATTACTTCTCAGATCATTCAATTTCAGTCGTCAGCGACGCCCCGTTATCAGAAATTCTGAACAGTCGAGATGCAACCGGTCGAGTGGCCAAATGGGTGATGAAACTCTATCCGCTGGATATCAAGTTTGAGGCGAAGAAAGCTATCAAGTCTCAAGAAATAGCAGATTTTGTGGCCGAATGGATCGAACAGGAGCAGCCGACTCAGATCCAGTCGGACCTCGCCTGATGGTATACGACGGGTCCAAGATGTTGAACGGATCCGGTGCAGGTGTGGTCTTGGTGCCCCCCAGAGGTGAAAAACTCAGTTATGTCCTCCAAATCTACTTCGATTCTTCAAACAACGAAGCTGAATATGAGGCGCTTTTGTACGGGTTGTGTATGGCCATCTCACTCGGCGTCCGTCGCCTGATGGTATACGACGACTCACACTTAGTAGTCAATCAGGTAATGAAGGAGTGGGACGTCAGGAGCCCAACAATGACCAGTTATTGCAGTGCGGTGCGGAAGCTAGAGAAGAAATTCAAAGGTTTAGAGCTCCACCACGTGCCCAGGATCAAGAACCAGCTTGCCGATGATCTCGAGAAGATAGGTTCCACTCGGAAACCCATACCCAAGAATGTGTTCTTAGAGCATTTGCACACCCCGTCGGTCAAAGAGAACCCCTTCACAGAGGAGCCCCCACAACCGATAAGTGTATCTGATCCGACTGAGATCGGTGTGCCAGCCGTGGTCGACCTAATCATGGAAGTCCTGGTGATCACACCCGACTAGACGGGGACGTACATAGCATACTTGCTCAGGCAAGAACTCTCAGAGGATGAAGAGGAAGCGCGTCAGATCGTCCATCGATCTGAAGCCTTCAAAGTAATACAAGGTCAGCTCTACAGGGAAAGTGTCACGAGAGTCGCTCAGCGCTGGATCACCCCCGAAGAAGGTTGAATGATCCTAAATGAGATTCACTAGGGAACCAGTGGCCACCTTGCTTCCTCTCGGACCATTGTGGCCAAGGCATACCGAGTTGGATTCTACTGGCCTCGAGCGAATGAGATGGCAAATGATATCGTTGACAAATGCAAGGGCTGCCAGTTCTACTCCAACATGTCTCACAAACTTGCGCCTGCCTTGAAGACTATCCCGTTGGTTTGGCCATTTGACGTTTGGGGATTGGACATGGTCGGAGCCTTCAAAACCGGCAGGAGCGGCTTCACTCACTTGCTCATGGTAGTCGATAAGTTTACTAAATGGATCGAGGCCAAGCCCATCAAGAACCTTGGCTCAAGCACCACCATCAGCTTCATCAGAGAATTGATATTCAGATATGGAGTCCCCCACAACATCATCACGGATAATGGCGCCAACTTTGACTCGGACGAATTCAGAGCATTCTATTCCTCCCAAGGTACTCGGGTCGACTACGCGTCTGTAGCACATCCGCAGTCGAATGGACAAGCAGAAAGGGCAAATGGTTTGATCCTTCAAGGCCTGAAACCGTGACTGATGCCCGATCTCAAGCACGTCGCTGGCGCTTGGGTGACTGAACTACCGTTTGTCTTATGGGGGCTGAGAACAACCCCGAACTAGTCGACCGATCATACCCCCTTCTTCATGGTCCATGGCGCTGAGGCCGTACCGCCGAGCGATTTGCTGTACAACGCCCCTCGAGTGGAACTCTTCTCCGAGGCGGAAGCAGAGCAAGCACTTCAAGATGCAGTCGACCTCCTAGATGAAGAGCGCGAGATGGCCCTGATCCGCTCGACCATATACCAACAAGACTTGCGTCGATTCCACGCCCGCAATGTTCGAAGCCGGGCATTCCAGGAAGGGGATTTGGTACTCCGAGTACGTCAGAAGCGACCGCACAAGCTTGCTCCGGCCTGGGAAGGCCCCTTCATCGTCACCAAAGTACTACACAATGGGGCGTACCACATCTACAACGTTGCCAAGAAAAAAGTTGAGCCTCGTTCGTGGAATGCGGATCTTCTCCGTTGCTTCTACACTTGAGGCACTCGACCAGTCGAGTTGTAACAAGAACCTTCCAGTTTGTTTTTCAAAGACAAGTTCGCGACAATTCCATAATGATTGCTGTTACAAAGACACATGTTCTCAAATCCCCAAGTGGGTGGCTTAGCCTCGAATCTGATTCACCTAAGTTTCAAAAACACTACGAGTGAAGAGCAACCCTCTCACTCGGAGGCTTAGCTGCGACCCCGTAATCGCCTAAGTCACAAAAACACTCCGAGTGAAGAGCAACCCTCTCACTCGGAGGCTTAGCTGCGACCCTGTAATCGTCTAAGTTACAAACACACTCCGAGTGAAGAGCAACCCTCTCACTCGGAGGCTTAGCTGCGACCTCGTAATCGCCTAAGTCACAAAAACACTCCGAGTGAAGAGCAGCCCTCTCACTCAGAGGCTTAGCTACGACCCCGTAATCGCCTAAGTTACAAACACACTCTGAGTGAAGAGTAACCCTCTGACTTGGGGGCTTAGCTGCGACCCCGTAAT
>LR738709.1:378373456-378498745 GCA_902687465.1 Secale cereale | reverse complement strand
AAAACACTCCGAGTGAAGAGCAGCCCTATCACTCGGGGGCTTAGCTGCGACCCCGTAATCGCCTAAGTAACAAAACACGCCGAGAGAAGAGTAACCCTCTCACTCGGGGGCTTAGCTGCGACCCCGTAATCACCTAAGTTACAAAAACATTCCGAGTGAAGAGCAACCCTCTCATCGGGACTCCGAGCTACGCCACAAGTACAATGTGGCTCAGCTCTCCGAGCTACGCCACAAGTACAATGCGGCTCAGCCTTTCGAGCTGCGCCATAAGAGCAAAGTGGCTCGGCCCTCCGAGCTACGCCACAAATACAATGTGGAGCTACGCCCCAAGTACAATGGGGCTCAACTCTCCCAGCTACGCCACAAGTACATATGTGGCTCAACCCTCCGGGCTACGCCACAAATACAAATGTGGCTCAGCCCTCCGAGCTATGCCACAAATACAATGTGGCTTGACCCTCCGAGCTGCGCCACAAGTACAACGTGGCTTGATACGTCTCCAACGTACCTATAATTTTTGATTGTTCCATGCTATTATTTATGAAGTCTTGGATGTATAATGGGCTTTATCTTACAGTTTTATACCATTTTTGGGACTAACCTACTAACCCAAAGGCCCAATCCAGATTGCTGTTTTTTGCCTGTTTCAGGGTTTTGCAGAAAAAGAATATCAAACGGAGTCCAAACGGAATGAAACCTTCGCAAGAGATATTTTTGGAGAAAATCACGAACGGAGAACTTGAGAACCACATCAAAAGAGCCACGAGGGGCCCACGAGGGTGGGGGCGCGCCCCCCTTCCCAGGGCGCGCCCCACTGCCTCGTGGGGCCCCCGTGACTCCCCCGGTGTCCTCCTTCCTCCTATATAAGTCTACGTACCCCGAAACCATCAGAAACAGAGATAAAACCCTAATTCCACCGCCGTAACCTTATGTTCCCGTGAGATCCCATCTTGGAGCCTGTTCCAGAGCTCCACCGGAGTGGGATCCATCACGGAGTTCTTCTTCATCATCATCATCGCCCTCACCATGAGTTGTGAGTAGTTTACCATAGACCTTCGGGTCCATAGCTAGTATCTAGATGGCTTCTTCTCTCTCTCTCTGGATCTCAAAACAAAGTTCTCATCGGTCTTCGAGGAGATCTATTCGATGTAATCTCTTTTTGCGGTGTGTTTGTCGAGATCCGATGAATTGTGAGTTTATGATCAAGATTATCTATGGGAAATATTTGGTTCTTCTCTGAAATTTTTATGTGTGCTCATAATATCCTTGCAAGTCTCTTGGAATTATTGGTTTGGTTTGGCCTACTAGATCTATAGTTCTTGCAATGGGAGAAGTACTTGCCTTTGGGTTCAATCTTGCGGTGTCCTTTCCCAGTGACAGTAGGGGCAGCAAGGCACGTATTGTATTGTTGACATTGAGGATAAACAGATGGGGTTTATATCATATTGCTTGAGTTTATCCCTCTACATCATGTCATCTTGCTTAAGGCGTTACTCTGTTCTTATGAACTCAATACACTAGATGCATGCTGGATAGTGGTCGATGTTTGGAGTAATAGTAGTAGATGCAGGCAGGAGTCGGTCTACTTGTCTCGGACGTGATGCCTATATACAATGATCATGCCTAGATAGTCTCATAATTATTCGCTTTTCTATCAATTGCTCGATAGTAATTTGTGTACCCGCCGTAGAATATCGCTATCATGAGAGAAGCCACTAGAGAACACTATGGCCCCTGGGTCTATTCTCAACATGTCAATGTACATCTACTTTAGTTTTACCGCTATTATTTTCTGTTCTTATAAAAAAAATACGAAAAATATAAACTATCATCTCTATCAGATCTCAATTTCGTAAGTGACCGTAAAGGGATTAACAACCCCTTACCGCGTTAGCTGCGAAGTTCTTATTTGTTTGTGCAGGCACGAGGGACTCGCGCGTGGTCTCCTACTGTATTGATTCCTTGGTTCTCAAAAACTGAGGGAAAAACTTATGCTACTGTGATGCATCTCCCTTTCCTCTTCGAGGTAATACAACGCAAGCTCGAGAAGTAGCATCGCTCAGCCCTCCGGGCTACGCCACAAGTACGTGACTCGACCTCCGAACGGCACCACAAACATAATGTCGACTCAAAATTCAAAGAGATCAAAAGATATCAGAAGCAAAACGAACGCATTCTACATGAAATCAAGTTCAGATAAAGCCCCGCAAGATTCAGGCAGAAGTACTCGGGCCTCAAACCCGCGAGCGTTTAATGGTTACAAAATCACTCGGCATTCCGAGGCAACTTGAATCAGAGCTTAAAAGTTTGTTCACTCTTAGGGAGGAGGAGGACTTGCAGGCGCAACGTACTCATCCAGGTCGATCCCGTCAGCAATACGGGTAGCGGCTTCCAAGAAAGTCTCCATGAATGACTGGAACTGGAGCTTCTTCGTGTTGGAAACTTTGAGCGCAACCAGCCTCTCCTCCTTCACATCCTTGAAGTGCACACGGACCATGGACAATGCAACATCGGCGCCGTATTGGGCGGATGACTTCTTCCACTCCTGCACTCGACTGGGATCTCGTTAAGTTGAGTCATTAGAGACTCGAGGTCATTCTCTTGCACCGTCCCCCTCCAGAGCGCAGTGTCGATCCAGGACATCACCGCCTTCAGTCGAGTAAGGTAGCCAGTGGCACTGGTAAGATGAGACTCCAATCGCAAGACATTGATCGCCACTTCATCCTTGACGAGAGAATTGGTAGGGTCCAGACCCATCTCAACCCGCCCAGTCTCCTCCTCAAAGTTCTGACAAAATTCTACATGGGCGAAAACACGATGAGTTAACAATCAGAATATGAGTCGATAGCTCTGATTCAGTCAGACAAAGGAACATACCTTCAAGCATGAGGAACCACTTCTTTGTGAGGTCACCCAGATAAGTCTCCAACCCGTTCTTGTTCTGCGAGAGGCCCACTACCTTCTCATCCAGAGCAAGATTGGCCTTCTTCAGCCGCGTTACCTCCTTGTTGGCCTCACCAAGGGAGACCTTCAACTTGGCGATCTCCTCTTCAAGCTTGCCGACCGAAGCCAGCTTCTGTTCAGAGAGTTAAGCTTTCTCCTGCGCCTTCTGTTGCGCTGCTGCCAGGTCAAGGTCCTTATGCTCCAGAGTTGCCTTCATTTGATCTATAAGGAACAATACTAGACGGATTAACATAATGATGCACATGGCACACTCACTGGAATTCAGTCGATGAGTTATGCATTTTTCTTACGGGATGTTTCGTCCTTGGTATTCTTCAAATGCTCCCTGGCCAGCTCCAGGTCAAGATTGAGTTGGGCCTGCTTCTTCTCAAGGTCCGTGAATTTGGCTCCAAACTCACAAGATTTCTGTGGTCAAGAAAAGAAGATAGGGTTCTAAGACTATAGCCGAGTCAAATAATCAACAGTAGCCTCGGGGACTACACCCACTGGGTGCACTAAGTGTGCCCCCACTGGTTCTCACTCAACCGGATCAGTCATGTTCGAGTTCAAAAAAAAGAAAAGAAAAAAGAGGGGTGCATTTTGTTCTTAGACCATGGCCGACTGCCAGCAGTCGACCATGGCCTCGGGGACTACACCCAGTGGGTGCACTAAGGGTGCCCCCATCGATTCTCACTCGTCCGGATCAGCCCCGCGCGAGTGAAAGGAGTTTGAAACAAGTAAATAAGATCAATTCTAAGACCACGGCCGACTGACTTCAGTCGACCATGGCCTCGGGAACTACACCCAGTGGGTGCACTCAGCGTGCCCCCACCGGTCCAATCGCCACAGAAAGACCAATTGGATTACAAGAGCTAAGCTACAAGATCAGGAACACCCAGTGGGTGAAACATCATCTTACGAACAAAGCGAAAACATCATCTTACGAACAAAGCAGCAATTTTCAGAATGAAGACCCCAACAACACAACAAGTCAGTCAGAATAGACAAACCTAGACGTTGGTTCGAAGAGCCGAACTAGCATTATAGGCAACCATGCTAGCCTCGTATGCCGCCTTCGTCTGCTCCATCATTAGCCCTGCTTGACGAACGACCTCCTTGGCTGCGCTCACAGGGTCCTCCGGGACGTGATGGGTAGCGAAAAGCACGAACGGTGGGGCAGTCGGAGCAGCCGCAGGGTCCACGACTTGGACAGTCGACGCGGATGGACGGTCAGTCGACACGGGGACATCAAAAGAGACCGAGGCCCGAGCCACATCCCCTTGTTGCTGGGCCTCCAAGCCGGAGGGTGTTTTCCGACCCCTCCTTCCCGTGCCTCTTCGAGACACCTCCTCGCGCTCCTCCTCATCGTCATCACCAGGCAGTTCAATGACATTGCGCGGCCCTACAGGGAACAGTCAAGAAGAAATTCAGTCGACCGACAGTCTGGTTAACAAAAGTCAAGGCATAGCCGAAAAGATGTACCTATGCGGGGCGTGGCCACGTCCGCAGTCTCCTCGCTGTCACGACCCTTATCAACATCCATTGAGGTCCCAGAGGCAGCATCGCTGAAGATTTCACGAAACAGTCGACGGGATGAATTAGTGAGTTGACAAAGGCAAATCAGGTTTCCAGGACAAAAGAAGAGCGAAGCAGAGTAACACTTACGTGGAGGCAATCTGGACATCCACTTTGATCTTTGGCAAGGCCTTCCGAGGCTTGGAGGCGGCGACCTTGGGCTGTTTCGGAGCCTTCTCAGCCGGATTTGGGGTAGATGTCCAAGTATGCTGCTGCACCTGAGAGCTGGAAGGACCTGTCCTGGTGCGCACATTCTCTGGGTTGTGGCTCTTCTTGGAACGCTTCTCGACGCGGGGCGGTGACTTGACTTCTTCGCCGCTGCTAGAGTCCTCGCTCTCTTCCGCGGTCTCCTCACCAGACTTCCAATCGGAAGCCTCGCCTACACCCTCCTCCCCCTCTTGGATCTGTTCGCCGTTGGGCACCGAGTACATTTCGGTAAATATCTATAGAAAGAAGAAACAATTGGACACCAGTCAGATTCGTCAACGCCTGCAAGGAAGAATCAGAAAATTCACTCGAAGACTAAGGCCGAACCTTGTCTAGTTCGTGGTCTGCGTCGAACGAGCGGACCCTTCCGGTCCCCCAAGGATTATCCTTGTTCCCTGTCATACACTTCAGGCATTGTTCCACCGTCTTCGCGGCGGCTTCCTGTGGGTGGACCCGAGAAGTGTCGTCGACGCCCGAATACATCCACATCGGATGGTCCCGAGCTTGGAGAGGCTGGATCCGCCATTTGAGGAACACCTCCAGCAGATCCATCCCAGTGACCCCATCGTGGACCAACTGGACCACCCGCTCCACCAGCATATCCACCTCTACCTTTTCGGCCCCACTCACAAGCAGCGTTGGTGGCTGGCCGACTCGAGCTAAAGAAAACGGAGGGAGTTCGGTCGACTGACCGGGAGTCGGGATGTCCTTGCAATAAAACCAAGTCGACTGCCATCCTCGGACCGACTCAAGAAGGACCATGGTAGGGAAAGTGCTCCTACCCCTAGTCTGATTACCCAAACCACCGCACATCTGGATAACGCGCGTCTTCTCATCACTCGGGTTTGCGTTCTTGACAGTTTGGGAGCAACATGTGAAAATGTGCTTAAACAAGGCCCAATGCGGTCGGCACCCCAGAAAGTTCTGACACAAGGAAACAAAGGCGGCCATGTACGTGATGGTGTTGGGAGTGAAATGGTGCAGCTGGGCGCCGTAGAAAGTCAAGAAACCGCGAAAGAAAGGGTGTGGGGGCAAGGAGAAACCTCGGTCGACGTGAGTTGCGAGGAGAAACCTCGGTCGACGTGAGTCGCGAGGAGAACGCACTCGCCCTCTTGCGGCTGCGGCTCGAGCTCGTCCTCCGGCAACCGCCAGGAGTCGCGAGCGATCAGACCCTCCTCCACCAGCTCCCCCATGTCCTCCGGCTGCATCATGTACTTGATCCAGTCCCCCTGGATCCAACCAGGCTGGAGCCCGGTCCTCAACGATGATCCCCGATTGATTCTCTTCCCCTTACCCATCGCTGCTGCATTCTTCGAGCGCTCCAGGGCCGCCGTCTTGTCCTTCCCCATGAGGGTGAGCCGGCGCGGGCTGAGCGCTGGAGAGCGGAGGTAAAAGGCGCAGCGGAGGAGCGGAGGAAGAAGAAGCAGAGATTGGGCGCACAGTGCCTTCGCCTCGGCCACGGTGCTCCTTTATAGCATGGTGGTCGAGTGACTGACCGGTGGACCCAGACAATCCTGTCAAATCCCGCAATAGACGCGCACCCGATACTTGTAGAAAAAGGCGGCACAGAAATCGAGGCATCCGAGCATATCCGATCCGATTACTGCGGCATGCCCCATCCCACGCGCTTCCCGAAATTCAAATCCCGCAAAATCCGAAGGCCAGAGAGAAACCAATCGCGCAGAAAGTTGCGCACCCCACCCACGCTCGGAGCTACGCGTGAAAGTTCACTCGACAGATTACACATGCAAGTTCATTCGACGGCTCTTGAATCGATTAAGGCGACTGAGTTGAGGTTGAAGGGTCAGCCCGGTCCGCGGATTCGAGGGGGATTCCTCAGGTACATCGAACTTGGACCAAGACCGACCTCAACCCTCTTCTCCATTCAGACCACAATCCATTCGGGGGCTACTGATGATGCCACAAACTTAGGGTGGGGTCACAGGCCTGACCTATATACCCCACCCAAGGTCACTACCCTAGAAGCTCAAAAGACAATTCGAAGACGACAGAAACATTCGATTGTTATGGCCCAAGAGGACAATTCACTCGACTTCTTACCTTCACTCGGATGACCCAACTACACTCGAGGCGAGGACACTCCACCATACAAAGTCCACTCGACCCACGAAGGTCAAAGGTCCCTCAAGATCAACAACGGCCGTACATTCAATCCATATTAATAGTGGCCTTTACTATCCTTTATTACAGACGTTATCAGTAATGTCCTGCCTTAATGTACATTTAACCCTTGGTACCGCGGGGACGGCTGGGGTCCTGGCGCACTCTATATAAGCCACCCCCTCCTCCGGTACAAGGGTTCACACCCTCTATAACTTACACACATATATACATTCCAGTTGACCGCCTCCGGGCACCGAGACGTAGGGCTGTTACTTCCTACGAGAAGGGCCTGAACTCGTAAACACCTTGTGTACAATCTCACCGTAGCTAGGACCTTGCCTCCTCCTACATACCCCCTATTCTTACTGTCAGAATTAGAACCACGACAGGAACTTATGTCCCTCTTCGGCTCGTTCAACGACGAGCATGGCACTCACTACCTGGTGAGTGGGTGATATATATAGCAACATTGGTTCGCCAACACCCGGGGCAGCTAGGATTGGGTTGCTTGCTAGTAGAGTTTTTATTTCTTCCAATCCAGCTGTGGCCGCGTCCGTCCATTCGAAGTTGTCAGTGTGTCGTAGCAATCTATAAAGTGGAAATGCTCTCTCTTAACCTGGAGATGAAGCGACTCAAGGCCGCTACGCAGCCTGCTAGTTTTTGCACTTGTTTGAGATCGGTTGGCGTTTTGAGCTTTGGCAAGGCCCGGGTTTTAGCTGGGTTAGCTTCGATTCCTCTATGGGATACAATGAACCCTAACAGCTTTCTGTCCGGAACGCCGAAAATGCATTTTTCCAGATTGAGCCTTATGTCATATGCTCTAAGGTTATCAAATGTAAGGCGGAGATCATCCACCAATGTTTCGATGTGTTTGGTCTTAACGACTACGTCGTCAACATATGCCTCCACTGTCTTGCCAATTTGTTTTTCTAAGCATGTTTGAATCATGCGTTGATATGTGGCACCAGCGTTTTTAAGTCCAAAGTGCATAGTGTTGAAACAGAAAGGACCATAAGGGTGATAAATGTCGTTGCGGCCTGATCGAATTCCTTCATCTTTATTTGATGGTTTCCTTAGTAAGAATCAAGGAAACACAATGAGTTGTGTCCGGCCATTACATCGATAATTTGATCGATGTAGGGCAAAGGAAATGGATCCTTAGGGCAAGCCTTGTTCATGTCTGTAAAATCGACACAAAGGCACCATGATTTATCCTTCTTCGGTACCATGACTAAGTTGGCTAGCCAATCTGGATGGTTAATTTCTTTGATGAATCCGGCTTCTAATAGCTTGGCTAGCTCCTCTCCCATTTCTTGCCTTTAGGGTTCGGATAATCGCCGCAGTGACTGCTTGACAGGTTTAGACCCTCTGATAATGTTGAGGCCGTGTTCGGCCAGCCTGCGTGGGATTCCTGGTATATCTGAAGGGTGCCAGGCAAATATATCCCAATTTTCATGAAGAAAGGCGCGTAACACGTTATCTACCGCTGGATCCAGCTATGCCCTGATAGACGCTGTCTTATTAGGGTCCGTTGGGTGCACTCGGAATTTTACAATTTCACATCTTGGCTTGAAGGAGGTAGATTTCGATCTTTTGGCAAGGATAACATCGTCCCTGTCCACCGTGGATCATAAGGTGGTTAGTTCCTCGGCTGCTAGGGCTTTGGATAATGCCTCCAGGGCTAAGGATCTCATTTTGTTTTCGGCGCGGAGTGCTCTGTCCACATCACTTGTTACTGTGATTACTCCATTGGGCCCTGGCATTTTAAGCTTCATGTACCCATAATGGGGCATGGCTTGAAAGTGTGAAAAAGCGTCCCGTCCTAAAAGGGCGTGGTATCCGCTATTGAAGGGAACAATGTGGAAGAGCAATTCCTCCGACCTGTAATTCTCGGATGTGCCGAATACTACATCGAACTTAATCCTTCTCGAACACCGGTCTTCCCGGCTGGGAATAATTCCCTTGAAGGTTGTGTTAGTGTGCTCAATGCGAGAATTGTCAATCTGCATTTTTACAAACGTTTCCTTGTATATGAGGTTGAATCCGCTTCCTCCGTCCATAAGTACTTTAGTGAGGCGAAAGCAGTCCACTATTGGATCTAGTACAAGAGCTGCTCTTGCTTGGACCGGCCGGACTAGAGGTGCGTCTTTGGCAGAAAAACTAATTGTCGTTTCGCTCCATGGGCTTGCAGAGCTAATTTGATAGACCTCGGGAAGTTCGCGATTTGCTCTCTTGCGGCGGTTGTTCGAGGAGAATGTCTCGAAGACAGTGAAGACACCAACGTCCTTCTCCCATGATACTGCGGTGGCGAGGATTGTTGCATCGCTCTTTGCTACCTGCCGGAGTACCCAACATGCCCTAAGGAAGTGGTTTGGGATATTGTCTGGGGCTGTGTGTATTTGGCAAGGTTTATCGAGCAGTTCGTCCAGTACAGACCTACGTCTTGTAGAAGGTTTGTTCTTCTTGCCAACATGCATATTATTGGATGACCTGCCAAGGTATGTCCGTTTGGCCTTAACAATATGTTGTCCGAATATGGACTGTTCCAGAGGTGTATTCTGGGCTTTCCAAGTGTTTTCCATTGCGCAGTACTTTTGTACTAAGTGCGATAGGTCTCTGAAACACAAAACACGGCGTCGGTTGAGGGCGTTCAAAACTCCCTCATCCGTACAGTTGTGGTGAAATAAATGGGCCGCATCATCATCGCAGTAGTCCTTAATCTTGTTCTTGACAAGCAGGAACCTGGCCCAAAAGTGGTTGACCGTCTCCTCGGGCTGCTATTGTATGTTCGTGAGATCATTAATGTCCGGGGATCCGGATTTACTTGGAGAGTTTTTCCTAGGGTGGGAGGGCGTTGGTAATTTTAAATCCTGACCCAACGTGATATTCAAGGTTTTTACAACCTCCGGGGTGGATGATCTGGGCTCGGCTGGATCAGATTGTTCCGTGGGCCCAACATCAATCCCAGAGCTCAAAAAACACAAGGTGCCACCCGACAGGGGCGTGTTCGGCTTGATGGGTTTGGAGATCCAAACTATGATGGTCTCGTCTCAAGAGGGGGAGTATCTTCTCCTCCGTCCTCAACTCCTGCCATGAGATGAGTGGCCGAGATGGGATCAACCTCATCCTGACTGGATTTAGGTCCGGCCTGATCTCCTGGCGATGAAAGCCCCAGGGCGGCGATGCGATCCAGCAGCTCGCTTAAGGGCGAGAGATCTGCCGAGCTTGCATCATCGGAGTGGCCGGAGTCAACATAAAGGTGATGCTCGATGACCGCAGGGAGTGCGGCTGGCCCGGAGGCCACGCAGGCGCATATAGTGAATCCGCCGAGCTGGAGAACCTGGCCAGCGGCTAAGTTGCTTCCGAGGGTGATCTCATCGTTGATGATGAGACGGGCCATCGATCGTTTATTGCGAGCGCACAATGGAGCTCTCAATGAAAGCACCATTGTCGATGTCAAAACCGGCAGATCTCGGGTAGGGGGGCCTGATACGTCTCCAACGTATCTATAATTTTTTTATTGTTCCATGCTATTATATTATCCTTCTAGGATGTCTTATGGGCTTTATTATACACTTTTATATGATTTTTGGGACTAACCTATTAACCCAGAGCCAGTGCCATTTTCTGTTTTTCTCCTGTTTCAGGGTTTTACAGAAAAGGAATATCAAACAGAGTCCAATTGACGAGCCAATTTTTTATGATTTTTTCTGGACCAAAAGAAGCCCCCGAAGCAAAAGAGTTGGGCCAGGAGAGCCACGTGCTGCCCTTGAGGGTGGAGGGCGCGCCTTGGGAAGGTGGTGGCGCCCTCCTATCTTGAGGACAGCCAAGAAGCCCCCCTGACGTGGGACCTACGCCAAAAATTCCTATAAATACTCAAACCTTCGGAAATTAACCTAGATCGGGAGTTCTGCCGCCGAAAGCCTTTGTAGCCACCGAAAACCAATCTAGACCCGTTCTGGCACCCTGCCGGAGGGGGGAATCCCTCTCCGGTGGCTATCTTCATCATCCAGGCGCTCTCCATGACGAAGAGGGAGTAGTCCACCCTCGGGGCTGAGGGTATGTATCAGTAGCTATGTGTTTGATCTCTCTCTCTCGTGTTCTTGAGATGGAATGATATTGATGTATCACAAGCTTTGTTATTTTAGTTGGATCTTATGATGCTTCTCCCCCTCTACTCTCTTGTAATGGATTGAGTTTTCCCTTTGAAGTTATCTTATCGGATTGAGAACACTTGATGTATGTCTTGCACATGCTTATCTGTGGTGACAACGGGATATCATGTGATCTACTTGATGTATGTTTTGGTGATCAACTTGCGGGTTCCGTGACCTTGGGAACCTATGTATAGGGGTTGGCACACGTTTTCGTCTTGACTTTCCGGTAGAAACTTTGGGGCACTCTTTGAAGTTCTATGTGTTGGTTGAATATATGTTTCTGAGATTGTGTGATGCATATCGTATAATCATGCCCACGGATACTTGAGGTGACAATGGAGTATCTAGGTGACATTAGGGTTTTGGTTGATTTATGTCTTAAGGTGTTATTCTAGTACGAACTCTATGATAGATTGAACGTTACTACAGACTCTTGAATAGATCGATCAGAAGGAATAACTTTGAGGTGGTTTCGTACCCTACCATAATCTCTTCGTTTGTTCTCCGCTATTAGTTACTTTGGAGTGACTCTTTGTTGCATGGTGACGGCTAGTAATATGGTCCAATTATGTTATCCTTGTTGAGAGAACTTGCGCTAGTGAAAGTATGAACCCTAGGTCTTCTCTACTATAATTGCAACACCATTTATGCTCATGTTTACCACTTGCTACCTTGCTGTTTTTATATTTTCCTATTACAAAAACCTATATCTACTATCCATATTGCACTTGTATCACCATCTTTTCACCGAACTAGTGCACCTATACAATTTATCATTGTATTGGGTGTGTTGGGGACACAAGAGACTCTTTGTTATTTGGTTGCAGGGTTGTTTGAGAGAGACCATCTTCATCCTACACCTCCCACGGATTGATAAACCTTAGGCCATCCACTTAAGGGAAATTTTCTACTGTATTACAAACCTCTGCACTTGGAGGCCCAACAACGTCTACAAGAAGAAGGGTGCATAGTAGACATCAGGGCCCAAGCTATGCGTCTAAGGACCGATGGTAACAGGAGACAGGGGACACAATGTTTACCCAATTTCAGGACCTCTCGATCGAAGTAATACCCGTTGAAAACTTCAACCAGTTTGTCATCAATCACCAAAAACGGGGAGATTGTAAGTGCATCTAGTGCCACCCCTAGTTGGTTTTGGAGTATTGACGACAAACCTGGTTGAGCGACTAATGTGTTTGTGAGAATTGCAGGATAACACAGGTAGTAGTCCCTCATTGATTCAGTTTACCTACCGGAGATGACCCCTAAAAATGTATGAAGACATTGACGACAATGGTGGTATATGAAGATAATCATATTGAAGACTATGACGAGAGAAGACATTGTGTGAAGACTATGGAGCGCGAAGACTTAGACGTTTCGTTGTTTCCTTTTCTTCTTTGTTGAGTAATAGGAACCACCGTACTGTTAAGTGGGGTCCAAGTGAACAAAGTCAGAGTGACTGAAGTGATGCTCAACCAAATCCTATGTCTTCGAGCGAAGAAAATGAGAGCAAATCTTATCCAGAGCTGGATGAGTTAGCTTTACTTGGATCCCAAGTAAAGTTGCCGTGTGTGTTTGAAATCTGACCGTTGGAACACATGTCAGTTCCTTAGTGACCCAGGGTCACTTCGGACAAATCAGGTCGGGTTGCCTAGTGGCTATAAATAGCCCACCCCCTACACCATAATTTGGTGGCTGCTCAGAGTTATTACACGGCTTTTGTCGTTTGAGAGCAACCCACCTCCGAAGCATTTGAGAGAGAGATCCTTGCGAGGACAAAGCCCAAACACCCAGAGCCAAAGAGTGTTAGGCATCACTGAAGTCTTTCTGTCTGTGTGACCTGAAGACTTGTTACACTTGAGGACTGTGTTTCCTCTAGCCGGTTAGGCGTCGCGTTCTGAGCATCCAAGAGTCATTGTGGATCGCCGGTGAACGAAGTCTGTGAAGGATTGGAAGTCTACCTTGAAGACTTACCAGAGTGATTGGGCGAGGACTAGGTGTCCTTAGCTCAAGGGGAATACAGTGAAGACGCGGTCTTCTGAGTTAAATCTCAGCCTCCCTAACCAGATGTACAGTTGTCACAGCAACTGGAACTGGTCTAACAAATCACTGTCTTCCCCAAGCTACTGGTTCTATCCTTTCCTTCTCTTTACTTACTGTATTTCATTATGAAGCCATTGCCTGCTTGCCTTATCTGTTTGACTTCACTGTGTGCCTACTTGTTCTGATTGTCTTCATACAATCTTCCATCCTGATCCATACTGCCTAGCTGCTATTAGTCGTTGTGCTTTCTCTTCATTGAATACTTGACTATGGCTTGTCTAGTGTAGTCTACCTTTCGCTGCATATAAATATGATCGGTTCTATCGTTTGTCTTCGAAATTTCCATGTTTTGAAGACTTTCATAAAAATCGCCTATTCACCCCCCTCTAGTCGATATACTACACTTTCAATTGGTATCAGAGCAAGGTGCTCCCTTGTTCTGTGTGATTCGGTTTAACCACCTGGAGTTTTAGCTATGTCGACCACAGGAATGAAGATTGTGTCTTGCCCCATGTTTGACGGTCACGATTATCCCAAGTGGAAGGCCATGATGAAGATGTGTCTCATGGCGATAAACAGTGAGCTGTGGACCATGACTGAGATTGGTCTCACCGATCTGTGCAAGATGGCAGAAGCTGATGACATTCGCAAGTTCACTCTTCTCAACCTCACAGCGAAGGACATCATCTGCTCCTGTCTGTCTCAAAATCAGTTCAGGAACGTCATGCATCTTGATCATGCGAAGCTTATCTGGGACCGTCTCTCCGAGGTCTATGAAGGTCATCAAATTCGTGAAGATCCCTGGTTTGAGGATTTCAAAGAATCATCATCCTCTGCACCATGTCTTATGGCAAAAGGTGCCAAGGTAACCGAATGCTACCTTTCTGAGTCTAGTGATGATGAATCTGGTGATGAATTTGGACCCAGCTATGTCAAACTTGCTTCCCTTGCCACTAAACAACAAATAGCTTTGGAAAAATCTCAAAATAAATGCTTAATGAGAGCAATGATATGTTGGGTGAAGAAATGGATCAGTCGAAAGCCTTGGCTGAGAGTCTTCGGAGACTTCAGACTAGGTTTGACACTCTTCAAAGTCATCATAACACTCTCTTATCTGATCATGAGAAGCTCTCTTATGAAACTCTTAAAAGAAAGCAAGATCTTGAAAAGCTAAGAGTGAGTTATGAAGATCTTCAGAAGGAGCGCGATTCATTACTTGCTCAACAAATCAGCACTTCTCAGGAAGAATTCATACCACCATGTCTAAAATGCATTGAGCGTGATAACGCTACATCTGTCGCTGAATGTTCTACTGCTGCCACTGTTGCAATATCTTCAACTGCTTATGTGGTAACTAACCCCTCTGCTGAGGATACCACTACTATTGCTTATGAAAATGCTAGGTTGAAGACTTTGCTTGAAACAGGGATGTACAAAAGCCTCAAGGGGCATCAGACTTTATGTGATGTCCTCAAAAAGCAGATTCTGAACCGAAACCCTAGGAAAGAGGGTGTAGGGTTCGAGAGGAAAATGAATGTTGATGGCTCATACTGGAAGCCTGAGCAGTACCCCAAAACCACATGGGTTTCTACAAAGGAACCTTCACTGGATCCGTCTACCTTATCTAGCTTCACTTGTGCTAATCCTATTATCATTGATGAATCCTTTGATGCAAACTATAAACTATTTAGGAATCAGAATGGTGAAGTGTTTGCCAGGTATATTGGTACTAACTGCAGGAACGGGCCACCTATGAAGAAGATCTGGGTTCCCAAAGGTTGTCTTGAGAAGCTTCCAGTAAATGTCATCATGACACCACCTGGGAAGAAGACAAACCCCAGACCAAAGGCTTCATACGGTCCTAAGGCTTCACACAGACAGAGGACTCACCTGAGTCACCCTAACGCCAATGTTTTGCAGGGAAATTATACTCAGACCCATGAATATGAGCGTGTTTCCTCAAAGCACTATGTTCACAAAACAAAGAACTTGTCTGCTTATTCTTATGAGTATTATTCTCCCACTGCAAGACTATTTTCTAGGGCTCCAAAGCCAAAATTCTCAGATGCTGCTCTTAGACTCATTGCTTCTAAGCCACCCCTGAAGATGTGGGTGGTTAAGAAGAACTAACTTTCTCTTGCAGGGAAGGTCTCCAGCTGAAAATTAAAGGCGTCTGATGCTATTGTCGGGGACCTAAAACAACTTGTAGGGCGCAAGATCAAATGCCCAAATGATCTTACTATGTATTTTGTTCCTAGATCGCTTGCAAATCATCCTATCTATCCTAACTTGGCTCTAAGATTTCATAATCCGCTTATATGTCAAATGTTTATGCTTCACATTGACTATTGGTGAAGCCTATCCCCCTAACTATACTGTAGGGTATGGCTCCAAAGACTTCAGAATGGATTATGGACAGCGGATGCACTAATCATATGACTGGTGATCAAAGTCTTCTAATGGACTCAACCTTACGTCCATCTAAAAAGAGTCACATCACATTTGCTGATACTGGTAAAAGCAAGGTATTGGGTCTAGGTAGAGTTGCAATCTCAAGGGATCAGCACATGGATAAAGTCATGCTTGTTGAATCCCTTGGTTTCAACTTAATGTCTGTCTCAATGCTTTGTGACTTAAACATGATTGTGATATTTGGAAAATATCAATGCCTTGTACTAATGGAATCTGACAAGTCTCTAGTCTTTGAAGGATACCGGAAAGGTGATCTGTATATGGTAGATTTCTCAGCAGGACCGCAGATGGCCGTATGTCTTCTAGCAAAAGCTTCAGAGTGCTGGATCTGGCATCAGAGGCTAGGACATGCCGGCATGAGGAACTTGCACACTCTCGCGAAGAAGAAGCACGTCGTAGGCATCGAGGGCGTCAAGTTCAAGAAAGATCATCTGTGTGGTGCCTGTGAAGCTGGGAAGATGACTAGGGACAAACATCCCTCGAAGACAATCATGACGACATCCAAACCCTTTGAGCTGCTTCACGTGGACTTATTTGGCCCTACTCACCACTCCATGTTCACTACCACAGCTTGTCTCTATGGCTTCGTCATTGTTGATCATTATTCAAGATACACATGGGTGCATATAATTCTCTACAAGACTGAAGTGCAAGATGTCTTCAGACGCTTCGCCAACCGTGCCATGAACAACTATGGCGTCAAGATCAAGCATATCAGAAGTGACAATGGAACTGAGTTCAAAAACACCAGCCTTGATCTTTAGCTGGATACAATGGGAATCACTCATGAGTTCTCAGCTCCGTACACACCTCAGCAGAATGGCATCGTAGAGCGCAAGAACAGAAACCTAATTGAGATGACTCGAACGATGCTCGATGAATACAAGACACCAAGAAAGTTCTGGCCCGAAGCTATTGACACTTCATGCCACATCATGAACTGTGTTTATCTTCACAAGCTTCTGAAGAAAACGTCCTATGAACTCCTTACTAGCAAGAAGCCAATTGTTAGTTACATCAAGGTATTTGGAGCTAGGTGCTGGATCAAGGATCCACATCACAAGTCAAAATTTGCACCAAAAGCACATGAAGGTTTCATGCTCGGCTATGGAAAGGACTCACACTCCTACAGAGTCTTCAACATCTTTCTCTATAAAGTGGTTGTGGATGTGCGGTTTGATGAAACGAATGGCTCACAAAGAGAGTTCCTGCCAAATGTGCTGGATGAAGCTTCACCAAGTGAATCTATCAAGCTAATGGGAACAGGTGAAATCATGCCTTCTGAAGCACAGCCTGACGAGGAACTCATCATTTCTTCTCCAAATCAACCTGAAGACAATGCTCAGCCTGAAGACAATCCTCCTGATGATGACAATGAACAGCAAGATCAAAATCTTCGTCCAGCTCATCCCTGTGTTGCAAATGAAGTACAAGTTGAGAAGATAATTGACAGCATAAATGCACCTGGTCCACTCACTCGTTCAAGAGCAACACAACTAGCAAATTTCTGTGGGCACTTTGCATTTGTTCTCAATATCTGAACCCAAGAAAGTTGCTGAAGCCTTCATGTAACCTAAATGGATTCAAGCTATGCAAGAAGAGCTTCAACAGTTTGAGCTGAACAGCGTATGGGAACTTGTCAAGCGTCCTGATATGGTATACAAGCTCAACAAGGCACTGTATGGCCTCAAACAAGCCCCTCGTGCTTGGTATGACACACTAAAAGACTTCCTGAAGAGCAAAGGCTTCAAACCTGGTTCCCTGGATCCCACACTCTTCACGAAGACTTATGATGATGAACTGTTTGTCTGCCAAATCTATGTGGACGACATTATCTTCGGCTGCACTGACAAAAGATACAGTGATGAGTTTGGTCACATGATGCAAGAGCAATATCAGATGTCCATGATGGGTGAGCTGAAGTTCTTCCTTGGTCTTCAAATTCGTCAACAAAGCAACGACATCTTCATATCTCAAGAGAAATACCTCAAAGATTTCCTGAAGAAGTTTGGAATGCAAGACCGCAAAGGATACACGACGCCTATGCCAACTAAAAGTCATATGAGTCACGACGCCAATGGTAAAGATTTCGATCAAAAGGTATACCGCTCCATGATTGGTTCTTTACTTTATTTATGTGCATCTAGGCCAGATATTATGCTTAGTGTTTGCATGTGTGCTCGATTCCAAGCGGCACCAAAGGAGTCGCATCACTTAGCTGTGAAGCGAATTCTTCGATATTTGGCTTACACCCCAACACTAGGATTATGGTATCCAAAGGGCTCAGAGTTTGATCTAGTTGGATTCTCAGATGCTGATTATGCTGGTGACAAAGTTGATCGCAAGTCTACATCAGGCACATGTCACTTTCTGGGACGATCACTTGTCTCTTGGTCTTCAAAGAAGCAGAACTGTGTATCACTCTCCACTGCTAAATCTGAATAAGCATGTGCCACTCTACTGTGACAATGAAAGCGCCATCAAGATTGGCAACAACCCAGTTCAGCACTCGAAGACAAAGCACATTGAAATTCGTCATCACTTTCTCAGAGATCGTGTCATGAAGGAAGATATTGATATCATACACGTCAACATTGAAGAGCAACTGGCATATATCTTCACAAAGCCCTTGGATGAGAAAAGGTTTTGCAAGTTGCGGTGTGAGCTAAATATCTTAGAATCCTCAAATGTCCTATGATCAGGCACACATCCTAACACTTATGCATATTGATGACTTAGATGTGCAACACACGAAGTAAGTATATCTTCAATCTATGAAGACTTACATTCTAAGTATGAATACATTAACGCAAAACTTAACTTTGGAGCGCCACGATAATTGTGCACCATGTCTGGGTCTAATACTTCCTATACGGTGGGTAACACCACCACCAAATCTTTGTTTGAAGTGTTTCTCTTGGCGTTACATTTGCAAAGTCTTCGCATTTGGTTTATCTTCATATAGGACTTATAGAGACTTGTGTTCTGTCCTCTAGAACATTCACTTATAGCTATGTCTTCTTATTTGAATCTTTTGAACTAAGTGAATGTGATCGGACCCTAACCTCTCTACGCTTTCTCACCTCAAACTCTATCTATCCAAATCATATGCATTCTGTTGGAACCATCGAATGTCTTCTCTGCGTCCTTGTCATCAGAAGATGCAGAGACAAACTTTAAATCTGTTTTAATGCTCAATCCTTTATGCCTGAAACCCGGAGAAGCCGGAAAGACCACCCCGATAGTCCAGGCGTGCGTGGGATCGTTGGACAACTCCCAATGTGTTATATGTCCGCCACGTGTCCCTCAGAGGTGAACCGCCAGGGGCACCTTCGTAATTGCGATGTCCTGTCTCCCATCCTTATAAATGCACGTCCCATCACGGTCAAAAACTCTTCTACCACATCTCCACCTCGACCAACCCTAGCGCCTCCGCTAGCTCTCGATGACGCCGGCGACGAAGCGCTTCGTTGCCGCGACCTCGTCGACCCCGTCTTCACGCCGACCGCGGACATCGTCTTCTCTGCCGCCGCCGTAGGTGTCCTCCGTCGCCAAGTTAGGGCACGGAAGATCGAACTGCTCGGCATCCAATTCTTCTCCGTATAAGCAGTTCATCATGTGGTAAATTAAAACTCTCCTTTTACCATCTTCTTGATCCAATAGATTCATCTTTTTCACCATAAGAAATTTCTGCCTCCACATATTTGGATCTATCTTGTCTGCATCTCATAATTTGCCTAGTATATTCACTTATGCTTCATACATAGTTAGATTCCTCACTTGTACCTATTCTTGGATTCGTACAAATCTGGAACCAACTCTATACATATAAGTGAATGTCTTCGTGCTATGAGGTCAATGTCTTCAAAACTGATTTATCTTCAAAATCTTCTGAGAATGCATATGACCTCTTCCCCTTCCCTCGCATCTCTAATGCTGTCACACGTACATGTCCGTGGGAGAATCCCTTGGTTCTCATAGTCTGCATTCATTTGCAGAATTCTTGCAGTGTCATATTCACTCTCCCGAAGCCAGTTCGTGTCTGACCAGCAGACGGAAGCCTTTAACTGCATTGAAGCCTTTCAGTTTGAACCCAATGGCAACTGATAAATCTGTTAGGAAGGGTGGCAGACAGCGCCGTGGAAACACCTCCAAGGATTTCCCTCCTAACCTCATTGAAATGTACAAGACTGATCCAGAGGAGGACTACAATCAGAGGAAGACTCGAATCCAATGGATTCGAAGATATTGGGTAGAACAGTGGTTCAAGTACAAGTTTGTGACTGTAAGTGCATCTAGTGCCACCCCTAGTTGGTTTTGGAGTATTGATGACAAACCTGGTTGAGGGACTAATGTGTTTGTGAGAATCGCAGGATAACATAGGTAGTAGTCCCTCGTTGATTCGGTTTACCTACCGGAGATGACCCCTAAAAATGTATGAAGACATTGACATCAGTGGTGGTATATGAAGATAATCATACTGAAGACTATGACAGGAGAAGACATTGTGTGAAGACTATGGAGAGCGAAGACGTAGATGTTTCATTGTTTCCTTTTCTTCTTTGTTGAGTCATAGGAACCACCTTACTGTTAAGTGGGCTCCAAGTGAACTAAGTCAGAGTGACTGAAGTTATGCTCAACCAAATCCTATGTCTTCGAGCAAAGACTATGAGAGCAAATCTTATCCAGAGTCGGATGAGTCAGCCTTACTTGTAGCCCAAGTAAAGTTGCCGTGTGAGTGTTTGAAATCTGACCATTGGAACACGTGTCAGTTCCTTAGTGACCCAGGGTCACTTCGGACAAATTAGGTCGGGTTGCCCAGTGGCTATAAATAGCCCACCCCCTACACCATAAATTGGTGGCTGCTCAGAGTTATTGCACGGCTTTTGTCATTTGAGAGCAACCCACCTCCGAAGCATTTGAGAGAGAAATCCTTGCGAGGACAAAGCCAAAACACCCAGAGCCAAAGAGTGTTAGGCATCACTGAAGTCTTTTTGTCTGTGTGACCTGAAGACTTATTACACTTGAGGATTGTGTTTCCTCCAGCCGGTTAGGCGTCGCGTTCTGAGCATCCAAGAGTCATTGTGGATCGCCGATGAACGAAGTCTGTGAAGGTTTGGAAGTCTACCTTGAAGACTTACCAGAGTGATTGGGCAAGGGCTAGGTGTCCTTAGCTCAAGGGGAACAAGGTGAAGACGCGGTCTTCTGAGTTAAATCTCACCCTCCCTAACCAGACGTACAGTTGTCATAGCAACTGGAACTGGTCTAACAAATCACTGTCTTCCCCGAGCTACTGGTTCTATCCTTTCCTTCTCTTTACTTACTGCTCTATGTTGTGAAGTCATTGCATGCTTGCCTTATCTGATTGACTTCACTGAGTATCTACTTGTTGTGATTGGCTTCATTCCTTCTTCCATCATGATCCCTACTGCCTAGCTGCTATTAGTCTTCGTGCTTTCACTTTATTGAATACATGACTATGGCTTATCTAGTGTAGTCCACTTTCCGCTGCATACTAATAGGATTGAGTTTATCTTTTGTCTTCGAAACTACCATGTTTTGAAGCATTTCATAAAAATCGCCTATTCACCCCCCTCTAGTCGATATACTGCACTTTCAATTGGTATCAGAGCCAGGGTACTCCCTTGTTCTGTCTGATTCGGTTTAACCACCTGGAGTTTTAGCTATGTCGACTACAGGGATAATCAAAGTCTCCGATGCGTGCCCCGTCTTCGATGGCACCGAATATCCCTACTGGAAGAACAAGATGCGCATGCACCTTGAAGCCATTGATGTGGACCTCTGGTTTGTCGTCAAGAACGGCGTTTCCAAGACTGGTGAAGGTATCACCCCTACTGATGTCAAGAGGCTCGTTCAACTGGATTCAACGGCCAAGAACATCATCTGTGGTCATCTGACCAAAGGACAGTATGGTCGTGTAAGTGCTCTGGACACGTCAAAGGAAGTCTGGAATTGGCTCTCAAAGGTCAACAAAGGAGTCTCTACCCAGAGAGATCAAAGGATCAGCGTCCTTCGCAATCTCTTCAATCGCTTCAAGAGACATGACAATGAGAATGTTCAGCACACATTCGATCGTCTCACTGACATCACAAATGAGCTTCAAGCACTTGGGGCCACTGAGATCACCAAGCATGAAATCGTCAAGACTCTTCTGAGATCACTCGACAGCTCATTTGATATCCTTGCCCTGATGATTCAAGAACGCCCTGACTTCAAGACTCTCGATCTATCTGATATACTTGAGAGGCTCAACACACATGAGTTCTAGCTATCTGAGAAACGTGACATCTATGGTCCCAACTATGGCCGATCTCGTGCCTTAAAGGCAAAGGCTGTTTCTTCATCTGATGAAGAATCTGACTGCAGTTCTGATGATCCTTAAGACATTGGAAAGGAGCTTGCCATGCTTGTGAAGAAGTTCCAGAAATTCACTAGGAAGAAAGGCTTCAAAAAGTCTTCACGATCCAGCTCAAGAAATGATGAAGCTTCTACCCATGACTACAAGAAGAGAACATGTCATAAGTGCAAGAAACCTGGTCACTACATCTCTGAGTGTCCTTAGTGGGACAATGAGAAGAAAAAGAAGAAGAACAAGGAATATGATTCTGATGACAAGAAAAACAAGAAATACTCAAAGACTTCTTCTAAGTCTTCATCAAAGTATTCATCACACAATAAGAATTCATCTGGCAAAGCTCGCGCATTTGTTGGCAAGGAGATGGATTCTGAGGAAGAGTCTGCTTCTGAGGAGGCGGAGGTGGAGTCGGAGGAGGAGTCTGATTCTGGTGCTGCAAGTCTGGCTCTAGCCACTGCCTACGTGGGCAAGTCCATCTTCAACACTGAAGACAATGGCCCCGTAACCAACATTGATGATAAGGACGACTACTCTGCTCCCACCTACTGCTTCATGGCATGCGGTGCCAAGGAAAATCATGCGATGCTTATTTTCAAACTTCTAGTGAAGATGACTCTGATTGTGAAGCAAAACCTAGCTACAAAACACTTGCTAAAATTGCCGCTGAACAACAGAAAGCCATGGAACATATTCAAAAATTGTTAGACAAAAGCGATGATCTGTTGGACGCGGAAATGACCCGTTCTCAGTCCTTAATTGAATACATAAAAAATCTTCATGTTAAGTACAAGGAACTTGAAGGTCTTTATGAATCGCTCTCAAAAACTCATGAAAAGCTTTCCCATGATTATTTTCAAAGGAAACGAGAACTTGAGAAATTGAAAGCGGCTCATGAAGATCTTCAAAAAGAAAATGAGTCACTCCGCGCACAACTCATCAGATCCACTCACGAAGAGTTTGAACCACCATGTCTAAAATGCATTGAGCGTGATAATGCTACATCTGTTGCTGAATGTTCTACTGCTGCCACTGTTGCAATGTCTTCAACTACTGATGTGGTAACTAACCCCTCTGCTGAGGATACCACTAGTATTGTTGATGAAAATGCTAGGTTCAAGACTTTGCTTGAAACAGGGATGTACAAAAGCCTGAAAGGGCATCAGACTCTATGTGATGTCCTCAAAAAGCAGATACTGAACCGAAACCCTAGGAAAGAGGGTGTTGGGTTCGACAGGAAAATGAATGTTGATGGATCATACTGGAAGCCTGAGCAGTATCCCAAAACCACATGGGTTGCTGCAAAGGAACCTTCAGTGGATCCATCTACCTTATCTGGCTTCACTTGTGCTAATCCTGTTATCATTGATGAATCCTTTGATGCAAACTATAAACTATTTAAGAATCAAAATGGTGAAGTGTTTGCTAGGTATATTGGTACTAACTGCAGGAACGGGCCACCTATGAATAAGATCTGGGTACCCAAAGGTTGTCTTGAGAAACTTCCAGCAAACGTTATCATGACACCTCCTGGGATGAAGACAAACCCCAGACCAAAGGCTTCATATGGTCCTAAGGCTTCATACAGACAAAGGACTCACCTGAGTCACCCTAACACGGATGTTTTGCAGGGAAACCATACTCAGACCCATGAATATGAGCGTGTTCTTGAAACCGCTATATTCATAAATCGAAGAATTTTTCTGCCTATTCTTATGAGTATTATTCTCCTCCTGCAAGACTATTTGCTAGGGCTCCAAGCCAAAATTCTCAGATGCTACTCTTAGACTCATTGCTTCTAAGCCACCCCTGAAAATGTGGGTGGTCAAGAAGAACTAACTTTCTCTTGCAGGGAAAGGTCTCCAGCCGAAAATCAAAAGCCTCTGATGCTATTGCTCGGGACCTAAAACACTTGTAGGGCAGAAGATCAAATGCCCAAATGACTTACTGCTTATACTGCTCATGAATCACTTGCTAAACATCTTATCAGTCCTAACCCTCGTCTGAGCTTTCATAATCCACTTATATGTCAAATATTTATGCTTCATAATGGCTTGTGGTGAAGCCTATCCTCCTAACTGCATTGTAGGGAGTGACACCAAAGTCTTCAGAATGGATTAAGGATAGCGTATGCACAACTCACATGATTAGTGATCGGAATCTTCTTATGGACTCAACCTTGCGTCCATCTAATAAGAGTGACATCACATTTGCTGATACTGGTAAAAGCAAAGTGTTGGGTCTAGGTAGAGTTGCAATCTCAAGAGATCAGCACATGGATAAAGTCATGCTTGTTGAATCTCTTGGCTTCAACTTAATGTCTGTCTCAATGCTTTGTGACTAAAATATGATTGTGATCTTTGGCAAATTTCGTTGCCTTGTACTAATGGAATCTGACAAGTCTTTAGTATTTGAAGGATACAGGAAAGGTGATCTGTATATGGTAGATTTCTCAGTTGGACCACAGATGGCCGTATGTCTTCTAGCAAAAGCTTCAGAGTGCTGGCTCTGGCATCAGAGGCTAGGACATGCTGGCATGAGGAACTTGCTCACTCTCGCAAAGAAGAAGCATGTCATAGGCATCGAGGAAGTTAAGTTCAAGAAAGATCATCTATGTGGTGCCTGTGAAGCTGGGAAGATGACTAGAGCCAAGCACCCCTCGAAGACAATCATGACCACATCCAAACCCTTCGAGCTGCTTCACATGGACTTATTTGGCCCTACTCACTACTCCACATTCTCTACCTCAGCCTATCTCTATGGCTTCGTCATTGTTGATGATTATTCAAGATACACATGGGTGCACATAATACTCTACAAGACTGAAATGTAAGATGTCTTCACACGCTTCGCCAACCGTGCCATGAACAACTATGGCATCAAGATCAAGCATATCAGAAGCAACAATGGCACTGAGTTCAAGAACACTGGCCTTGATCTTTATCTGGATGAAATGGGAATCACTCATGAATTCTCAGTCCTGTATACACCTCATCAAAATGGGATCGTTGAGCGCAAGAACAGAACTCTAATTGAGATGGCTCGAACGATGCTCAATGAATACAAGACACCAAGAAGGTTCTGGCCCGAAGCTATTGATACTGCATGCCATATCATCAACTGTGTTTATCTTCACAAGCTTCTGAAGAAAACATCCTATGAACTCCTCACTGGAAAGAAGCCTAACGTAAGTTACTTCAGAGTATTTGGAGCTAAGTGCTGGATCAAGGATCCTCACCACAATTCAAAATTTGCACCAAAAGCACATGAAGGCTTCATGCTTGGATATGGAAAGGATTCACACTCCTACAGATCTTCAACATCTTTCTCTATAAAACTGTTGAAACTGTGGATGTGCGGTTTGATGAGACAAATGGTTCACAAAGAGAGACCCTACCAACTGTGCTAGATGAAGCTTCACCAAATGAATCTATCAAGCTAATGGGAACCGGTGAGATCATGCCTTCTGAAGCACAGCCGGACGAGGAACTCATCATCTCTGCTCCAAATCAACCTGACGACAATGATCAGCCTGAAGACAACACTCCTGACGATGACAATGTACAGCAAGAGCAAAATCTTTGTCCAGCTCATCCTCGTGTTGCAAATGAAGTACAAGTTGAAAAGATAATTGATAGCATAAATGCTCCTGGTCCATTGACTCGCTCAAGAGCAACATAGCTTGCAAATTTCTGTGGGCACTTTGCTTTTGTCTCAATATCTGAACCCAAGAAAGTTGCTGAAGCTTTTATGGAACCCGAATGGATTCAAGCAATGCAAGAGGAGCTTCAACAATTTGAGCTGAACAATGTGTGGGAACTTGTCAAGCGTCCTAATCCTCGCAAGCACAACATAATAGGCACAAAATGGATCTATCGCAACAAGCAAGATGAGCATGGTCAAGTGGTCAGAAACAAATCTTGTCTCGTTGCTCAAGGATACACTCAAGTCGAAGGGATTGACTTCGATGAAACATTTGCTCCTGTGGCTAGACTTGAAGCTATTCGTATACTACTAGCCTATGCAAATCATCACAACATACTTCTATATCAAATGGATGTAAAGAGTGCCTTTCTCAATGGAAGGATTGAAGAAGAAGTGTATGTTGCACAACCTCCAGGCTTTGAAGATCCAAAACGTCCTTATATGGTATACAAGCTCAACAAGGCACTGTATGGCCTCAAACAAGTGCCTCGTGCTTGGTATGACACACTCAAAGACTTCCTGAAGAGCAAAGGCTTCAAACCTGGATCCCTAGACCCCACACTCTTCACGAAGACATATGATAATGAGTTATTTGTCTGCCAAATCTATGTGGACGACATTATCTTCGGCTGCACGGACAAGAAATAGAGTGATGAGTTTGGTCACATGATGCAAGAGCAATATCAAATGTCCATGATGGGTGAGCTGAAGTTCTTCCTTGGTCTTCAAATTCGTCAGCAAAGCAACGACATCTTCATATCTCAAGAGAAGTACCTTAAAGATTGCCTGAAAAAGTTTGGAATGCAAGACTGCAAAGGGTACTCGACGCCAATGCCTACTAAACATCATCTGGGTCCCGACGCCAATGGTAAATAATTTGATCAACAGGTATGCCGCTCCATGATTGGTTCTTTGCTTTATTTATGTGCATCTAGGCCAGATATTATGCTTAGTGTTTGCATATGTGCTCGATATCAAGCGGCACCAAAGGAGTCGCATCACTTAGCTGTGAAGTGAATACTTCGATATTTGGCTTACACCCCAACACTAGGATTATGGTATCCAAAGGGCTCAGAATTTGATCTAGTTGGATTCTCAGATGTTGATTATGCTGGTGACAAGGTTGATCGCAAGTCCACATCAGGCACATGTCACTTTCTAGGACGATCTCTTGTCTATTGGTCTTCAAAGAAGCAGAACTGTGTATCACTCTCCACTGCTGAATCTGAATACATTGCTGCTGGATCTTGCTGCGCTCAGCTTCTCTGGATGAAGCAAACACTCAAGGACTATGGCGTCCATCTGAAGGATGTGCCACTCTACTGTGATAATGAAAGCGCTATCAAGATTGCCAACAACCCAGTTCAGCACTCGAAGACAAAGCACATTGAAATTCGTCATCACTTTCTCAGAGATCATGTCATGAAGGAAGATATTGATATCATACACGTCAACACTGAAGAGCAACTGGCAGATATCTTCACAAAGCCCTTGGATGAGAAAAGGTTTTGGAAGTTGCGGTGTGAGCTAAATATCTTAGAATCCTCAAATGTCCTGTAATCAGGCACACATCCTAACACTTATGCATATTGATGACTTAGATGTGCAACACACGAAGTAAAGTATATCTTCAATCAATGAAGACTTACATTCTAAGTGTGAATACATTAACATGGAATTTGACTTCAGAGCGCCACGATAATTGTGCGTCGTGTCTGGGTCTAATACTTCCTATACGGTGGGTAACGCCACCACCAAATCCTTGTTTGAAGTGTTTCTCATGGCGTTACATTTGCAAAGTCTTCGCACTTGGTTTATCTTCATATAGGATATATATACATAGAGTTGTGTTCTGTCCTCTACAGCATTCACTTATAGCTATGTCTTCGTATTTGAATCTTTTGAACTAAGTGAATGTGATCGGACCCTAACCTCTCTATGATTTCTCATCTCACACTCTGTCTGTCCAAATCATATGCATTCTGTTGAAACTGTCGAGTATCTTCTCTGCATCCTTGTCAGCAGAAGATACAGAGACAAACTTTAAATCTGATTTTAATGCTCCATCCTTTATGCCTAAAACCCGGAGAAGCCGGAACGACCACTCCGACAGTCGTGGTGAACGTGGGATCGTGGGACAACTCCCATTGCGTTACATGACCGCCACGTGTCACTTGTACGTGAACCGTCAGGGGCACCTGCGTAATTGCGCTGTGCCCTCTCCCATGCCTATAAATGCACGTCCCATCACAGTCAAAAGTTCTTCTACCACCTCTCCACCTCGACCAACCCTAGCGCCTCCGCTAGCTCTCGACGACGCCGGCGACGAAGCGCTTCGCTGCCGTAACCTCGTCGACGCCGTCCTCACGCTGGCCGCGGACATCTTCTACTCCGCCACCGCCGTAGCTGTCCTCCATCGCCAAGTTAGGGCACGGAAGATCGAACTGCTGGGCATCCAACTCCTCTCTGTCTAAGGAGTTCATCGTGTGGTAAATAAAACTTGCCTTTTACCATCTTCTTGATCCATAAAGATTCATCTCTTTTACCACAAGTAGTTTCTGCCTACATATATATATAGATCTATCCTGTCTGCATCTCATATCCTGCCTAGTACATTCACATATGCTTCAAACATAGTTAGATTCCTCACTTGTACCTATTCGTGGATTCGTACAAATCTGGAACCAACTCTCATCATATGAGTGAATGTCTTCGCGCTATGAGGTCAAAGTCTTCAAAACTGTTTTATCTTCAAAACTTCTGAGAATGCATATGGCCTCTTCCCCTTCCCTCGCATCTCTAATGCTTTCACAGGTACATGTTCGTGGGAGAATCCCTTGGTACTCATAGTCTGCATTCATTTGCAGAATTTTTGCAGCTTCACATTCACTCCCCTGAAGACAGTTCCTGTCTGACCAGCAGACCGAAGCATTTGCCTGCTTTGAAGCCATTCAGTTTGAAGCCCTTCAGGTTGAAGCAAATGGCAACTGACAAGACAGTTAGAAAGGGTGGCAGACAGCGCCGTGGCAACACCTCCATTGATTTGCCTCCTGATCTCATTGAGATGTACAAGACTGATCCAGAGGAGGATTATAATCAGAGGAAGACACGAATCCAATGGATTCAAAGATACTGGGTTGAACAGTGGTTCAAGTACAGGTTCGTGACCCAAGAGTATGCTGAGAAGAACGCCATCAAGCATCCATGGGGAGATATCACCTATAAAAATCTTTCCCCCAAGACTCGTGCTGAAGCCATTGCTCAAGGCTTCTATCCTTGCATGGTCAGAGGGCCTCAGCCTGCTGATGCTGATCCTAGCTCTCTGCTCTAGTGTCGCGACGACAATCTATTCAAGCAAAATCTTCAATATGCCAAGAACTCGGCCAAAGAGAACAAGAAGCATTGGGGATTAGACTTCAATCCTGGCCGCTCTGTGCCCCGCGCTGATGGCACGCGCGAAGCTAAACCAAACCTGGTTGGGCCCTTCTACAACTTAGAAGGCATCATCAGTCACATCAGGGTTCAAGGGGTGGATGTGGATCAGCCTGCAGCAGATGCTGATTGTGAAGAAGCGCCTGCAACACCGAAGCCCAAGAAGAAGAAATCAAAGGCTTCTAAGACCACTCCACCAATTGCTTCTAGAGTGAAGCCTTTGGCCACTGCTCCACCAGCACCAAGTGTGCAATCTGAGGAACACTCTCGTATCTCCAAGAGCAGACAGCTGAAGAAGAAGCCATCGCACAAACCCAGTCCAGCTCTCATTCCTGACGCTGTTCTGAAGACTGCAAATGATGTCCTTGATCTCTCAAGTGATGAAGATCTTGGTGACAATGCTCTGGAGCTACTGATCAAGAGCAAGCAAGATGCTGAAATCTTCAATGATTTGCCACTCTTTGACGCGGAAGTGCTCAATAAATTCATTGATGAATGGTTTGACACCCCCAACCCCAGCTTCGACGATCTTCAACTTCCAGTTAGCCTCAGCGTCTCATTCCATGGCGCCATTGCTTCCGAGCTGGCTCTGGCTCAGAGAATTGTTGAGCTGATGCAAAAGATCGACTATGAGAAGGCTCAGTTCAAGAAGCATGTGGACAAGCTCAGCGTACAAGAAATTCAAAACTTCAAAGTTATGACGCATGAGCTCAAGGAAGCCTTTCGCTAGAGGCGTGATGAAGCTAAAGGTTCTCGTGAGCAGATCAAGGACTTGGCTGCCAAATGTGTTCAAGCTTTCAATGAAGCTGAAAAGCGCAAGGCCCTTGGGCGTCCTGGCATTGACCCAAGGATGGCTACCCAGAAAAAGAAGAAGCAACCTGTGCCCGAAGCTGAAGAATCAGGGCAGGAAATGCCTCGCATAGTCTTCCCTGCTAGCATGACTGGCACGAAGCCTAAGGCCACTCCATCTGCTTCGGAACTTAAGAAGACAAAGGTGGCTGAAGCAAGAGCTCGCAAATGCAAGCAAACTACCGATGAAGCTCCACCCACCACGAAGCACAAGTCAAAGGAGGATAAGGCTGCTTCCAAAGAGCCTATCTTTGTCGATCCCATCTCAGTTGCTCGCCCTGCATCTGCCCAAAGAGAACATCGAATGACTGTTCATGAGCCTGCTCCCACAGAGCTGAAGACATTCCAGCTGCTGACCCCACCGCAGCTGACGACATTGGTCCTCATGACAATGTTGAAGATGATGAAGTCCTTCCTCAGATCGAGTACAACGGTGAATCTTCACCTGTTCTTACGCGCAGCGAACACATCAGCATTGGTCGTCCATTGACGCCAATTGCACAGGATGACTCGTGGGCTGATCACCCACATGATACACCAGCCACACCTCAGCCAACTCAAGACACCAGTTCGGTGCTTGAAGATGAAGACTTTGAGGCCCAACAACCTCCATCCCCTCAAGCGTCGCCAGCTTTTCACAGGCTTCGCAAAGGACCAAGGCCTCAAGTCGTCGCCCCAAGTGTTCCAGGAGGAGTAGAGCAACCATCTGTACCTGACGCTGCTCCTACTGTGAACCCCTCAGAATCTGAAGCCAAAGCGGCTGAAGATATTCCAGCTGCATCAGCCGAAGAAGAACCACCCCAAGGAGAAGAACAACCCCAAGCGGAGGATGAACGTACTGCCACACCCCCTGTTCTCGAGGAGAACGTGTCCGACCCTCCACTCCTGAAGTGGAGGTTACAAATTCAGAGGCTGCCACCACCAACATTGAAGCCAATGACGTGGTCATGGCTGAAGCTAATGTGGCACCTGAAGACACATTGGTGCCTGAAGTGATGGCGCCTGAAGACAGTGCTGCACCTGAAGCAAATCTGCAGCCTGAAGCTCATGCCTCTGCTCCTGTTCCGCCTCCTAGGCTCCATACAGTTGAGCAAGCATACAACCAAGATGATCAACTCATTACTGTCCGGTGTCCCATTCTGACTCCACCACCTACCACTGGACCGCATGCTGCTGGTCCTTAGTTTGATCATCGTGTTGAGCACATGCCTCAAGTTCATAAGCCAAAGCCAAGACTGCCAAGGTTTCCAGGTATTGCAACCTCTCAAGGGTCATTCAATGCCATTAGCTTCACTACGCACAACACCTACTTTGACAGCGCCAAGAACCCATATTCCAAGCCAAGAATATCATCAGATAGGTTCTGGAGCCATCAGCAGCGCAGTTACTACTCAAGAGTACTCTATGATCAAGGGCGCATTTTCCCTCATATGCGTCTTGATACTGAAGCTATTGCTGGTCCGCCTTGCCTGGAGGAAGCTCTTGACTGCTTCCGTGATGCTGGCCTGCTCAATTTTGTAACTGACAAAGAGCATTGGAATGAAGAACTGCTTCTGCAATTCTATGCAACCCTCCACATTCGAGGATACAGCAGGGATCTGAAGACATGGGTCCTTGAGTGGATGACAGGCAATGTCCATCATGAAGCTAAAGCCTTTGATCTCATTGAGCTTACTAGCCTGCCCACTCCAGGAGATCTGTATGAACCTGGCTGTCAATTGCACAATGAAGCCTTGGAGAGTATATTTCAGAAGCGCCAGCCCAACATGAGCCAAATGCTAAGCATGATGAAGCCTCTGCCAAGTGATGCTGAATATCCTAAGGACTTGTTTGTTGAAGACCTAGAGTACCTGCCGCGCACCATCTATCATATCATCAAGCGTACTCTATGGCCCGTCAAAGGACATTCTTCATCAGCCAAGCTTGAAGGCACCATGAAGACTTTGGTCTTCTATATCTTCAATGGCATCAGCTTCAATGCTCAAGATTTCTTCATTAGGCAAATGGCTATGTCTGGATCTGACCTATTTGTTCTGAAATTCTATGCCCCTTGGATTATGCGCCTCATCAAGCTGCACTCAGCTGTCACCTATCAGCCCTCTGCTCGCAACCATCACATCTTCTTGCCTGAGGTTGATATGTCAGCTGAAGCTATCTACCAAGAGCCTTCCAAAGAGCCTGTTTGTCTTCACAACATTGATCACCAGAGCTTCACTCAGTAGATTGAAGGAGTTCCAGCAGTCTCACGCATTTATCCTCTGGCTGACCGTACTAGTCTACCTCGACACGCTGAAACCGAAGCCACTGAGAGCACCATCGCCCAAAGGCCTCAGAAGCGATCTCGTGTTCTAAATAACCGAGAGCTTCTGGTTGCCCTTCATCAGAAATAGGATAAGCATCACCTCTGGCTAAAGCGTCAGATGCAAAGCCTCTTGGTGGATGTCAATCGCATTCGCAATCTTGCCACCAAGAATGCCTTTGTTGCTCATGAAACCTGTCGGAGCTCTTGGAAGAGTTTGACCTTGCTGAGTGCTGAAGCAGATCTTCAAGATGATGGCTTCACAAAGAGATTCAAGTTTGACCACACTCCTCCAAGGACTGCTGTTATGCGTCGAACTCCATCTCTTGAAGATTCTGAATACTCCTCCTCCGCTACAATAATTGACGCCAGGGTGATCGATGATCAAGATGATGCTACCTCACCTCCTCCTACTTCAGCGTGCATCGACACTGCACCAACTACTTCCGCACCGCCAAACACCAACGTCGACCCTGCATCCTCTCCTGCTCCAACTGGGAAGGAGTAGAGGCTCTATGTCTTCAAACCTTCTTGGTCCTTGCTGACAAAAGGGGGAGAAGCATATGAGTTGATAGTCTTCAAGCGGGTCCATATGGGCGGGTGCTTTATAATTTGCCTAGTGTTTACAACTCTCGTTTTGCTACATTTGGTTCTTTGAGTTGTAACACTTAAACTGATGGTCGTCTGCTACGTTTTTATGCTACTCTGTAATGCGATGATAATTTCCGCATCTGCTATCTTATATGCCGCACTAAGTCATTATTGCAGACGTCCATTTTTCATTATGCATGTCATTATCTTCGACATATCAATCATGCATGAGGAATTGTATTCATAAGTTGAAGAGGATCTCCACAAGTACAACCTGCCATGTGCATTTCAATTCAAAAGCAAATCAACTATATGCACATCTTCAGGGGGAGCCTTTTGCTACTTACGAAGACAATACCTTTATCCTTTACAATTTCACATATCTTTATCCCCGTTGAAAACTTCAACCAGTTTGTCATCAATCACTAAAAAGGGGGAGATTGTAAGTGCATCTAGTGCCACCCCTAGTTGTTTTTGGAATATTGATGACAAACCTGGTTGAGGGACTAATGTGTTTGTGAGAATTGCAGGATAACACAGGTAGTAGTCCCTCATTGATTCAGTTTACCTACCGGAGATGACCCCTAAAAATGTATGAAGACATTGACATCAGTGGTGGTATATGAAGATAATCATACTGAAGACTATGACAGGAGAAGACATTGTGTGAAGACTATGGAGAGCGAAGACGTAGATGTTTCGTTGTTTCCTTTTCTTCTTTGTTGAGTCATAGGAACCACCGTACTGTTAAGTGGGGTCCAAGTGAACTAAGTCAGAGTGACTAAAGTGATGCTCAACCAAATCCTATGTCTTCGAGCGAAGACTATGAGAGCAAACCTTATCCAGAGTCGGATGAGTCAGCCTTACTTGTAGCCCAAGTAAAGTTGCCGTGTGAGTGTTTGAAATCTGACCTTTGGAACACGTGTCAGTTCCTTAGTGACCCAGGGTCACTTCGGACAAATCAGGTCGGGTTGCCGAGTGGCTATAAATAGCCCACCCCCTACACCATAAATTGGTGGCTGCTCAGAGTTATTGCACGGCTTTTGTCGTTTGAGAGCAACCCACCTCCGAAGCATTTGAGAGAGAAATCCTTGCGAGGACAAAGCCAAAACACCCAGAGCCAAAGAGTGTTAGGCATCACTGAAGTCTTTTTGTCTGTGTGACCTGAAGACTTATTACACTTGAGGACTGTGTTTCCTCCAGCCGGTTAGGCGTCGCGTTCTGAGCATCCAAGAGTCATTGTGGATCGCCGGTGAATGAAGTCTGTGAAGGTTTGGAAGTCTACCTTGAAGACTTACCGGAGTGATTGGGCAAGGACTAGGTGTCCTCAGCTCAAGGGGAACAAGGTGAAGACGCGGTCTTCTGAGTTGAATCCCAGCCTCCCTAACCAGACGTACAGTTGTCACAGCAACTGGAACTGGTCTAACAAATCACTGTCTTCCCCGAGCTACTGGTTCTATCTTTCCTTCCCTTTACTTACTGCTCTATGTTGTGAAGTCATTGCATGCTTGCCTTATCTGATTGACTTCACTGAGTATCTACTTGTTGTGATTGGCTTCATTCCTTCTTCCATCATGATCCCTACTGCCTAGCTGCTATTAGTCTATGTGCTTTCACTTCATTGAATACATGACTATGGCTTATCTAGTGTAGTCCACTTTCCGCTGCATACTAATAGGATTGAGTTTATCTTTTGTCTTCGAAACTACCATGTTTTGAAGCATTTCATAAAAATCGCCTATTCACCCCCCTCTAGTCGATATACTTCACTTTCAGTGACCCAAGAGTATGCTGAGAAGAATGCCATCAAGCGACCATGGGGAGACATTCTGTACAAGAATCTTCCACCCAGGACACAAGATGAAGCCATTGCTCAAGGCTTCTATCCTTGCATGGTCCGTGGGCCACAACCAGCAGATGCCGAGCCATCTTCACTGCTATGGTGTCGCGACGACAATCTCTTCAAGCGCAATCTTTAGTATGCCAACAACTCGGCCAAGGAAAACAAGAAGACTTGGGGATTGGACTTCAATCCTGGCCCCTTTGTGCCCCGTGCCGATGGCACGCGCGAAGCAGAACCTAACCTTGTTGGGACCTTCTACAACTTAGAAGGCATTTTCAGTCACATAAGGGTTCAATGGGCGGATGTGGATCAACCTGCATACGACGCTGATTCTGATGAAGCGCCTGCATCTCCGAAGCCAAAGAAGAAGAAGAAATCAAAGGCTTCGAAGACCACTCCACCAACTGCTTCAAGAGTGAAGCCTTTGTCCACTGCTCCACCTGCACCAAGTGTGCAATCTGAAGAGCACTCTCGCATATCCAAGAGCAAGCAGCTAAGAAAGAAGCCCATGCACAACCCCAGTCCAGCTCTGACTCCTGATGCTATTCTGAAGAACGCCAATGAAGCCATTGATCTATCAAGCGGTGAAGACCTAGCTGATGATGCTCTTGAGCAATTGATCAAGAGCAAGCAAGATGCAGAAATCTTCAATGATCTGCCCCTCTTTGACGTGGAAGTGTTGAACAACTTCATTGATGAGTGGTTTGACAACCCCAATCTCAGCTTTGACGATTTGCAACTTCGAGTTGGCCTAAGCGTCTCCTTCAATGGTGCCATTGCTTCTGAGCTAGCTCTTGCTCAGAGAATTGTTGAGCTGAAGCAGAAGATTGACTATGAAAAGGCTCAGTTCAAGAAGCATGTGGCCAAGCTCAGCCTCCAAGAAGTCCAGAATTTCAAAGTCATGATGCATGAGCTCAAGGAAGCCTTTCACAAGAGGCCTGAAGAACCCAAAGGTTCTCGTGAGCGCATCAAGGCCTTGGCTGCCAAGTGCGTCCAAGCTTACAATGAAGCTGAAAAGCGCAAGGCCCTTGGGCGTCCTGGCATCAACCCCAGGATGGCTGCCAAGAAGAAGAAGCCAACTGTGGCACCCGCTGAAGAATCAAGGCAGGAAGAACCTCGCATTGTCTTCCCTGCCAGCATGACAGGCACGAAGCCTATGGTCTCCACAGTTGCTTCAGAGCGCAAGAAGATGAAAGTGGCTGAAGCTGAAGCTCGCAAGCGCAAGAACACCATTGATGATGATCCACCCACAAAGAAGCACAAGACCAAGAAGGTCCGTGCTGCTCCCACAGAGCCCCTCGTCGTCGAGCCCATTTCTGTTGCTCGACCTACATCTGCACACCAAGAACATTGTTTGACTGTTCATGAGCCTGCTCCCACAGAGGCTACTGAAGACATTCCAGCTGCTGACCCCACCGCAGCTGAAGACATTGGTCCTCAAGACAATGTTGAAGATGATGAAGTCCTTCCTCAGATCGTGTATAATGTGGTATCATCGCCTGTTCTCACGAACAGCAAACGCATCAGCATTGGTCATCCATTGACGCCAATTGCTCAGGATGACTCTTGGGCTGATCACCCACAAGAATTCCCACGTGTTGAAGACACACCAGTAACTCCTTCTACTCAAGTCACCAGTTCGGTGCTTGAAGATGAAGACTTTGAGGCCCAACCAACTCCATCACCAAAATCGTCGCCAGCATTCCGCAGGCTTCGCAAAGGACCAAGGCCTCAAGTCGATCCTCCCAGCGTTCCAGATGGAGATGTGCACCAAACTGCTTCACAACAAGTGTTACCTGAAGCCTCTCCAACTATGAACCTCTCTGAGTCTGAAGCCAAAGCGGCTGAAGATATTCTGGCTGCATCAGCCGATGAAGAACAACCAAGAGAAGAAGAAGCACGTGTTGCCACACCCCCTGTTCTCGAGGAGAACGTGTCCGACCCTCCAGCTCCTGAAGTGGAGGTTACAAATTCTGCGGCTGCCACCAACACTACAACTGAAGCCAATGACGTTGTCATGGCTGAAGCTAATGTGGCACCTGCCAATGTGGTGCTTCAAGTGATAGCACCTGAAGATAGTGCTGCACATGACGCCAGTCAGTAGCCCGAAGCCAATGCCACTGCTCCTGTTCGTCCTCCAAGGCCTCATACTATCGAGCAAGCATACGACAAAGATGATTAGCTCATCTCTGTCAAATGACCTATTCTGATTCCTCCACCTGCTGCTGGACCGCCTACTGCTGGTCCTCAATTTGACTACCATGTCGAGCACATGCCTCGGGTTCAGAAGCCTAAGCCAAGACTGCCAAGGTTCCCAGGTACTGCCACTTCACCAGGGTCCTTCAATGCTAATGGCTTCACTGCGCACAACACCTTCTTTGATAGCGCCAAGAACCCCTATTCCAAGCCAAGGATATCATCAGATAGGTTCTGGAGCCATCAACAGCGCAGTTATTACTCACGAGTTCTCTATGATCAAGGGCGCATTTTCCCCCATATGCATCTTGACACTGAAGCCATTACTGGACTACACTGTCTTGAAGAAGCTCTTGACTACTTTCGTGATGCTGGACTGCTAAGCTTTGTGACTGATAAAGAGCATTGGAATGAAGAGCTACTTCTGCAATTCTATGCAACCCTCCACATTCGCGGCTACAGCAGGGATCCGAAGACATGGGTCCTTGAGTGGATGACAGGCAATGTACATCATGAAGCCAAAGCCTTTGGCGTCATTGAGCTAACTAGCCTGCCCACTCTAGGAGAACTATATGAACCTGACTGTCAACTACACAAGGAAGCTTTGGAGAGTATCTTTCAGAAGCCCAAGCCCAACATGAGCCAAATGCTGAGCATGATGAAGCCTTTGCCACTTGATGTTGAATACCCAAAAGAGTTCTTTGTTGAAGATCTCGAGTATCTGCCACACACCATATATCATATCATCAGGCGAACTCTATGGCCTGTCAAAGGACACTCTTCATCAGCCAAGCTTGAAGGCACAATGAAGACATTGGTCTTCTCTATCTTCAATGGCATCAGCTTCAATGCTCAAGACTTCTTTATCAGGCAGTTGGCTGTTTCCGACTCTGATCTATTTGGACTCAAGTTCTATGCTCCATGGATTATGCGCCCCATCAAGCTTCATTCTGCTATCAACTGTCAGCCTTCTGCTCGCAACCATCATATATTCTTGCGAGAGGTTGATATGTCATCTGAAGCCATATACCAAGAGCCTGCCAAAGAGTCTGTTAGTCTTCACAATGCTGATCACCAAAGCTTCACTCAGCCCATTGATGGAGTCCCAGCAGTCACATGTGTTTATCCTCTGGCTGGCCATACTCTCTTACCTCGCCATGCAGAGACTGAAGCTACTGAGAGCACCATTGCCCAAAGGCCTCGGAAGCGTTCTCGTGTTCTCACTGACCGAGAGCTTCTCGTTGCCTTAGATCAGAAACAGGATAAGCATCACTACTGGCTGAAGCGTCAGATGCAAAGCCTCTTGGTGGACGTCAATCGCATTCACAACCTTGCCACCAAGAATGCCTTTGTTGCTCATGAAACCTGTCGGAGGTCATGGAAGAGTTTAACTTTGCTGAGTGCTGAAGCAGATCTTCAAGACGATGGCTTCACTGAGAGATTCAAGTTTGACCACACTCCCTAAGGAACGCTGTTTTGCGTCGAACTCCGTCTCTTGAAGACTCCGACTAGTCCTCCTCCGCTGCAACGGTGGACGCCAGGGTGATAGAGGATCAAGATGATGCTACCTCACCACCCCCTCCTTCAGCACGTGTCGACACTGCACCAACTTCTTCTGCACCGCCAAACACCAACGCCGACCCTGCATCTTCTCCTGCTCCAACTGGGAACGAGTAGAGGCTCTATGTCTTCAAACCTTTTTGGTCCTTACTGACAAAAGGGGGAGAAGCATATGAGTTGATAGTCTTCAAGCGGGTCCATATGGGCGGGTGCTTTATATTTTGCCTAGTGTTTACAACTCTTGCTTTTGCTACATTTGGTTCTTTGAGTTGTAACACTTAAACTTGATGGTCGTCTGCTACGTTTTCTGATACTCTGTAATGCGATGATAAATTCTGCATGTGCTACGATATTTTCCGCACTTAGTCATTTTGCAGACGTCCATTTCTCATTATGCATATCATTATATTCGATATATCAATTGTGCACGATGAATTGTCTTCATAAGTTGAAGAGGATCTCCACAAGTACAACCTGCCATGTGCATTTGCATTCAAAAGCAAATCAATTATATGCACATCTTCAGGGGGAGCCTTTTGCTACTTATGATGACAATATCTGTATCCTTTACAATTTCACATACTTTTATCATCGTTGAAAACTTCAACCAGTTTGTCATCAATCACCAAAAAGGGGGAGATTGTAAGTGCTTCTAGTGCCACCCCTAGTTGGTTTTGGAGTATTGACAACAAACCTGGTTGAGGGACTAATGTGTTTGTGAGAATTGCAGGATAACACAGGTAGTAGTCCCTCATTGATTCGGTTTACCTACCGGAGATGACCTCTAAAAATGTATGAAGACATTGATGACAATGGTGGTATATGAAGATAATCATATTGAAGACTAGGACGAGAGAAGACATTGTGTGAAGACTATGGAGCGCGAAGACTTAGACGTTTCGTTGTTTCCTTTTCTTCTTTGTTGAGTCATAGGAACCACCGTACTGTTAAGTGCGGTCCAAGTGAACAAAGTCAGAGTGACTGAAGTGATGCTCAACCAAATCCTATGTCTTCGAGCGAAGACAATGAGAGCAAATCTTATCCAGAGCTGGATGAGTCAGCTTTACTTGGAGCCCAAGTAAAGTTGCCGTGTGTGTTTGAAATCTGACCGTTGGAACACGTGTCAGTTCCTTAGTGACCCAGGGTCACTTCGGACAAATCAGGTCGGGTTGCCCAGTGGCTATAAATAGCCCACCCCTACACCATAATTTGGTGGCTGCTTAGAGTTATTACACGGCTTTTGTCGTTTGAGAGCAACCCACCTCCGAAGCATTTGAGAGATATCCTTGCGAGGACAAAGCCCAAACACCCAGAGCCAAAGAGTGTTAGGCATCACTAAAGTCTTTTTGTCTGTGTGACCTGAAGAGTTGTTACACTTGAGGACTGTGTTTCCTCCAGCCGGTTAGGCGTCGCGTTCTGAGCAGCCAAGATTCATTGTGGATCGCCGGTGAACGAAGTCTATGAAGGATTGGAAGTCTACCTTGAAGACTTGCCAGAGTGATTGTGCGAGGACTAGGTGTCCTTAGCTCAAGGGGAATAAGGTGAAGATGCGGTCTTTTGAGTTAAATCTCAGGCTCCCTGACCAGACGTACAGTTGTCACAGCAACTGGAACTGGTCTAACAATCACTGTCTTCCCCAAGCTACTGGTTCTATCCTTTCCTTCTCTTTACTTACTATCTTTCGTTGTGAAGTCATTGCCTGCTTGCCTTATCTGTTTGACTTCACTGTGTGACTACTTGTTCTGATTGGCTTCATACAATCTTCCATCCTGATCCATACTACCTAGCTGCTATTAGTCTTTGTGCTTTCTCTTCATTGAATACTTGACTATGGCTTGCCTAGTGTAGTCTACCTTCCGCTGCATATAAATAGGATCGGCTCTATCATTTGTCTTTGAAACTTCCATGTTTTGAAGACTTTCAAAAAAATCGCCTATTCACCCCCCTCTAGTCGATATACTGCACTTTCACCAGTGCTTGTTTCTTGGAGTTCTTCGTCTCCATGGGTTGTCCCGCCAACATCACCAACTCGTTGGCTGGTGCTCTCTTCCTGGAGATCTCTGTCTCCAATGGGTTGTCTGCCGGCAACTCTTGGCCCAGTGCTCCAGGATCCATCAATAAACTGACAAACAAAAAGCAATCGAAAGGAAACCACAATCGCAATGAAAAGGGAAAATAATAGGCAGTGAGAATTGGTCGGTGCTTAGCAAAAGGAAGATTCTTGGAATGAAAATAGAGTAGCATCACTGATTCGCCTACCTTTCCTTCGTCGGTACAGAAGAAAAATGGCAGAAGTGACTAGCGTGGATTGTGGTTTTCTTCAAGATAGGGGAGAAAGGGCTTAAACGAGCGTTCAAGTGAAATGATGGTAGCTTCGTTCGTCCAACTAACCAGGCCACTTTACCATTGCTGGTAAATGTGTGGGTTTTGTGATATGACAGGTCATGACGGCGAGACTGGGGTGACTGCTGAATCTCAACTGTAGCAGTTCGCAAAGATTTGGTAGATGGCACGCGGGCCCGGATTCTTGGGGTGTGTTTGGATCATGGGCAACCTAAACCTCAACCAAAATTTTTAACGACAGAGGAGGAGCTGGCAATAATAGCACTCCATTAAAACTGTACTCCCACATATAGAAAATATAAATATTATTGCGTGTTGGTGCAGCCCACGTTTTCGATAATTTGGGCGGTGGGCTTGTTCAAAATTTTACGAGGCGGTGGTTGTTAACTTAATTGAGGGTCGAGTACCACACGTGAACGATACAAAGTGCGACCTGGCACACCGGCGGGGCTGGACCAAAAGCTATTAGCTGGCAGGTAATGAGCGCCTAAATAGTTCGGCTTGTTATGCTCATGGCTCGCTTCTCAACGAACAAATCCAATCATCAATCTAAGCCTATCTATTTAATCTAATCTACATAGGAGGCAACAAACTAGCGCATTTCCTTTCGTAGTCACCATCTATCTTCTTAAAAATCACATCTACACACGCATCATGTAGACTGTAACACATCATCAGAATCTGTTAACGAGAGCTCACGAGCTAAACGAGCTTCAAATGTACTGAGCCGAGCAGGTTTTTTTGCTCGTTCGACTTACCGAGCTTAACGAGACGAGCCTTAATGAGCACGAACTTCAGGTATATCTTCCTTCGAAACCGGTCTAGCTCTACTAACACAGCTCGTTACGCCGCTGCATGTGCATCATTTTCTACCTCTGAGCCCCCCACGTAGCTAGGATAGATCGGATTGTCCAATGCCAGCTAATTTTTTTCTATTGTTAGAGGTAAAGCTACTTTATGGAGTCAAATCTTGTTACTTGGTTTAAATAGGAAAGGAAGGGGGAAATATGTAGTATGTAATGTACATAGGACTTGGTACAAACAGGAAAGGAAGGGGGTGCAAGTAGTACAATCTGGCCCTCCAACCGGTCTCTTGGTCGAAAACGGAAATAAAGGGGAAACGGTGTACACACTTGTATGACTAGGACTAGATTTTCTATCTAGACATACGAATAGGTGGCTAATGTGAAAAATTGAGATCAACCAAGATATGCACTGTTCTTAATCTAATGCCCTTGGTAAAATGATGCCATGCCACTAGTATAAGTCATAACTAGTGATTTTTGTGCAACTTAACTGGAATGTCACACCGAAACTGTTGGTCGATTTCAATGGAACTGCACAAAGGGAGATTTGTGTCCGATCCTCATCATCCAAATTGGCTCCCTAACCAGTAAGAATGATATTTAATGCATGTGTTCGCCTCTATTTTGCAACTGCCATGAGAACATAATACTATTGTTTACATAGTAGACTTGTACTCACTGACAACCAAATCTGACATTGAAGCCCACTCACGTACTTGGTTTCACCAATTGGTTTAGGAGAAAGAGAAACAGAGCAAGAAAAGGAAGACGATTTATACTTCCATTTTGCATCATGCTTATATGATGATATTTATTGCATTATGGGCTGTTATTACATGTTTTATCACAATACTTATGCCTTTTCTCTCTTAATTTACAAGGTTTACATGAAGAGGGAGAATGTCGGCAGCTGGGATTCTGGGCTGGGAAAGGAGCAAACTCTGGAAACCTATTCCGCACAACTCCAAAAGCCCCGAAACTCAACATAACTCCATTTCAAAAAATATAAAAATATCTGGCAAAAGAAGTCCACGAGGGGGGCCACCGGCTGTCCACGAGGGTGGGCGGTGCGCCCCCCTTCCTAGGGCGCACCCCCTGTCTCGTGGGCCAGCCAGAGAGCCCCCGGTGCCCATCTTCTCCTATATGATGAGTTTTTACCTGGAAAAAATGAGAGGGAGGCTTTCGGGACTAGACGCCACCGTCTCGAGGCGGAACCGAGGCGAAAACCAATCTAGGGCTCCGGCAGAGCTGTTCTGCCGAGGATACTTCCCTCCGGGAGGGGGAAATCGTCACCGCCATCATCACCAACAACTCTCCCATCTTGGGGAGGGCTATCTTCATCAACATCTTCACCAGGACCATCTCCTCTCAAACCCTAGTCCATCTCTTGTATCCAATCTTTGTACCCAAACCTCAGATTGGTACCTGTGGGTTGCTAGTAGTGTTGAATACTCCTTGTAGTTGACGCTAATTGGTTTATTTGGTGGAAGATCATATGTTCAGATCCATTATGCATATTAATACCCCTCTGGTCATGAACAATATTATATCTTGTGAGTAGTTACTTTAGTTCCTGAGGACATGGGAGAAGTCTTGCTATTAGTAGTCATGTGAGTTTGGTCTTCATTCGATATTTTGATGAGATGTATGTTGTCTCTCCTCTAGTGGTGTCATGTGAACGTCGACTACATGACACTTCACCATTATTTGGGCCTAGAGGAAGGCATTGGTAAGTAATAAGTAGATGATGGGTTGCTAGAGTGACAGAAGCTTAAACCCTAGTTTATGCGTTGCTTCGTAAGGGGCTGATTTGGATCCATATGTTTCAGGCTATGGTTAGGTTTACCTTAATACTTCTTTTGTAGTTGCGGATGCTTGCATTAGAGGTTAATCATAAGTGGGAGGCTTGTCCAAGTAAGGACAGCACCCAAGCACCGGTCCACCCACATACCAAGTTATCGAAGTACCGAACGTGAATCAGATGATCGTGATGAAAACTAGCTTGACGATAATTCCCATGTGTCCTTGGGAGCGCTTTCCTTTATATAAGAGTTTGTCCAGGCTTGTCCTTTGCTACAAAAAGGATTGGGCCACCTTGCTGCACCTTATTTACTTTTACCTTTTGTTACTTGCTACCAATTACCTTATCACAAAACTATCTGTTACCTATAAGTTCAGTGCTTGCAGGAAATACCTTACTGAAAATTGCCTATCATTTCCTTATGCTCCTCGTTGGGTTCGATACTTTTATTTATCGAAAGGACTACGATAGATCCCCTGCACTTGTGGGTCATCAAGACTCTTTTCTGGTACCGTTGCCGGGGAGTGAAGCGCCTTTGGTAAGGAAAAATTTATATAGTGTGCTGAAATTTATTGTCACTTGTTACTATGACTCAAAATCTTTTGAGGGGCTTGTTTGGGGTATCTTCACCCCGATCAAAAGAGCAAAGAGTTGCTCCTCAACCTACTGCACCTACTGAAAATGTTTGCTTTGAGATTCCTTCGGGTATGATAGAGAAACTGCTTGAAAATCCCTTTACAGGAGATGGAACATTGCATCCCGATTTACATCTAATCTATGTGGATGAAGTTTGTGGATTGTTTAAGCTTGTAGGTATGCCCGAGGATGTTATCAAGAAGACGGTTGATGGCTTCTCTCCCCTCGTTGGTTACCCCAAGTGGAAGGTTTGAGATGCAGTGTAGCGAAAGTTTTCCCTTGGCAAAGATACCAAGGATCGATTTCCCCTGAGACTCCCAGTTTCAACAAGAAGGTGTCAACTGCTAACGGCGCCAGATATTAGCAATCAACGTGGACCTGCACACAGATACAAATAACTTTGCTCCCAACGAGTACATAGAGGTTGTCAATCCCTCCGGCCTTGTCGTTTACAAAGGGTCAAACGCAAGTGATAATAGTGATAGGTATTGCTGCAAATAGTAAGTAAAAGCGGAAAGTAAATAGCGGATGTGATCAGTGATGGTAATATGGACCGGGGTCCCATGATGTTCACTAGTGATGTCTCTCTCCCAAAAGACGATAAAACAGCTATGTGAGGTAAACGAATTAGAGCTGGGCAATTGGCATAATTATGTGCGCAAACCAATGCTAACTATGTTGCAAGAAAGGTAGAGGTTCAAAGCATGGGCGGTACGCCAAGGCAAGTAGACCGAAATCCATCTGCATCTACTACTAATCATCCACCTTGAGATATCTATCCAGAACATCTCGCTGGTATTAAGTTGCGAGTCCCACCCATAGTGTAAACTCAAAGCAACAAACAACTGCATTAAATGAACTTTGCGTAAAGTAAACAATCCTTGCACCCGCGGGCACAAGCACCGTTGTTTTCCCCCTTGTGGCAACATCACATCCCCTAGACTCATGTTTCTGTCACTCAAGCTAGTCATCGAGGGGCATGAACCCACAATCAAGCATAATGTTCCCTCTTGGAGTCACTACCTACTACTTGGCCAAAGCAATAAATAGCAACAGAGAACATGCAAGAATTACTTACGAACATAAATATAAAAGAGGTGAATCAAATATATTACTCAAACACAATCTGAACATAAATCTCACAATCCATCGGATCCCAGCAAACTCAACATAGCAACAGCATAAGGACTACATATGTGCCTCGATCATGCAGGGTAGCTCATGAGGTCTAATTAGTGAAGCACAAGAAGGGGAGGAGAACATCACATAGCTACTGGTCATGGACCCATGGTCCAAGGGAGACTACTCACAACTCATCCGGGAGGCGTCCATGGTGGTGGAGAGGCTCCCGGTGGTGATCCTCCCCTCCGACAGGGTGCCGGGAAGGGTTCTCCTGGTGCTCCCGATCTTGGAAGCACGGCGGCGGCGGAACAGAGATGAGATCGCGAAAAAGGGTTCCCGTCTCGAGGGTTTCGGGACGCGTGTTAAATATATGCCAAAGGGGGGCATCAGCGGAGGCCTGGGCGGCCCAGGCGCCCCCCGGCGCGGCTAGGAGGGGGGCCGCGCCACCAGGGCGCCTGGAGCCCTAGTGGCCCCCCTCCGGCCCTACTTCGGCTGCCGGGAAGCTTCTGGAACGCTGATTTTTTATATAATTTTTCCGGGATTTTTCTGGCAGTTTTCGTAATGGGAAAACATGAAATACAAAAATAGCAGAAAACAGAAACTGGCACTGGAGTGCACTGAGTTAATAGGTTAGTCCAAATATGATCAAAAGTTTATGGAAGTGTATAAATATCGTAGCAATATCACCCAAAAGAGGCATGGAGCAAGCAGAAATTATAGATACGTTTTGGACGTATCAACATCCCCAAGCTTAATTCCTGCTCGTCCCCGAGTAGGTAAATGATAACAAGAATAATTTCTGTGGTGACATGCTATTAACCATATAGGACTTTTTCATAGTCACATGACAAAAGCTTACTGAGACAATGATCTGTAGTAATTAAGTTGCCTCATGAGAAAATCACAAAGAACTGAAAGTTTTACAATATGATACTGAAACATCAAATAGATTTGTAATGAGCATGGTGTGCAAATATGATAAAGTGATATCTCGCTTGCCCCCTTTAGTGAAGCAAAACATAAATGCAGGGGTACCTCCAAGGTTTAAGTGATGACTAGATACAATGATTTCAAAATAAACGATATCATAATCATGCAAAAGACAATGCTACTTTGGGACAATGCACATTACACTCAGAATGACAATCATGCTCTCAGTAGCTGGTGCTTTAAAAGAAGGTGGAGACTCTCGAACCGTGGCTTTTGTTGGCAAGGTTGAAAACCCGTAGTCGGAAACAAAGACAAAACATGTTCCAGAGCTCTTGGTTTTAAAAACAGAGGTAATAATTATTTTTTGGATATGCATGTTTCGTCAACGAATGCTAGCAGACAACTCAATCACTTCTTGAGATGGTCAAGTTTCGAGGAACGGCTCCCGAATGAGGACGATCACATCCTCTTAATCTCCTTTGTTTATCACTGCCAAAGTTTTCTGATTTCTCATGAACAAAGCGTGAAGGAGGGTTTGTTTGTTATATTAATTTTGAGCCGGGCGCACTCTTTGCCAGTTCCTTCTCGTATTATGGGTTTGCACATTAGACATGCAATCCCGGGGTGAAGCTTGTCCAACTTAAAAAGATCATGAATTAACTACTACTTCCTCATGAACTAAAACAGAGGCACAAAACAGAAATGCATTTTTGAATAATTTCGAGATGGCACATGAAAGTCTTCGTTAGGAATGGCAGGTAAATACCATGTATAGGAAGGTATGGTGGACTCATATGGTATAACTGGTTTAAAAGATTTTGGATGCACAAGCAGTCAGTCCGCTTAGTACAGGCGAAGGTTAGCAAAAGACTGGGAGCGACCAACTAAGAGAGAAATGACGGTCATAATCATGCAGAGCGACAAAGCAACATTGAATCAGGCATGGAAGTTATATCGCTACTCAGAAATAAAAGATCATCAAGGCTTGACAGACTTTCTTTACAGTCTTAAATATGCGTGAGCATATGCCAAGTCAATCAAAATAAATTCTTGAAGGAAGATATTACTAAACCATACCACATCATAGGCAAACAAATCATGTTGGTACTCCAATAACACATTGGGAACCCCCCAGCTATTTGAGACTAACCATAAGAAAACATGAACTACTAAGCACCATTATGCACGTAGCATTTTTATCATAGACATATCAACCAATGCAACAGAAGCAAACTCTCTTAATAAGATAAGCATGATAACTAAAGAGAGTTCAAGCAACCAACTAAACAAAAGCTCTTTAAAAAGATAAGCATGAAAACTAAGAGCTAAGCATGATAGTAGCTATTGAAAGACAAAGAACACACACAGCAAAGATAGACATGAAAATTCTATGTTATGTTCTAGGTAGAAGTGGAGCGTGTTTCTCTCCCACACAAAGAAAGCTCAGTTCCGACTCGTTATGAAAAGCTAAAGAAAACTAAAAAGGAAACTAAAAGCAAGACGCTCCAAGCATAGCACATAACACATGAAGTGATAAAAATATAGTGGAACGAAAGACGAACTGATAATGTTGATGGAGAAGGGGATGCACGGGGGCATCCCCAAGCTTAGACGCTTGAGTCTCCTTGAATATTTCTTGGGGGTGCATGGGGGCATCCCCAAGCTTGAGCGTTTGACACTCCTGAATCTTTTTATCATCTTCCCTCGCACACTTGAAAACTCCCTTCATACATAACTCATCATAATCTGATTAGCGAGGTTAGTACCCTTAATAAAATAATTGTTCCTTGCTGGAAATAAAGATATTCTTGAAGGTCTACTGTTTCTCAAGATTGCCAAAAGGTTTTTGCAAAGAAAAAGCAAGCTCAAGGTTTGCAAAATGAAGGAAAGGCAAAACAGGACAGAATCTGTGAAAAACATAACATCAGGTAGTAAATGATTTTTTTGGGCACTTCTGCAACTCTAATCAAAAAACTCAGAACAGATGCCCGAAAGACAATTGTATAGAGCACGCTGTCGAAAACATTCAGACCAAAAAGATGATCTGGTGATTTTATACGATTTTTTCTATCCAAGGACATAATCTGTTTCCTGGACAGCACGTCACAACTTTTGAACTTTCTTGCAATCAGAGGCTACACTTGGCACAAAGTTGAAAAGTAAAGATACAATGATGATGCTACTGTAGTAACAACATCAAGACACAACAAAAGCAAAATAAAATTTTATTCATGTGGGCTGCCTCCCAAAAGCTCTTTCTTTATAGCCATAAAGATAGGCTTAAGACTTTAATGATGCTCTCGTAGGAATAAGAGTTTAAGAACAAAAGAGAGCATCAAGAAGCAAATACCAAACACATTTAAGCCTAACATGCTTCCTATGCATAGGAATATTGCAATAAAATAATCCATTGAAGCACAAAGCAATAAGCATAGGAAGACAAAACAAGTGCAGCTTCAAAACCTTCAACATAAAGAGAGGGAACTTGATATTATTGAAATATCTATAAGCATATATTCCCTTCTCATAATAATTTTCAGTGGGATCACGAATAAACTCAACAATATAAGCATCACATAAAGCATTGTTACCATGATCCACATGCAAAAAGGTATCATTACTCTTCATATAAGCAAAATCTTTCTTATTAGGGATAGTGAGAGTAAAGCAATCATAACCATCATGGTAACCATTGTATTTAGGAGGCATATCATAATCATAATAAATTTTATCCTCAATAGTAGGTGGACTGAAAACATCATATTCATCATTGTAATCATCATGTATAGGAAGCAAAGTATCATCAAGGTAAATTCTCTCTTCAAAAGTTGGGGGACTAAAAATATCATGTTCATCAAACGTGTCATCCCCAAGCTTAGAGCTTTCCATGTCATTAACAATATTGATATTCAAAGAAAGCATACTAATAACATCACCACCATCATGAATGTTATGCAAATAATAAAGTTCCATAGGTTTTTTAATTTTCTCTTCAAACACATCATGTCCCAAAGCAAGGTAGAGCTTATAAAGCTCTCTCATATTTTTGTTGTTTTCCATTAAGCAAAACTAGTGAAAAGACATAAAGAAAACTGAAAGGTAAACTAACAAGACTAAAAAGCAAAGGTAAAAGATAGCGTGCAACTCCCCTATCTTGAAGAGTGGAGTCCCTAGCGACGGCGCCAGAAAACTTTGCTTGATGGCTTCTCGCCCCTCGTTGGTTACCCCAAGTGGAAGGTTTGAGATGCAGTGTAGCAGAAGTTTTCCCTTGGCAAAGATACCAAGGATCGATTTCCCCTGAGACTCCTAGTTTCAACAAGAAGGTGTCAACTGCTAACGGCACCAGATATTAGCAATCAACGTGGACCTGCACACAGATACAAATAACTTTGCTCCCCACGAGTACAGAGAGGTTGTCAATCCCTCCGGCCTTGTCGTTTACAAAGGGTCAAACGCAAGTGATAATAGTGATAGGTATTGCTGCAAATAGTAAGTAAAAGAGGAAAGTAAATAGCGGATGTGATCAGTGATGGTAATATGGACCGGGGTCCCATGATGTTCACTAGTGATGTCTCTCTCCCAAAAGACGATAAAACAGCTATGTGAGGTAAACGAATTACAGCTGGGCAATTGACAGAATTATGTGCGCAAACCAATGCTAACTATGTTGCAAGAAAGGTAGAGGTTCAAAGCATGGGTGGTATGCCAAGGCAAGTAGACCGAAATCCATCTGCATCTACTACTAATCATCCACCTTGAGATATCTATCCAGAACATCTCGCTGGTATTAAGTTGCGAGTCCCACCCATAGTGTAAACTCAAAGCAACAGACAACTGCATTAAAAGAACTTTGCGTAAAGTAAACAATCCTTGCACCCGCGGGCACAAGCACTGTTGTTTTCCCCCTTGTTGCAACAGCACATCCCCTAGACTCATGTTTCTGTCACTCAAGCTATTCATCGAGGGGCATGAACCCACAATCAAGCATAACGTTCCCTCTTGGAGTCACTACCTACTGCTTGGCCAAAGCAATAAATAGCAACGGAGAACATGCAAGAATTACTTACGAACATAAATATAAAAGAGGTGAATCAAATATATTACTCAAACACAATCTGAACATAATCTCACAATCCATCGGATCCCAGCAAACTCAACATAGCAACAGCATAAGGATTACATATGTGCCTCGATCATGTAGGGAAGCTCACGAGGTCTAATTAGTGAAGCACAAGAAGGGGAGGAGAACATCACATAGCTACTGGTCATGGACCCATGGTCCAAGGGAGACTACTCACAACTCATCCGGGAGGCGTCCATGGTGGTGGAGAGGCTCCCGGTGGTGATCCTCCCCTCCGGCAGGGTGCCGGGAAGGGTTCTCATGGTGCTCCCGATCTTGGAAGCGCGGCGGCGGCGGAACAGAGATGAGATCGCGAAAAAGGGTTCCCGTCTCGAGGGTTTCGGGACGCGTGTTAAATATATGCCAAAGGGGGCATCAGCGGAGGCCTGGGGGGCCCAGGCGCCCCCCCCGGCGCGTCCAGGAGGGGGGCCGCGCCACCAGGGCGCCTAGAGCCCTGGTGCCCCCCCTCCGGCCCTACTTCGGCTGCCGGGAAGCTTCTGGAACACTGATTTTTTATATAATTTTTCCGGGATTTTTCTGGCAGTTTTCGTAATGGGAAAACCTGAAATACAAAAACAGCAGAAAACAGAAACTGGCACTGGGGTGCACTGAGTTAATAGGTTAGTCCAAATATGATCAAAAGTGTATGGAAGTGCATAAATATCATAGCAATATCACCCAAAAGAGGCATGGAGCAAGCAGAAATTATAGATACGTTTTGGACGTATCAACGGTCTTCCCTTTATCTTTAAAGGGAGATGCATTGACATGGTTTAGGCTATGTGATGATATGGGATCATGGAACTATAATCGTCTGAAATTGGGATTTCATCAGAAGTTCTACCCTATGCACCAGGTTCATCGTGATCGTAATTATATTTATAATTTCTGGCCTCGCGAAGGAAAAAGCATCACTCAAGCTCCGGGAGGCTTAAGTCAATGTTATATTCATGCCCCAATCATGAGCTCTCAAGAGAAATGATCATTCAAACTTTTTATGCTCGGCTTTCTCTTAATAATCGCTCCATGCTCGATACTTCTTGTTCTGGTTCTTTTATGATGAAGACTATTGAGTTCAAATGGGATTTATTGGAAAGAATTAAACACAACTCTGAAGACTGGTATCTCGACGAAGGTAAGGAGTCCGGTATGACCCCTAAGTTTGATTGTGTTAAATCTTCTATGGATACCGATGTTTTCCGTGAGTTTAGCACTAAATATGGACTTGACTCTGAGATAGTAGCTTCTTTCTGTGAATCTTTTGCTACTCATGTTGATCTCCCCAAGGAGAAGTGGTTTAAATATCATCCCCCTATTGAAGTAAAAGTAGTTGAACCTGTTAAAGTTGAAGAAAAGGCTATCACTATTAATGTTGATCCTATTGTTCCTACTGCTTATATTGAGAAACCACCTTTCCCTGTTAGGATAAAGGATCATGCTCAAGCTTCAACTGTAGTTCGTAAAAGTAATCCTAGAACGCCTACGCCCTTTGAGCAAATTAAAGTTGAACCTAGTGTTGCTATGGTTAAAGATCTCTTGGTAGAAGATTTAGATGGACATGTTATTTACCTCCAAGAAGAGTCTGCTAGAATAGCCAAATCCAATGCTAGGAATAGACATAGACCGGTTGTAGGCTTGCCTGTTATCTCTGTTAAGATAGGAGATCATTGTTACCATGGTTTATGTGACATAGGTGCTAGTGCGAGTATTATCCCTCTTGATTTATATCGAGAAATTATGCATGATATTGCACCTGTTGAGTTAGAAGGGATTGATGTTACTATTAAGCTTGCTAATAGAGACACTATTTCACCAGTTGGGATTGTTAGAGATGTTGAAGTCTTTTGTGGGAAGGTTAAATACCCTGCTGATTTCCTTGTTCTTAGTTCCCCACAAGATGAATTATGTCCCATTATATTTGGTAGACCCTTCTTGAATACTGTTAATGCCAAGATAGACTGCGTGAAAGATATTGTTACTGTGGGATTAGGGGATATGTCTCATGATTTTAACTTTGCTAAATTTCGTAGACAACCCCTTGAAAAGGAACCATCTAGTAAGGATGAAATTATTGGTCTTGCTTCTATTGCCGTGCCTCCTGATGATCCTTTAGAACAATACTTGCTAGACCATGAAAATGATATGCATATGAATGAGAGAAGGGAAATAGATGAAATATTCTTTAAACAGGGACCCGTATTGAAAAACAACTTGCCTGTTGAAATCCTAGGGGATCCTCCTACACCCAAGGGTGATCCCATGTTTGAACTTAAACATTTGCCTGATAATCTTAAGTATGTTTATCTTGATGAAAAGAAGATATATCCTGTTATTATTAGTGCTAACCTTTCAGAGCAGGAAGAAGAAAAATTATTGAAAACTCTGAAGAAGCACTGTCCTGCTATTGGATATACTCTGGATGATCTTAAGGGCATTAGTCCCACTATATGCCAACACAAGATAAAATTGAAAGAGAATGCTAAACCAATTATTGATCATCAGCGACGGTTAAATCCAAAAATGAAAGAAGTGGTAAGGAAGGAAATACTAAAGCTTATAGAGGCAGGTATTATCTATCCAGTTGCTGATAGCCAATGGGTAAGTCTTGTCCATTGTGTTCCTAAGAAAGGAGGTATGACTGTCATTCCTAATGATAAAGATGAATTGATCACGCAAAGAATAGTTACAGGTTATAGGATGGTAATTGATTTCCGTAAGTTAAATAAAGCTACTAAGAAAGATCATTACCCCTTGTCATTTATTGATCAAATGCTAGAAAGGTTATCCAAACATACTCATTTTTGCTTTCTAGATGGTTATTATGGTTTCTCTCAAATACCTGTGTCAAAAGGGGACCAAGAAAAGACCACTTTTACTTGTCCTTTCGGTACCTTTGCTTATAGACGTATGCCTTTTGGTTTATGTAATGCACCCGCTACCTTTCAAAGATGCATGATGGCTATATTCTCTGATTTTTGTGAGAAGATTGTTGAGGTTTTCATGGATGATTTCTCCGTTTACGAAACTTCTTTTGATGATTGCCTAACCAACCTTGATCGAGTTTTGCAGAGATGTGAAGACACTAATCTTGTCTTGAATTGTGAGAAGTGCCACTTTATGGTTAATGAAGGCATTGTCTTGGGACATAAAATTTCTGAAAGAAGTATTGAAGTTGACAAAGCTAAAGTTGATGCTATTGAAAAGATGCCATGTGTAACACCCCATATGTGATACCTTCCATTTATGGCAATATATGCAACGTTGACTTCATCAATTCCATTCTGAGCTCTTTCTTCATTTAGGGTTTCTTTGTTTTTGCGTGTGCGTGTGTGCGTTTCATCCATGTCACGTCGTCATGTGCATTGCATTGTATTCATGTTGTCACTTGCACCCGGTCATACTCGTCTCTTCTCGTTGTCCGTTTCGAGTTCCGACACTCACACACGTGCCCGTGGCACCCCCAAGTCCTTCTTTCATGTGTGGGCGTAAAGCATTCCCGGAATGAGGTGAGACTTGTCGTACGTTGTTGTTTTAGTGCATGGAGTCTGCCTGTCAAGTTTCATCGCGTTTGGAGGTCGTTTGATACTCCAACGGTTAACCTAGTGGGCTAAAAGCTCCTCTTCCTTTTGGACCAAGACCCCTTCCACAACATCCCAATAACCCAGCACAACCACTCCCATCCTCTCGGTCGTTGGATCGTGATCGTGTGGGCGAAAACCACACCCCATTTGGACACTCCTAGCTCCTAGAATCTATAAATAACCCTTCTCCCCCGAATTGTCGGGCAAACCCTAGTCCCGAGCTCCTCTGTCCGCCGCCGGACGTGTTCGTCCGCGCGCCAGACGTGTCCGCCGCCTCCTCGCCACTCCGCAGCCACCACGTGGGCATCGCCAGGCTCCTCCCACCCCCGTTGCCGCGGGCCCGCTCGGCCCGTCCCCGGCCCCCGCGGCCCGAGCAGCCTCCGCCGCCCGACGCGCGCCCCGGCCCGCAAGCCCTTTGCCGCCGGTGTCGCGGCCTCCACCACCTCGCCTCCCGCCGGCGCAGCCCCGCTGCGACCTCCGCCGCCTCGCCTCCCGCCGGCGCGGCCCCACCGCGACCTCCACCGCCTCGCCTCCCGCCGGCGCGGCCCCGCACCGGACCGCCGCCGGCCCCCTCGGGTGTGCCGCTGCCGCCGCCCCGGCCAGCCACCGCGCCGCCGCTCCGCCGAACCACCGCGCCCCATCGCCGGCCACCACCGCCGTCTTCCTTGCCGTCTCCGGCGACGTCTCCGGCGAGGGCTGGATCCGGATCTGGAGGTGGACCAGATCCACCGGTCCCTCGAGCCAAACGCCTCCAACCCGTCCCGGATGTCCCCGTCCCGCACGGATCCGTCCCGCGTTGACTTTTCGCGGAGGTATAATTCCACTAAGTCCCGGATCTGAGTAATTATATTGCCCTCTTTGACATGTGATAACTTTGTGCTCGGTGCTCCGATTTGCGCATATGATATGTCAAAATGTTCGTCTCGTCATGCTCTACATGTTAGTATCAGTTTCATGCATGTTAGAGTTCATCTTGTTGACTTAATATTCGTGGCAAGAGTGCTTTGTGCTGAAACTGTTTCAGCACTTGTGGTCTGTGTAAATTTGTTGGCATGTTCGTGAGCTAGTAACTTTGTGCATGTTAGTCCGAATGGAGTGAATGATATGTCCAGATCTTCGTTGTGAAGTGCTCTACATGATGGTTGCTGTAGCATTCATGTTAGGTGTCATATTTCCATGTTTATCTCTGTTGCAAAAGTGCATTTGGCTGCTAAGTTTCTGAACTTGTTATGAGATGCTTGTGCATTTTAATCCATGTGTCATATGAGCTAGGTGTCAACTTGAGTATTGCTCTTTGGAATGTGCTCTACATGATAGATTCATTTTCATGCCATGATATGTCTTGAAATGAGTGCAACAAGCTTGTTAACATGTCATCTTGTTGTTAAATTTCTGCTAAGTGTGAATCTGTTAATTTTTATGCTATGTATCCATGATGCCACCGTCTTTGATGTGCATGTTTAGAGTTGTCCAGTGGGTGTTCCTTGAAGTATATGTTATGATCTAGCTATCCATGCATTTGTTTGCCATGAGGAGTGGTTGTAGCTTGTTGTGTTCATGCTCTCAAGATGCTATAAAATGTTTCTATCAGCATGTTATCAACAAGTTCAGTTTTGCCACGAGTGTAGCTAGTGTTCTATGCATCCTATGAGCATGTTCTTGCTTTGGGTAGCTTCTCAAATATGTCTTCTTAGTGTTGGTTTAATTAACTTGCCAAGCTATGCTTTGATTAGAGTTGCACAAGCTTGTAAACATGCCTATTCATTGTAATACTGCCATGCCTTGTAATTTTCACTAAGTCTGAGAATTCTATAAATTTATTGCAACTTGCCATGCTTGTTTAATTGTGTTCCAGCAATGTTTTGGGTGTGCTAAAAGTTCATGCTTGTTATGTATCATGTCTACTTCACATCCATGCCCTTTATCTCCATGTTTGGGTGTTGTAGCATAATTATTTCTTGCTCCAAAGATGCCATGTTGTTGTAAACTGCAGTTTTGCTTGAATCTTGTTTTGCTTGCCATTTGCAAACCGTGCATCTGTTTCCGGTGATCTTTACATCGATTTCAACCGAAATCTTCCCCTCTATCCAGTGGCTTGCTTGGTTTCCGAAGATGAGGCATTTTCCATCATTTTCTCCTTAGGCTCAAGAGCTTCCTCATGCATACGCACCTCATACTTTCATCCCATGATATGACTTGCATCATGTTGATTGTGCATTGCACCGTGTTTGATATTGTGCCGTTTTTGTGTTCTGTGTTGGGTAGAGCCGGGAGCCAATTCGGAGTTCGAGGTTCTTTACGAGGCTGAGTTTGAGGAGCAAGGTTACGATCCCTCCGTGGAATCAACAGGCAAGATGACCATTCCTAGATATCACTTCTATCTTTGCTTATGCTAGATGTCTTGCTCTTTAGATATTGCCTCGATGCCTATTCGTGTTTGTCAGCCCTCCTATTGTTGCCATGAAACCCTCTAACCGCCTTCCTAGCAAACCGTTGTTTCGCTAAGTACACATCGCTCAGCCCCTCTTATAGCGTTGTTAGTTGCAGGTGAAAATTTGAAGATTGCTCCATGATGAACTTGTTATTGGGATATCACAATATATAATCTGTTAAACTAATTCACCTATATATTGGTAATGGGTGGAAGGCCAAGCCTCTTGCTTGGTGTTTTGTTCCACTCATGAAACCCTAGGAACCGATAAACCGGTGTTATGTTCCTTGATTTTGCGTTCTTAACACGGTTGGGGTTTATGGGCCCCCCTTGATAATTCGCTCTGTGCTAAAGCTTTTCCAGCAAGGCCCAACATTGGTTTTACATTTGCCTAATAACTAAAACTTGCATAGGGCGTTGCAAACCCGAGTTCTTAATTAACAACCCGGGCTAGTGCTCCTCATGAGTGTTGGTCCAAACTGGGCGTGCTGCGGGGCCACCTCAGGCAAACTCAAGGTCTGGTATACACCCGTAGCTTGTCCCATCCGGTCGTGGCCTGAGACTAGATACGTGCGGCTACTGTCAGGGTGTCGGCACGCTAGGAGGTCTTGCTGGATTAGTTTTACCTTTGTCGAAATATCTTGAGCATGGGATTCCGAGAATACTCGGGTCTTCCCACTTCGGAGTTGCGACTCCGCAGATCGTGGGCTTGTGATGGGCTAAGTTGGGCCACCCCTGCAGGGTTTTGATCTTTCAAAAGCCGTGCCCGCGGTTATGTGGCAGATGGGAATTTATTAATATCCGGTTGTAGATAACTTGACACCTTATTCATGAATGCACTACCGGCGTGAGTAACCATGATGGTCTCTTTCCGAAGGGCTTCGGGAAGTGAACACGATGGGGTTATGTTTGATCGTGAGTAGCTAGGATCACTTCTTGGTCAACTTGGTGATCTTTGGCACTTGTTCTCTTCTCGCTCTATACTCGTAAGCTAGTGCTTAGAGCTTGCTGCAACCTTTCTTTATAGCCTTTCCACACCTAAGGTTTTGGTAGTCTTGATACCAGGGAACGGGATTGTTGAGTCCTCTGTGGCTCACAGATTCAACACACACCAGATGCAGGTACCGTTGAGAACTATACAGGAGATGGTTCCGATCTGTACTGGGAGTTCGATGAAGAGTGTGGACGTTACTATGGGTCTTATCCTGACGATCAGTAGTGGCTCTTACTAGGAGGATCCGGACTTGTGTTATTTATGGTATCTTTTCGTTTGGATTTCGTCCGTAGTCGGACTCTGATGTTATTTGGATGATGTATGTTATTGTATTTCATTGTGTGACGTGGCGAGTGTAAGCCAACTATCATTTCACACTTTCATCCTGTCAGGACCGGTCCTTTAGTAAAACAATTACCGGAGGACCGACCTTTTTATTAAACCAGCGAGGAAGATTATTTCTTGCTGGCAGACAATTCTTTGATACAGAATTCCAGTACACTGAATATTATACAGGGTTGAGCTGGGGTTGCTCAACAATTTTATTACAAGCGCGCCAATATAGTACATAAAGGCGGATATGACACAAAGGCAGGGTGGCATACTACTAACTCGTAATAAAAGATGGTGGTTATGTCACAATGAAGTGGGTGACGTGACTCCAATATATTACAGTTCATCGAGTGTCGGAGTGAGACCCGATGAATTAATTTGGTGGTAGGCGGAAGCGGTTATATCACAGTGATCAATTCCAGGATCGCAAGAGACTGACTGGGACTCCACTAGACGTCGGACTCGCTATCAAACTCTTCATCCATGAGATCGCCTTCGTCCACATCTGGCCAAATCAACAAGCCAGGTGAGTACTTTGAATGTACTCGCAAGACAGTTCGGACTTAAGTTATAACAAATGCCAACATGATGCATATGAGTATTCCAACAAAAATGCGACCGGATGAAAAATATTAGTGTGCTGTATGCAACAGTAGAAGTCGGGCGGTGATCCTCCCGAAATCCAAAAGATAAAAATAGAAGGAGACCAAACGAGTGTCTGAGTGACACCTCGTGAGAAATAATAAAGGAAAACAGGCCTCAGTCGGGCGTCTGAGCGACACGACATAAAGGGCTGATAGCAAAATAATTAACAAGAATGCCTTAGTCGGACGTATGAGCGACATCGCATAAAGGGCTTATAAATAAAAAGAACGCCACAGTCGGACGTCTGAGCGACATCACATAAAGGGCTTATAAATAAAAAGAATGCCACAGTCGGACGTCTGAGCGACATCACATAAAGGGCTTATAAAAAGAATGCCATAGTCGGACGTCTGAGCGACATCACATAAAGGGCTTATAAATAAAAAGAATGCCACAGTCGGACGTCTGGGCGACATCACATAAAGGGCTTATAAATAACAATAGTATAATGATGAAATACTTCTGGAAGTAAATCAATACAGAGGTAATTGGTGAGTTCATATACCAAATGAACTTGACGAAATCACTACTCTTGTTACCATCAAGAATTTACTAGAGAGGGTCACCGGGTTGACACGAAGATTGACCCTAGGCCATAAACATGGCTACTGAAAGAATTTAACTCCGCAGAGCTTGTACTATTAACTCATAGCCAACGGATTCTACTAGCCACGGGGACTAGTTCCGTCTACGGTGTTTAAGCAGAAACCCAACTAACCAGTACACACCCATTTCACATCCTATTGTCCGGAATCACCCGTGACAACGTTCACGAAAAACTTTAAGACGGGGAGGCTACAACCTCGAATAGCATGGGATCAAATTTATATATGCGCGCTCTAAGGGGTGCCCCCCTCTCGGTCCCAACCGGAAACACCCATGCCCCCTGACCGGATGACGGGCTTTAATCCAGGGCCATGGAACCCTAATCCCGGCCCCTCTACTTGGTGTGTACTCGGGAAGTGGTTTACAACTGACTAGACCGCAATCTTAACAGACGACCTATGATAGTACCAAAAAGGAGACGAACGGAATCACGACATGATCTCCGTTGATACTGAGTTAACCAACTACTGGCATGCTCCAACAATACCAGCATACCACCCATCATGTCCCCACATGATCGAGGTGGTTCAACATTATCATTCGGGGCTCACCCGAAGCTTGCATGCATGAAATATAACCATACACAAATGCTTATATGCCCATGCTTATGAGAAGAACTACTCGAGCAAACATGCAACACACTCATCATATCAAAGGTTCAAACATGCTTGCCTGGTTCTGAGAAGTCGGAGTCTAACTCGGTGAGGTTCGCGACTCCGTCACGTCCTTCGGTATCTACGTATTCAAACAAACGGATACTAACATAAATATTGCGTGTGAAAATAAAGTTGCTCCAAAAATTTCCACATAAATATGACGAAAAACTAGACAGAAAAAGAATCAACTCAAAATCATCTTTAGTTTAAAAGATATTAGAGTTTCTGCCCAGGGACTCATCTGTAATGAAACAGAAAAGTTCCAGGGGCTAGAACAGAAAACAGCAAAGCGAACCGGTACGCAGTACACCAACCGAAGAAGAAAACATACTTTGCCCGAAGGCGCTTACAGAAAAACGGTTCGGGGGAGAGGTGAGAGGCTGACGAGGGGACCCACTCGTCGGGTTTGAACTCTGGGACAGAGTCGCACCGGCGTCAGGTGCTGCGGTGGTCGCCGGCGCCGATCCACGGCGAGCTAGGGGGAGAAAAGGGTACGTACATCTTCTCGGTGATCTTCCGCGTCGATTGGTGGTGGAGTTGAGCGTCGGCGAGCCCCACGTCGACGGCGACCCTATCTCCTGCGGACGGCGGCTTGGGTGGTCGTGGGCCTCGCGGAGAGGATCTCTGGGTTCAAATTGGAGTGGGGGTCAGGTTTAGGTTGGTGCCAGGGTGCTACGCTCGAGTCCACGGCGGCGGAGGAGCTCTCACCGGAGAGAACACTGCTGGAGCCCGAGGCAGACGGAGTTAGCCGGAGTTGGAGAAGAAGGGCCCCTCGAGGCTCTTCCAGAGGTTGGGCGCGGTCCAGGGAGATGGTGGAGGTGTGCGGGCTCGAGAACGAGCTCGGGGGTGCTTTATATAGCCGGCCCGAGGCGGTTGCCGTGAATGGGATAAGTCCGGTGAGCGATTACGGCGATGCAATGGCTGGACGGCGGGTTTAGGGGCTTGAGCATCGACTATGAGGTGTAGTGGTTCCATTCCCGTGCCTAACTCAGCGGGGGAGAGATGATCATGGGCTGTCCTCGACGGAACGGCCGTGCAGCATGTCGGCGGCAGAAAACGCGCTCTGCGCGCGCCAGGCCACGGCGACGATGCGGCAGGCGTGCGCTGGCAGTGGAGATGGCCACTGATACATCCAAAAGGTATCTACAATATCTGCTTGCTCCATGCCTCTTTTGGGTGATATTGCTATGATATTTATACACTTCCATACACTTTTGATCATATTTGGACTAACCTATTAACTCAGTGCACCCCAGTGCTAGTTTCTGTTTTCTGCTATTTTTGTATTTCAGGTTTTCCCATTACGAGAACTGCCCGAAAAATCCCGGAAAAATTATATAAAAAATCAGCGTTCCAGAAGCTTCCCGGTAGCCAAAGTACAGCCGAGGGGGGGGGGGCACCAGGGCTCCAGGCGCCCTGGTGGCGCGGCCCCCCCTGGCCGCTCCGGGGGGGGCGCCTGGGCCCCCCGAGCCTCCACTGATGCCCCCCTTTGGCATATACTTAAGACGCGTCTCGAAACCCTTGAGACGGGAACCCATTTTCGCGATCTCATCTCTGTTCCGCCGCCGCGCTTCCAAGATCGGGAGCACCAGGAGAACTCTTCCCGGCACCCTGCCGGAGGGGAGGATCACCACCGGGAGCCTCTCCACCACCATGGACGCCTCCCGGATGAGTTATGAGTAGTCTCCCTTGGACCATGGGTCCATGACCAGTAGCTATGTGATGTTCTCCTCCCCTTCTTGTGCTTCACTAATTAGACCTCGTGAGCTGCCCTACATGGTTGAGGCACATATGTAATCCTTATGCTGTTGCTATGTTGAGTTTGCTGGGATCCGATGGATTGTGAGATTATGTTCAGATTGTGTTTGAGTAATATATTTGATCTACCTCTTTTATATTTATGTTCGTAAGTAATTCTTGCATGTTCTCCGTTGTTATTTATTGCTTTGGCCAAGTAGTAGGTAGTGACTCCAAGAGGGAACGTTATGCTTGATTGTGGGTTCATGCCCCTCGATGACTAGCTTGAGTGACAGAAACATGAGTCTAGGGGATGTGATGTTGCCACAAGGGGGAAAAAACGGTGCTTGTGCCCGCGGGTGCAAGGATTGTTTACTTTACGCAAAGTTCTTTTAATGCAGTTGTCTGTTGCTTTGAGTTTACACTATGGGTGGGACTCGCAACTTAATACCAGCGAGATGTTCTGGATAGATATCTCAAGGTGGATGATTAGTAGTAGATATTGATGGATTTCGGTCTACTTGCCTTGGCGTACCACCCATGCTTTGAACCTCTACCTTTCTTGCAATATAATTAGCATTGGTTTGCGCACATAATTCTGTCAATTGCCCAGCTGTAATTCGTTTACCTCACATAGCTGTTTTATCGTCTTTTGGGAGAGAGACATCACTAGTGAACATCATGGGACCCCGGTCCATATTACCATCACTGATCACATCCGCTATTTACTTTTTGTTTTTACTTACTATTGCAGCAATACCTATCACTATTATCACTTGCGTTTGATCCTTTGTAAACTACAAGGCCGGAGGGATTGACAACCTCTTTGTACTCGTTGGGAGCAAAGTTATTTGTATCTGTGTGCAGGTCCACGTTGATTGCTAATATCTGGCGCCGTTAGCAGTTGACACCTTCTTGTTGAAACTGGGAGTCTCAGGGAAATCGATCCTTGGTATCTTTGCCAAGGGAAAACTTCCGCTACACTGCATCTCAAACCTTCCACTCGGGGTAACCAACGAGGGGCGAGAAGCCATCAAGCAAAGTTTTCTGGCACCGTTGCCGGGGATCTCTACTCTTCAGGATAGGGGAGTTGCGCGCTATCTTTTACCTTTGCTTTTTAGTCTTGTTAGTTTACCTTTCAGTTTTGCTTTAGTATCTTTTATCGAAAATCACAAAAATAGTTATCTTGCTTGCTTGCTACTATGGGTTCCACCGAGAACACCAAGTTGTGTGACTTCACTAGTCATAACAACGATGACTTTATTTGCACACCTATCACTACACCTGCCACTTCAGCACCTTCTTATGAAATTAAACCTGCTTTACTGAACTTAGTTATGAAAGATCAATTTTCCGATGCTGGAGATGATGCTGCTTTACACTTGAACAATTTTGTTGAACTTTGTGATATGCAAAAATACCGAGAAGTAGATAGTGATATTGTTAAGCTTAAGCTTTTTCCTTTCTCCTTGAGAGGAGGAGCTAAAATTTGGTTTCAATCTTTGCCTAGAAATAGCATAGATTCATGGGACAAGTGCAAAGATGCTTTTATTGGAAAATAGTATCCACCTGCTAAAATTATCCAACTAAGAAGTAACATAATGAATTTTAAGCAATTGGATAATGAACACGTTGCCCAAGCTTGGGAACGTATGAAATCTCTTGTCAAGAACTGCCCTACTCATGGTTTGACTACTTGGATGGTTATCCAAACTTTTTATGCAGGCTTGAACTTTACCTCGCGGAACTTGTTAGATTCGGCCGCGGGAGGAACCTTTATGTCAACTACACTTGGTGCTGCCACGAAGCTTCTCGATGATATGATGACCAATTATTCCCAATGGCACACCGAACGCGCTCCAACAGGTAGGAAGGTAAACTCTGTCGAGGAGATTTCCTCCCTAAATGAAAAAGTTGACTTGATCATGTCTCTACTTTCGAAGCAATCTTCTTTTGATCCTCGTGATGTTCCTTTAAATTCTTTGATTGCTCAAGAACAAGTAGATGTGAACTTTATCTCTAGAAACAATTTTAACAACAATGCTTATAGGAGTAATTTTGGTAGCAATCCTAGACCGTTCCCCTCTAATTCTTATGGGAACAGCAATGCTTATCCTAGCACCAAGAACTCCACCCAAAAAGATAGAGACTTGCCTGGTAATGAGAAACTTCCAGAAATAGAGAAGGCCACTAAGAATTACATGCACACCCAATATGAACAAAACAAAACCTTCTCGAGGCAATTAAATGAGCATACTGCTATCTTGCAAGACATTAGTAGACAATTAGATAGCCTAAATATTGAGATTTCTAACCTCCAGACTAGACTCACTATCACTGAGACCCAAGTTTCCAATATGTCCCACACGCAAGCCACTTTGATAAACCAAATGGCAGCTAAACCCGAAGTGGTTGCACCCCTAAGGGAGGAAGAAGATAGAAATAAGAACCTTCCTACCCACCACACTGTTGCTACTATCCAAGTTGTTGAGGATATCCAAACTCTTAGCACCCAATGCGCTCCTGGTCCCAATGGACCTATTAATGGTGATGCTATGACCATAGAAACTACCAAACAAGTGAACATAAAGGACACCACTACCACCTTACTTGATAGTAGTGACCTTGATTTTGACAATTGCACTCTTACCGAAGTTATTGATTTCCTTCACAAGATGTCTAGAGATCCCCGCACTAGCACGCTTAACCTTGCCTTCACGGAGCATATCACTAATGCTCTCATCAAAGCTAGGGAGGAGAAACTTAGAGTAGAAGCCTCCATACCTAGATAGCTAGAAGATGGTTGGGATCCTATGATTAAAATTAAGTTGAATAACTTCTCTTGCTATGCTTTATGTGATGTTGGAGCTAGTACCTCTGTTATGCCCAAAAGAATATATGATATGCTTAAATTGAAACCTTTTGATTCTTGTTCTTTTGGTGTTCGTCTTGTTGATTCTTCCATAAAGAAACCTTTGGGGAGGATCGACGATGTTCTTATCATTGTCAATGACAATTATGTTCCCGTTGATTTTACTATTATGGACATTGAGTGTGAACCTTCTTGTCCAATTATTTTGGGACGTCCTTTTCTACGCACCGTTGGTGCCATCATTGACATGAAAGAGGGGAATATAAAATTCCAATTTCCTATCAAGAAAGGGATGGAACACTTCCCTCGAAAGAAGATTAAGTTACCTTTTGAGTCCGTTATACGGGCTAGCTATTCTTTTACTCTTGATAAAACTTGATCTCTTTGCATTATGCCTAGCTTAAAGGCATAAAAGAAAGCGCTTTTGGGAGGCAGCCCACATGAATAAAATTTTATTTTGCTTTTGTTGTGTCTTGATGTTGTTACTACAGTAGCATCATCATTGTATCTTTACTTTTCAATTTTGTGCCAAGTGTAGCCTCTGATTGCAAGAAAGTTCAAAAGTTGTGACGTGCTGTCCAGGAAACAGATTTTGTCCTTGGATAGAAAAATTTGTATAAAATCACCAGATCATCTTTTTTGTCTGAATTTTTTCGACAGCCTGCTCTATACAATTGTCTTTCGCGCGTCCGTTCTGAGTTTTTTGATTAGAGTTGCAGAAGTGCCCCGAAAAAATCATTTACTACCTGATGTTATGTTTTTCACAGATTCTGTCCTGTTTTGCCTTTCCTTCATTTTGCAAACCTTGAGCTTGCTTTTTCTTTGCAAAAACCTTTTGGCAATCTTGAGAAACAGTAGACCTTCAAGAATATCCTTATTTCCAGCAAGGAACAATTATTTTATTATGGGTACTAACCTCGCTAATCAGTTTATGATGAGTTCTGTATGAAGGGAGTTTTCAAGTGTGCGAGGGAAGATGATAAAAAGATTCAGGAGTGTCAAACACTCAAGCTTGGGGATGCCCCCATGCACCCCCAAGAAATATTCAAGGAGACTCAAGCGTCTAAGCTTGGGGATGCCCCCGTGCATCCCCTTCTCCAACAACATTATCAGTTCGTCTTTCGTTCCACTATATTTTTATCACTTCATGTGTTATGTGCTATGCTTGGAGCGTCTTGCTTTTAGTTTCCTTTTTAGTTTTCTTTAGCTTTTCATAACGAGTCGGAACTCAGCATTTCTTTGTGTGGGAGACACGCTCCACTTCTACCTAGAACATAACATAGAATTTTCATGTCTATCTTTGCTGTGTGTGTTCTTTGTCTTTCAATAGCTACTATCATGCTTAGCTTTTAGTTTTCATGCTTATCTTTGTGAAGAGCTTTTGTTTAGTTGGTTGCTTGAACTCTCTTTAGTTATCATGCTTATATAATTAAGAGAGTTTGCTTCTGTTGCATTGGTTGATATGTCTATGATAAGAATGCTACGTGCATAATGGCGCTTAGTAGTTCATGTTTTCTTATGGTTAGTCTAAAATAGCTGGGGGGTTTCCAATGTGTTATTGGAGTACCAACATGGTTTGTTTGCCTATGATGTGGTATGGTTTAGTAATATCTTCCTTCGAGAATTTATTTTGATTGACTTGGCGTATGCTCACGCATATTTAAGACTGTAAAGAAAGTCTGTCAAGCCTTGATGATCTTTTATTTCTGAGTAGCGATATAACTTACATGCCTGATTCAATGTTGCTTTGTCGCTCTGCATGATTATGACCGTCATTGCTCTCTTAGTTGGTCGATCCCAGTCTTTTGCTAACCTCCACCTGTACTAAGCGGACTGACTGCTTGTGCATCCAAATCCTTTAAACCAGTTATGCCATATGAGTCCACCATACCTTCCTATACATGGTATTTACCTGCCATTCCTAACGAAGACTTTCATGTGCCATCTCGAAATTATTCAAAAAAATGCATTTCTATTTTGTGCCTCTGCTTTAGCTCATGAGGAAGTAGTAGTTAATTCATGATCTTTTTAAGTTGGACAAGCTTCACCCCCAGGATTGCATGTATAATGTGCAAACCCATAATACGAGAAGGAACTGGCAATGAGTGCGCCCGGCTCAAAATTAATATAACAAACAAACCCTCCTTCACGCTTTGTTCATGAGAAATCAGAAAACTTTGGCAGTGATAAACAAAGGAGATTAAGAGGATGTGATCGTCCTCATTCGGGAGCCGTTCCTCGAAACTTGTCCATCTCAAAAAGTAATTGAGTTATCTACTAGCATTCGTTGACGAAACATGCATATCCAAAAAAATAATTATTACCTATGTTTTTAAAACCAAGAGCTCTGGTACATGTTTTGTCTTTGCTTCCGACCACGGGTTTTCAACCTTGCCAACAAAAGCCACGATTCGAGAGTCTCCACCTTCTTTTAAAAGCACCAACTACTGAGAGCATGATTGTCATTCTGAGTGTAATGTGCATTGTCCCAAAGTAGCATTGTCTTTTGCATGATTATGATATCGTTTATTTTGAAATCATTGTATCTAGTCATCACTTAAACCTTGGAGGTGCCCCTGCATTTATGTTTTGCTTCACTAAAGGGGGCAAGCGAGATATCACTTTATCATATTTGCACACCATGCTCATTACAAATCTATTTGATGTTTCAGTATCATATTGTAAAACTTTCAATTCTTTGTGATTTTCTCATGAGGCAACTTAATAACTACAGATTCATTGTCTCAGTAAGCTTTTTTCATATGACTATGAAAAAGTCCTATATGGTTAATAGCATGTCACCACAGAAATTATTCTTGTTATCATTTACCTACTCGAGGACGAGCAGGAATTAAGCTTGGGGATGTTGATACGTCCAAAACGTATCTATAATTTCTGCTTGCTCCATGCCTCTTTTGGGTGATATTGCTATGATATTTATACACTTCCATACACTTTTGATCATATTTGGACTAACCTATTAACTCAGTGCACCCCAGTGCCAGTTTCTGTTTTCTGCTGTTTTTGTATTTCAGGTTTTCCCATTACGAGAACTGCCCGAAAAATCCCGAAAAAATTATATAAAAAATCAGCGTTCCAGAAGCTTCCCGGTAGCCAAAGTACAGCCGGGGGGGCCACCAGGGCTCCAGGCGCCCTGGTGGCGCGGCCCCCCTGGCCGCGCCGGGGGGGCGCCTGGGCCCCCCGAGCCTCCGCTGATGCCAAACTTTGGCATATATTTAAGACGCGTCTCGAAACCCTCGAGACGGGAACCCTTTTTCGCGATCTCATCTCTGTTCCGCCGCCGCCGCGCTTCCAAGATCGGGAGCACCAGGAGAACTCTTCCCGGCACCCTGCCGGAGGGGAGGATCACCATCGGGAGCCTTTCCACCACCATGGACGCCTCCCGGATGAGTTGTGAGTAGTCTCCCTTGGACCATGGGTCCCTGACCAGTAGCTATGTGATGTTCTCCTCCCCTTCTCGTGCTTCACTAATTAGACCTCGTGAGCTGCCCTACATGATCGAGGCACATATGTAATCCTTATGCTGTTGCTATGTTGAGTTTGCTGGGATCCGATGGATTGTGAGATTATGTTCAGATTGTGTTTGAGTAATATATTTGATCTACCTCTTTTATATTTATGTTCGTAAGTAATTCTTGCATGTTCTCCGTTGTTATTTATTGCTTTGGCCAAGTAGTAGGTAGTGACTCCAAGAGGGAACGTTATGCTTGATTGTGGGTTCATGCCCCTCGATGACTAGCTTGAGTGACAGAAACATGAGTCTAGGGGATGTGATGTTGCCACAAGGGGGAAAACAACGGTGCTTGTGCCCGCGGGTGCAAGGATTGTTTACTTTACGCAAAGTTCTTTTAATGCAGTTGTCTGTTGCTTTGAGTTTACACTATGGGTGGGACTCGCAACTTAATACCAGCGAGATGTTCTGGATAGATATCTCAAGGTGGATGATTAGTAGTAGATATTGATGGATTTCGGTCTACTTGCCTTGGCGTACCGCCCATGCTTTGAACCTCTACCTTTCTTGCAATATAATTAGCATTGGTTTGCGCACATAATTCTGTCAATTGCCCAGCTGTAATTCATTTACCTCACATAGATGTTTTATCGTCTTTTGGGAGAGAGACATCACTAGTGAACATCATGGGACCCCGGTCCATATTACCATCACTGATCACATCCGCTATTTACTTTTTGTTTTTACTTACCTATCAGTATTATCACTTGCGTTTGATCCTTTGTAAACTACAAGGCCGGAGGGATTGACAACCTCTCTGTACTAGTTGGGAACAAAGTTATTTGTATCTGTGTGCAGGTCCACGTTGATTGCTAATATCTGGCACCGTTAGCAGTTGACACATTCTTGTTGAAACTGGGAGTCTCAGGGAAATCGATCCTTGGTATCTTTGCCAAGGGAAAACTTCCGCTACACTGCATCTCAAACCTTCCACTTGGGGTAAACAACGAGGGGCGAGAAGCCATCAGCCACGCGGAGCGCTGGGGTGACTTGGGCGGCGCCCAACGGCGTTGAGCTGCGGGGTGGCTTCTGTCAGGTTCTGTTGCCGTGGAAGTCGCCGGCGTGGTCGGGCCAGGGCGCCACCGACGCCCAGAAGCAGCCAAGCGAGCGTGCGGCGTGATGGATAAGCTGGAGGTGCAGTGTGCATCGATCCAAGGCAGGTATTGGTGAGATTGTTGCCGTGTCTAACGAACTGGCGAACTGTCGAACTGTACTGTCGACAGTTTCAGTTCATAGTTTCTGAACCTGACAGTACAGTGCATGCTAAGTGTTTGATGAAATTATTTTGGCATGTGGGAAATGTTTCTGGGGCTGATATTTGGTGGAGTGGCCTCTTGATGTATCTAGAGGCTGCCTGATTTTTCACAGAATTTTTGGAAAAGGATAAATATGAATTTCACCAAAATTTGCAAATCTGGTCCAAACTTGCATCAGGTGAAATTTGAAAATTTTGAACTGTGGACCAGTGAAACAAGATGGATCTAGGTTGTGGGTACTAAGGACTATCTAGGAAAGTTTGTTTGGAATCAAATAACAAGATGGATATGGTGGTTCCTTTGTAAATCACCAAGGTTCACTATAAAAGACAGAAATAGTTTTTGGAGTGAAATAAATAGAGGAAAAATCCCAATAAGGTCAAAACTCACTGGAATTGATGAGAGACTTGTCCTAGAGTGTGAAGAGGGTCTTGGAGAGAAATATTTCTGTTGGGGTCATGGCAAGATGAAGGTTGGAGGGGAAGATAAGTCCAAGGTCAAACCTGAGAGGTATAAATCAAGAAGGGGAGAATTCAAACAACCTCTTTTGAAACTCAACTTGTGCTTGAGCCAACACAAGAGAAAACCTTCAAGATCAAAAACCAAGCTTGAGAAAACACATAAATTTTGGCTAGAAGAGATTTTAGAAGGGTCTTAAGAAAAGATCAAACAACCCCCTTCCAAAAGGCCAAAAGTTTGGAAGAAAAACCAAACTCAAAAATTTGGGGTGTTACAACACCTACCCCTTAGGAAAAATCTCGTCCCCGAGATTTCACCTGATCCTCAAATAGATGTGGGTGTTCTGTCCGAAGGAAATCTTCCCTCTCCCATGTTGCCTCATCCTCTGTGTGATTACTCCACTGAACCTTGAGAAATTTAATAGTCTTCTGACGGGTTCTCCTTCCAGACTCCTCCAAAATTTTTACTAGGTGTTCCCGGTAGGTGAGATCTGGTTGCACGTCAAGGTGTTCATGTGACACATGCTTCTCAGGGTTGCTTACACACTTCCGTAGTTGCGAGACGTGGAACACGTCGTGGACGTCTGACAGTTCCTTGGGAAGGTCCAGCTGGTACGCCACTGTGCCCCTCCGTGCAATTATACGAAAGGGTCCGATGAATTGGGGTGCTAGTTTCCCTTTGACTTTGAACCGTTGCAGTCCTCTCATAGGTGATACACGTAAGTACACGTCTTCACCGGGCTCAAAACTTATTTCTCGATGCTTTTGATCGTAGTATCTCTTCTGTCGGCTTTGGGCTATTTTGAGTCGATCCCGTATTATTTTTACTCTCTCCTCGGCTTCCTTCAACATATCTGGGCCGAATATGCGACTATCCCCTGTTTCTGACCAGTTTAATGGAGTACGGCATCTTCATCCGTACAAGGCCTCGAAAGGTGCCATCTGCAGGCTGGCTTGGTAACTATTGTTGTACGCAAACTCGGCATATGGTAAGCTTGCCTCCCAACTGGTCCCATATGTGAGGACACATGCCCTTAGCATGTCTTCAAGTATTTGATTTACTCATTCCGGTTGTCCTCCAGTCTGGGGGTGATAAGCTGTACTGAACGTTAGTTGCGTTCCGAGGGCTTGTTGCAACTGGTCCCAAAATTTGGAGACGAATTGAGTGCCTCTGTCGGATATTATAGTCTTTGGAACCCCATGTAGGCATACTATACGGGCGAGGTAAAGCTTGGCAAGCTTTTGGGTGGTGTGGGTTGTGTTGACTGGTATGAAGTGTGCTACCTTGGTCAGTCTATCTGTGATGACCCATATGGCATCATTACCGTGCTGTGACCGTGGTAGTCCAACAATAAAATCCATTCCAATATCGTCCCATTTCCATTCTGGTATCTTGTTTGGCTGTAATAGCCCTGCGGGTTTTTGGTGCTCGGCTTTAATACGTTGACATGAATCGCAGCATGCAATAAATGTGGCTATATCCCTCTTCATACCATGCCATTAAAATCTTTCTGAATGCCCTAGTACATTTTCGTCCCTCCAGGGTGGATTGAGTATGGAGCGGTGTGGCTTTCTGCTAGAATTTGCTGTTTAAGGTCGTTGCTATTTGGTACGCAAAGTCTGTCTCCGAACCATAATATTCCTTCACTGTCTATGGTGAATTCCGAGGCCTTGCTGTGACTTACTTCTCTTTTTATCCCTTCGATGCTGGGGTGTCCATGCTGAGCCTTCTTTATTTGTTCTATTAGCGTAGGCTGTATTTCCAGCTTTGACACTTCGCCTTTTGTGACCATCATTAGGCTGAGTTTGGCGAATTCTTGCTGAAATTCGGGTCTCAGGTCCTGTAGGCTGCCGCTGTTCGGGCTGGGGTTACGGCTGAGAGCATCAGCTACTACGTTTGCCTTCCCAAGGTGGTAGTGTATACCAACGTCATAATCTTTTACCAGTTCCAGCCAGCCTCGTTGTCGTAAATTGAGTTCTGGCTGCGTGAAAATATATCTGAGGCTCTTATGGTCCGTATATATTTCACAGCGATTCCCAAGCAAAAAGTGCCTCCACTCCTTGAGTGCATGAATGACTGCTGCCAACTCCAAATTGTGAGTAGGATAATTTTCTTCATGTTTTCGCAGTTGCCAGGAAGCGTAGGCGACTACTTTGCCTTCTTGCATTAGTACGCATCCGAGGCCTTTTCGGGATGCGTTGCAACATACTTCAAAACTCTTGTGTATGTCTGGTACAATCAATACCGGGGCTGTTGTTAACTTCTTTTTGAGTTCTTGAAAGCTTTTCTCACATGCTTCGGTCCATACGAACTTCTTATCCTTCTTGAGTAACTGTGTCATTGGTTTGGCTATGGTGGAAAATCCTTCAATAAACCTTTTGTAATATCCGGCCATACCGAGGAAACTTCGTATATCCGTTACACTGGCTGGTGACTTCTAGCTAAGTACAGCCTTGACTTTATCTGGGTCCACAGAAACTCCTTCTTGTGTTAATACGTGTCCTAGGAAACCCACTTGCCTCAACCAAAATTCACATTTGCTGAATTTGGCGTAAAGTTGGTGTTTCCTTAATTCTCCCAGTACAATGCACAGGTGTTCAGCATGTTCTTCTGGTGTTTTTGAATATACCAAGATATCATCAATGAATACCACCACAAATTTGTCCATGAATTTCATAAATACTTTGTTCATGAGGTGGACGAAATATGCGGGGGCGTTGGTCAGTCCAAACGGCATTACTGTAAATTCATAAAGTCCGTATCTGGAGGTGAATGTTGTTTTCGGGATATCTTCTGTTCGTACTTTCAATTGATGATAACCTGACCTTAAATCAACTTTTGAGAAAACCTTGGCTTGCGCGAGCTGGTCAAATAAATCATTTATCCGTGGCATCGGATATTTGTTTTTGAGTGTGACCATGTTGAGCGCTCGGTAGTCTATACACAATCTCATGGTCCCATCCTTCTTTTTGGCAAATAATACCGGCGAACCCCAAGGTGAGGAGCTGGCCCGTATAAATCCTTTGTCTAGCAGTTCCTTTATTTGCTTCTTTAGTTCAACCAACTCGGATGGTGCCATTCTGTATGGCTTCTTGTATATGGGGGTGGTTCCAGGTGCTATATCAATAATGAATTCTATTTCTCTGTCTGGTGGCATGCCTGGTAGTTCTTCGAGAAATACGTCCGGAAATTCACATACAACTAGCACTTCGCTTAACTCAGAAGTGTCTACCTTGTTTAATTTTGATTGCCGCGACACTGGTCTTTCCTGAGCTGCGACTCTTATTGTCTTTCCATGATGATGAGTAAGAATCACTGTCCTGTTGAAGCAATCGATAAATCCTTTATTGGTGGTTAGCCAATCCATACCCAGGATAACATCCAGTCCCTTGTTTTCCAACACGATGAGGTTTGCGTGAAATTTTAATCCTTCAATTTCCATGGTCAAACCTTGGCAGTAATTCTGAGTGATCTGCTTACTTCCAGGGGACTTGATGGTCATTGATTTTCCCAAGGGAAGTATTCAAAAACCATGTTGCAAAGCAAAACTCTTCGAAATGAACGAATGAGAAGCTCCAGAATCAAACAAAACCGTGGCAGGTATTGTGTTGACAGGGAACGTACTGAGTACGATATCTGGGGCATCCTGTGCATCCTCCTTGGTCACATGGTTCAGGTGGCCTTTCCTGTGATTGTTATTGGGGTTGAAGTTGTTACGCTTGGGCGCGGAATTGTTTCCGTTGCTGTTTAGCATAGTGTCCCTCTTCTCCACATGCGTAGCAGGTAACACCCGGGCGATAGGTGAAATCCTTGTCCCTTGCATGAAAATTCTTGTTTGGACGTGTGTCATTTGTCGTGGGTTTGTTCGCTCCATTTCTCTGGAAATTTACCTTATTCTTGTTGTTGCGAGGGTGGTTGGTCTGATCCCTTTTTCTCTTGCGAATGTCTTCTAGACTGCGACGTTCATTCTCCAATGTAATGGCTTTGTCCACCAGTGTCTTGAAATCTGGAAAAGTGTGTACGACTAACTGGCATTTTAGTGCTGGTGCCAGGCCGTCCAAGAACTTCTCCATCTTCTTGTTTTCAGTCATACGCTCTTCGTTGGCATAACGGGATAATTGCGTAAACTGACTGTTGTACTCAGGTACTGTCATGCCCCTTTGCTTGAGGTCATCAAATTCTCTTTTCTTGATCTTTATAATGCTCTTAGGGATGTGTGCCCCACGAAAGCCTTCCTTGAAATCTTCCCAGGTGATATTATTTATGTCGGGATGCATAAGCAGAAAATTTTCCCACCATGACGCGGCTGCTCCAGTAAGGTAATGTGGTGCGTACATCACCTTTTCACGGTCTGTGCATTGTGCCACAATTAATTTCCTTTCAATATCTCGAAGCCAATCATCGGCCTCAAGAGGTTTGTCTGTGTGCAAAAACGTCGTTGGACGTGTCTTCTAAAATTCAAATAATTTTGAGTGCTGCTGGTATGGCTCACGGTGATTTCCCATGTTAATGACATGGTTCATCATTTCTTGGTGTTGTTGCAGATTTTGCTCGTAAAGACGGCACACTTGAGAAAATGATGTTTCACTGCCCTGCTGACTTGACTGCCCCTGTGTGAAATTGTTGTGTGTCTGCGTGCCATAATTTTCCTCCGGCGGACTTGGCATGGAACGTGTCTAGGGACGAGTCATTTCTTACTCTGGGGTATTATTGCAGAAATCATGAGAAGAACCGAGTAGCAAAACAAACCAAGATTTTGCAAAATCGACAAAACACGAGCTCCAGAGAGATTTTTGAAATAAACTGCTTGATTGCGCACGGAGAAGGACCGCCTAGTACATATTTTACACGCGGGTACTAATTATACATACGTCACTCAGGGTGTGCGTACACATCCTGACATGTTATTTAAGCTAGTTCACTCCTCCAAGATCCTACATGATGCGCAAACAGACTACTCCCATCAACCTATTTTACATATCACACACATATTACAAGCGAGCACAGTGCGTCGCGGAATAACGCACTAGTCGGAGATGATGAAGATTTCCCTCGGCCTGCCGAGGTAAGGCCCAGTGGTGCTGGATAGTCGACTTCCTCCTCACTAATAGGCTCCAGGCGCGGAGTATGGGTACGAGGCATTGATGCAGGTGCAGCAGGCGGTGCAGCTCTGACTGGGGTAGGAGCAATGACCTGGTCAAACTCCTCAGTGGTAGGCAGACGGCGAGCTGTGGCTAAGATGGAAGGTACGTAGGATGCGGCGGACGAGACAAATGTCATTGGTGGCGCAGTATGGAGTAGCTCCCTCCTGTTGGCGGAGCCACTCTGGACCAATTCCATACGAGTAGCCACCTCGTCGTCCACAAGATTATCAAAGGCTACCTCAAGTGCCTTGAGGTACTCAACCATTGATTCAATGGCTTCATCACGTTCCCCATTTGTGTAAGAAAATGCATAGTGGCACGTGTAGGGCACGTGGCATGGGAGGTAACGGTAGCGACGAGTCTTCATTGAAGGAAGGATGTCCCGGAGACGAGCTATCGCCTTACGGGCAGCCATTTGCATGGCATGCCTCTCCGTAGGCATGGCTCTGCCCACAAATCGGAGGCGGCGTGCTTCAGAACGCCCTTCCTTGAAGTGCCCACGGCCTGGTGCATTGACACGCTTTTGTTGAGCTTGTGACGATAGAGTGTAAACTCTGGACGGGTCGATGGCCCAATCACGACTTTCATGATGGCGAAGAGGAGCTTGACAAACCCCTCAGGAATGTTGGCGAACACCTGTGCATCACAGTCATTGCTGGCCATCGACAAAAGTAGACAAAAATTCCGAATAGTCAAGTCATAAATTTATGCTGACCAACAGAAAATTGCTACAGATGTAAAAATGTTGAATGGCAATTATTCGCTAATAACCGATTAGCGAGCGCTCCTAGTGGCTTCCTACAGTCAGCCTGGCTCTGATACCAAGGTTGTCAGGACCGGTCCTTTAGTAAAACAATTACCAGAGGACCGACCTTTTTATTAAACCAGCGAGGAAGATTATTTCTTGCTGGCAGACAATTCCTTGATACAGAATTCCAGTACACTGAATATTATACAGGGTTGAGCTGGGGTTGCTCAACAATTTTATTACAAGCGCGCCAATATAGTACATAAAGGCGGATATGACACAAAGGCAGGGTGGCATACTACTAACTCTTAATAAAAGGTGGTGGTTATGTCACAATGAAGTGGGTGACGTGACTCCAATATATTACAGTTCATCGAGTGTCGGAGTGAGACCCGATGAATTTATTTGGTGGTAGGCGGAAGCGGTTATATCACAATGATCAATTCCAGGATCACAAGAGACTGACTGGGACTCCACTAGACGTCGTCGAACTCTTCATCCATGAGATCGCCTTCGTCCACATCTGGCCAAATCAACAAGCCAGGTGAGTACTTTGAATGTACTCGCAAGTGTAGCGACCAGACCTCAAACAGTCCGATCTCTGTGCATCAGTGTCATCCCTGGATCAGTAATGCTGACACGCACAGTACTTGAAGGATTTATAACAGAGTAGCAATCACACACTTATTACATCGATAATCCAACGATGAATTTATTACAATAAATATGGCTGAAGGCCATCTAACATGATAACAGCGGAAGGCTTGGAAGATAAGTGAGTCCATCAACTCGAGCGGCATCACTGAGTATAGAACCACGACCTAAAAGGCATCTTACTCGTCGTCTGAAAAGTCTGCAACATGAAACGTTGCAGCCCGAAAACGGGTCAGCACATGGAATATGCTGGCAAGGTAACGGGCAGACCGTACCAACCTACATCCCCTACATCTGCTAGTCCACAACTGTAAGAGTTCGCACGACTTACTCATACTATGCTAGAGCCCATAATAGCATTGTGGCTGCACACGGAAGTTTCTAGTATGAATAATCTCATGATCCCTTTGAGCCTGGGTGGCGGTCCAAAAGAAAAACAGGCAATCACTGGAATAGCCAGATGCCTCAATCCACCCAGATGTGTATTAAAGTTGCCACCTTAAGTTGAACCATTAATTAACAAACTCACATATGTCATGGATTTCACTCACCCAATCCACGTCTACGAGCATAGCATGTCCTAACCGCAAACGTAGAAGTAACTCCCAAGGGTTTGAATGTAATTCAGGTAATTGGTACTACCTCAATCTACTTCCCAGTCCCACAAGTTAATTAATCCTACTCATGCAATGTGTGAGGGTTGAACTAATGCAATGAAAACTGGGTAATTGGAAAGTATGATCAAAGTGTTACTTGCCTTGCTGATGATCCGCAAAACCTAGAGACTCAAAGTAGCAAGCGGCGCACTCCGGGTACTCTATCGCAATCAAACAAGCACACAATAAGTACTTAACTAATGCACGGGTAAAACTCAAATAACAGATCTAACCAGAAAGTTCAACTTAAGAACTCCGGTTTGCAAAAAGAATCAACTCGAAAGAAGCAACGAAACTCAAACTGCAAAAGAAACGAGCTCCGTTTACTAGTTGGCCTAAAGTCAAATTTTACAGTAGCCAAAACTTTGTTCAAGTTGATTAAACGTAAAGAGGGCATCGAGACGAAGATCTGGGATTTTGAATCACCTGATTCTGACTCTCGAGCGAAAAGAAAAACGAAAAATAAGATCAGGGCAGAACTCGCGATCGGAATAACCGCGGATAAATACCCCGAAAAAGAAAAACGGACGAACAGGCTAACGAACGAACGTTCGCTGTCTGCGGCTAACTGACGAAAACCGTTCGTTAAAACGAACGTACGGACGAACGTCCGCTAAATAACTAAACCGACGAAAAACCGAACCGATCTAATCTAAATAAAAAAACAGATCTAGGGTTTTCCTAAAAAAACGATCGGTTTTTCGGAAAAAAAAAACGAGAACTACCTCGAGCAACGAACACCGGCGGGATCTCCGACGGTCCGGTGGTGGCGAGGTGGCGGTGCTCCGGCGAGGTGGTCCGGCGGCGGCGGCGTGGCAGGCTGGCGGCGGGCGGCACGGCGGCGGTCGACGAGGGCGGCAGGCGGCGGCGGCGGCGGCCGGCGGCGTTATCGGCGGCGGCGCTAGGGTTTGCGGGGCGAGACGGGGCTGCGGGCTGGCGGGGCTGGCGACTTGGGCCGGCGGGGCTGGCGCTTATAAAGCCCAGTCTCCCGACCTTATACAAGTCTAAGTCGGTTCACTTTTTTTTTAAAATATAGTCCTGGCGCAGAAAAACTAACGAAAGAAATACTAAACGGACTCCAAAAATCCCGAAATAAATTTTCACCGTCCTCTAATAATATTTAGGAAAAAGTGAACATTTTTCCCGGACCTAGATGCAATTTTGAAAAACGCGCCTTTTTCCTATGCAAATAAATCCAAAAAAAATACCAAAAGTGATTTTAACATTTTTCCTCCAATATTTCTGTTATTTTGGAGAAGTCATATTATCTCCGCTCATATTTTGTATTTATAAATATTTTTAGGAGAGAAAAATAATTAGAATCACACTGTCCTCGTACCGGTATTCGAGCGAACTCAAATACGAAAACGGTAAAATTCCCAACTCTCTCCGTAGGTCCTTGAGTTGCTTAGATTTTCGAGGAACGCCACAAACAAAAATGCAAAAGCATGCAATGCAAATATGATCTATGAATAACATTCCAAATTGAAAATTTGGGATGTTACAAACCTACCCCCTTAGAATGAATCTTGCCCTCGAGATTCGACTTGGCTAGAGAACAGGTGTGGGTGGTCCTTGCGTAGATCATCTTCTCGTTCCCAGGTGGCTTCTTCCTCGGTGTGGTGACTCCACTGAACTTTGCAAAACTTGATAACCTTACTGCGAGTGACTCTGGTCGAAAATTCGAGAATCTTAACAGGCTTCTCCTCGTAGGTCAGATCACTGTCCAACTGAATTGCTTCCAGGGGTACTGTGTCTCTAAGCGGTATATCGGCCATCTCCGCGTGGCACTTCTTAAGCTGCGAAACGTGAAACACGTCGTGCACTCCTGATAATCCTTCGGGCAACTCCAACTTATAGGCAACCTCTCCCATGCGTTCCAAAACACGGTAAGGTCCCACAAATCTCGGGGCTAACTTCCCTTTTACTCCAAAATGTTTAACTCCTCGCTGAGGTGATACTCTCAAGTACGCTCTGTCTCCGATCTCATAGGCTATTTCCTTGCGCTTCGAGTCTGCATAACTCTTCTGCCTGGACTGAGCTACCTTCAGTCTATCTCGGATCAGCTTCACCTTCTCCTCAGACTCTTTGATTAAGTCTGGTCCAAACAACTATCGGTCTCCAACTTCGTCCCACGACAACGGAGTCCTACATCTCCTTCCGTATAATGCTTCGAAAGGGGCCATCTTCAAACTGGCTTGGTAATTGTTGTTGTATGAGAACTCCACGTAGGGCAAGTAGTCATCCCAACTAGATCCATAATCTAATGCACAGGCTCTTAGCATATCCTCCAAAATCTGATTGACCCTTTCAGTCTGTCCATCTGTCTGTGGGTGAAAAGCTGTGCTAAACTCTAGTCTGGTACCCAAAGTTTCATGTAACTATTTCCAGAACTTTGAGGTAAACTGGGTTCCTCTATCTGATACGATGCTCCTCGGAACTCCACGCAGACATACAATTCTGGTCATGTATATCTTTGCCAACTTTGCACTGGTATAGGTGGTTTTCACAGGGATAAAGTGGGCTACCTTCGTCAATCGGTCTACTACTACCCAGATTGAATCATATCCTGCTTTGGTCCTGGGCAATCCGGTGATAAAATCCATGCCAACCTTCTCCCACTTCCATTCGGGTATTGGCATAGGTAGTAACAATCCTGCTGGCTTCTGATGTTCTGCCTTCACTCTCTGGCATACATCACAAACTGCTACATACTCCGCAATATCCTTCTTCATACCGGTCCACCAGAAAATATCCTTCAAATCCAAATACATCTTAGTATTTCCTGGGTGAATCGAGTATGGTGAATCATGGGCCTCCTGTAAAATCAACTTCCCGATCTCCGGGTCACTAGGCACATAAACGCGGTCCTCAAACCATAAGGTGTCGTGTTCATCCTCACGAAAACCTTTAGCTCTTCCTTCGCTCATCCTCTCCTTTATAGAGACAACCTCCTTGTCAGCTTTCCGAGCTTCTCTGATTTTATCCATCAGGGTAGACTGAATTTCTGGTGTTGCTACATAGCCTCTCGGAACTATCTCCAAACGTAGTTCTCGTAGGTCCTCGGCTAACTCCTTTGGAAATATCTCCATCATTAGGGTATTGACATGGCTCTTACGGCTTAGCGCATCGGCTACTACGTTAGCCTTTCCGGGATGATAATGCAATCTCATGTCATAATCCTTAATGAGTTCCAGCCATCTCCTTTGCCTAAGATTCAACTCCTTCTGGGTGAATATATACTTCAAACTCTTGTGATCCGTATATACTTCACAATGGTTTCCAATGAGAAAATGTCTCCACGTCTTCAATGCGTGCACTACGGCTGCTAACTCCAAATCGTGGGTGGCATAGTTCAGTTCATGAGGTTTTAGTTGTCATGAAGCATACGAAACAACTCTTCCTTCCTTCATAAGAACTGCTCCAAGTCATCGACGTGAAGCGTCGCAGTACACCTCATAATCCTTATGTTGATCTAGCAGAATCAACACATGGGATGAGACCAACCTTTTCTTCAATTCCTGGAAACTGGCCTCACATTCTTCTGTCCAACTGAACTTGGTGTCCTTCTTTAACAACTCCGTCATTGGCTTTGCAATCTTTGAGAAATTCTCGATGAATCTTCGGTAGTATCCTCCGAGTCCAAGAAAACTTCGGATCTCCCCAACTGTTGTCGGTCCTTCCCAATTTGTCACGGTGTCCACCTTGGCGGGATCTACTGCTATTCCTTCTCCGGATATAACATGTCCGAGGAATCCGACTTCCTTCAACCAAAACTCACATTTGCTAAACTTGGCATATAACTGATGTTATCTGAGCTTCTCCAATACCAAACGCAAATGCTGTGCATGCTCCTCTTCATCCTTCGAGAAGATCAATATATCATCTATGAACACTACGACGAACTTATGCAAATACTCCATAAACACTTTGTTCATCAGGTTCATAAAGTATGCCGGTGCGTTCGTCAGACCAAACGACATAATGGTATACTCGTACAACCCATACCTAGTGGTAAAGTCCGTCTTAGGTATATCCTGCTCTCGGATCTTCAATTGGTGGTACCCTGATCGTAGATCGATCTTGGAAAATACCTTAGCTCCTTGCAATCTATCGAACATATCATTGATCATCGGCAATGGGTACTTGTACTTGATCGTACTTCATTCAATCCTCGGTAATCAACAACCATTCTTAACGATCCATCCTTCTTCTCCACTAGAAGTACTGGCGAACCCCAAGGCGAAGAACTTGGGCGTATAAATCCCTTATCCAGTAACTCCTTAATCTGTTTCTTAATTTCCTCCAAATCCTTTGCGGGCATCCTATATGGTCTCTTAGAAATTGGCCCGGTGCCTGGCAAAAGTTCAATCAAAACCTCTATATCTCTATCCGGTGGCATTCCTGGAAGTTCTTCTAGAAACACGTCCGGGTAATCCTTCACTACTGGCACTACCTCCTGAACAGCTCCTGACAAAGAATTTAATCTACTCCTCTTTGACTCATGCCGGGATACATACTTGATCCTTCTTCCTTCTGGCGTAGTAAGCAAAATGGTCTTGCTGGCACATTCAATATTCCCTTCATACTTAGATAACTAATCCATGCCTAATATCACATCCAGTCCTTGAGATTCCAATACTATTAGGTCCGAAGGGAAAATGTAATTACCAATCCTTAGGGGCAACTGATCACACCACGACTTAGCCATATACTCTGCTCCTGGCGAGGTTACTAACATGGGCGATCTAAGGGCTTGGGTCGACAGCTTATACTTATCCACGAATCCCCTTGTGATGTATGAATGCGATACACCAGTATCGAAAAGAACGAGTGCAGTAAAGGACTTAACTAAGAACTTACCTATAACCGCATTTGGTTGCTCCTCTACCTCCTCTATAGTTACGTGGTTCACTTGTCCTTTGTTGAACGGGTTGGGCTTCTTCCCGGCGCTTCCATTGTCGTTCCCATTCTTAACTTTTGGGCATTCATTGGCATAATGTCCATTCTTCCTGCACTTGTAACAAGTGACATGGCTGAAATCCCTCTTGGTGGGTGTGGACGGTGTAGGGCGGTTCTGGTTTCCATTGGCTCCATTCCCATTTCCATTTCCATTCTTGGTGCCATTGTGATTGTGCGAGCTACCTACTCCATGGGTATGCTAAAACTGTCCTACCATTTTAGGGGTAAAACGGGGCTTCTGCTGAGCTCCAGAGTTATACTTTCCTTGCCCATACTTCCTCTTGCGACTCTCAATCTGTTGATGCTTCCTTTCAATCATTAGGGCGCGGTCAACCAACTCCTGGTAATTATTGAAAGTTGCCACCATCAACTGTACACTCATCTCATCATTCAGCCCTTCCATGAATCTCTCCTGCTTTTTCGCATCTGTGGCCACATCATCTAGGGCATAACGAGATAGGGTACTAAACTCAACCACGTACTGAGCCACAGTACGATTTCCTTGGCGCTGATTGCGATATTCCTGCTTCTTCATACTCATTGCTCCGGTTGAGCCATGGGCGGTACGAAAGGCTTGCTGAAACTGATCCCAAGTCACATTAGCTACGGGATAAGTGGCTGTATAATTCTCCCACCATGCTACGGCTGGTCCAGACAACTGGTGTGCGGCAAATCGCACCTTCTCAGCATCCGAGCAATTGGCGGTGGTCAAATCCCTTCCAATCTTCCGTAGCCAGTCATCAGCCACTATTGGTTTGATGCTGCTAGTAAACACGGGTGGTTGCAACCTTAAGAAACGTGTTAGGTTGTCCACGGGTGGTGGTGGTGGAGGGTTGTTATTGTTGTTGTGGTTGTTCTGAGTGTTCTGGACAAGAAGTTGCATCAGGGTGTTCTGCTGCTGGATCAACTGGGTGAGCTCAGGGGGAAACTAAAATTCACGTCTTGGAGGCATCTGATGGGTGTAGAGGGAAGATATTAGAATAGAAAAGAGGTCTAAGGGAAAATCACTACCCATATGCACATGAGGCAAACACACAATCATATCACACCAATCAATTTCAAACAAGGTCTTACGAATCTAACGATCGCTACAAAAGTGCTCTAAAGCTAATATATGGAGGTAAACTACTAGTCACGGGGTGGTCATCTAAAAATATTGATCGGCAGAGGATTCCATAACATCTGCTCCAGCTTCATCTTCATAGTCTTCGTCCTTGCTATCCTCAGCTTCCGAATCTATGTCATCTATGATGATATAGTCTTCCGGTGGAATTTCCTTGGGTTCTTCTTCCTCGTCTTCTTCTCCCATGAGTATTCCTAACTTCCATGTCAAGTCATCATTCTTCTCCACAAGTATTTTCATCTCCTCCTCATATCCGTCGCGTGTAGACTTAAGTTCTTCTTCTTGCTCCAATTTCCTATTTAGGGCTTTCTTCAAATCTATCATCCCTGCACACATCTGGTGCTCCTGGCGACGAATGTGATGATTCAATTCCTGGATGAATGCTGCAATGGACCTAACCTTCCGGGTGCTGATCGTATCCCAATTCTCATCGCGGTGTCCACAAATCTGGTAGATAGTGTCCTTTAGCTCCTGTTTGTAGACTTCTCCGATCCTTCCCATAGCAATGTGGGCTACCATACTCCTGCCTAGGCTCCATGTAGGTGCATTAAAGGAAAATGCTATCAGTGGGGTGACGGGTGCAAACGTCCTTCCTGGAACTTGAGCTTGAATCAACCAACACTCCTCCTCGGGTAGAGTGGCATTATAGGTTCCGGTGAAACTTGGTAGTCCAATATTTAAATATCTTGTGACTTCCTTCAGGTGTCGTCCAAATGGTGTATCATCATCCGGTTGCATGAACTTGTTCTTTGCTTCCACCATCCTAAAGAGTAGAAAAGATGAGGAGTCAGAAAAGAGAAGAGTGAATTGTGCTCTAGGGCTTGTCTTAGTGGTCGTGTCCTACAGTCAGCATGTGCTCTGATACCATCTTGTAGCGACCAGACCTCAAACAGTCCGATCTCTGTGCATCAGTGTTATCCCTGGATCTGTAATGCTGACACGCACAGTACTTGAAGGATTTATAACAGAGTAGCAATCACACACTTATTACATCGATAATACAACGATGAATTTATTACAATAAATATGACTGAAGTCCATCTAACACGATAACAGCGGAAGGCTTGGAAGATAAGTGAGTCCATCAACTCGAGCGACATCACTGAGTATAGAACCACGACCTAAAAGGCATCTTACTCGTCGTCTGAAAAGTCTGCAACATGAAACGTTGCAGCCCGAAAACGGGTCAGCACATGGAATATGCTGGCAAGGTAACACAAGAGAATGCAATGGAAGTAAAGCTATACTATATGCAATATGGCTGGTGGAAAGCTCTATGGTTACAGTTTTTGCGTAAAGCCAATTTTTCCCTACTTCAAAGGAATAGATTTTAATTAGCTATCATGGTAGTTGAAACATCGCTGAGAAGATAGACATCCTCTCAACCCCAATTAAAGTTCATCATTAAAACCAACAATATTAAATTAGAGTAACATGATGAGATTCACATGAAAATACAATTACTAGATACTCAAGACATCCATAACCGGGGACACGGCTAATCATGATCAGTTTGTACACTCTGCAGAGGTTTGTGCACTTTTCCCACAAGACTCGATCGCATCCGTTTGGTTTCTCGCACTGCATGGTGTTTGAGAAACGGATGACCGAGACATAGTCTTTCAGAAGCGCTAGCACCTTACGATCGGGCGGACCGTACCAACCTACATCCCCTACATCTGCTAGTCCACCACTGTAAGAGTTCGCACGACTTACTCATACTATGCTAGAGCCCATAATAGCATTGTGGCTGCACCCGGAAGTTTCTAGTATGAATAATCTCATGATCCCTTTGAGCCTAGGTGGCGGTCCAAAAGAAAAACAAGCAATCACTGGAATACCCAGATGCCTCAATCCACCCAGATGTGTATTAAAGTTGCCACCTTAAGTTGAACCATTAATTAACAAACTCACATCTGTCATGGATTTCACTCACCCAATCCACGTCTACGAGCATAGCATGTCCTAACCGCAAACGTAGAAGTAACTCCCAAGGGTTTGAATGTAATTCAGGTAATAGGTACTACCTCAATCTACTTCCCAGTCCCACAAGTTAATTAATCCTACTCATGCAATGTGTGAGGGTTGAACTAACGCAATGAAAACTGGGTAATTGGAAAGTATGATCAAAGTGTTACTTGCCTTGCTGATGATCCACAAAACCTAGAGACTCAAAGTAGCAAGCGGCGCACTCCGGGTACTCTATCGCAATCAAACAAGCACACAATAAGTACTTAACTAATGCACGGGTAAAACTCAAATAATAGATCTAACCAGAAAGTTCAACTTAAGAACTCCGGTTTGCAAAAATAATCGACTCGAAAGAAGCAACGAAACTCAAACTGCAAAAGAAACGAGGTCCGGTTTACTAGTTGGCCTAAAGTCAAATTTTACAGTAGCCAAAACTTTGTTCATGTTGATTAAACGTAAAGAGGGCATCGAGACGAAGATCTGGTATTTTGATCACCTAATTCCGACTCTCGAGCGAAAAGAAAAACGAAAAACAAGATCAGGGCAGAAATCACGATCGGAATAACCGTGGATAAATACCCAGAAAAAGAAAAACAGACAAACAGGCTAACGAATGAACGTTCGCTATCTGCGGCTAACTGACGAAAACCGTTCGTTAAAACGAACGTACGGACGAACTTCTGCTAAATAACTAAACCGACGAAAAACCGAACCGATCTAATCTAAATAAAAAAACAGATCTAGGGTTTTCCTAAAAAAAATGATCAGTTTTTCGGGAAAAAAAACCAAGAACTACCTCGAGCAACGAACTCCGGCAGTCCGGCGGCGGCAAGGTGGCGGTGCTCCGGCGAGGTGGTCCGGCGGCGGCGGCGGCACGCGGCGGGGGGGCGGGCTGGCGGTGGGGCGGCGGCGGCGCGGGCAGCGGGCGGCGCGGCGGCGGTCGGCGAGGGCGGCGACGGCAGCGGCAGACGGCGGCGCTCGCGGCGGCGGCGCTAGGGTTTGCGAGGCGAGGCGGGGCTGCGGGCTGGTGGGGCTGGCGACTTGGGCCGGCGGGGCTGGCGCTTATAAAGCCCAGTCTCCCGACCCTATACGAGTCTAAGTCGGTTCACTTTTTTTTTTAAATAGAGTCTTGGCGCAGAAAAACTAACGAAAGAAATACTAAACGGACTCCAAAAATCCCGAAATAAATTTTCACCGTCCTCTAATAATATTTAGGACAAAGTGAACATTTTTCCCGGACCTAAATGCAATTTTGAAAAACGCGCCTTTTTCCTATGCAAATAAATCCAGAAAAATACCAAAAGTGATTTTAACATTTTTCCTCCAATATTTCTGTTATTTTGGAGAAGTCATATTATCTCCGCTCATATTTTGTATTTAGAAATATTTTTAGGAGAGAAAAATAATTAGAATCACACTGTCCTCGTACCGGTATTCGAGCGAACTCAAATACGAAAACGGTAAAATTCCCAACTCTCTCCGTAGGTCCTTGAGTTGCTTAGATTTTTGAGGAACTCCACAAACAAAAATGCAAAAGCATGCAATGCAAATATGATCTATGTACAACATTCCAAATTGAAAATTTGGGATGTTACGAACCTACCCCCTTAGAATGAATCTTGCCCTCGAGATTCGACTTGGCTAGAGAACAGGTGTGGGTGGTCCTTGCGTAGATCATCTTCTTATTCCCAGGTGGCTTCTTCCTCGGTGTGGTGACTCCACTGAACTTTGCAAAACTTGATAACCTTACTGCGAGTGACTCTGGTCGAAAATTCGAGAATCTTAACAGGCTTCTCCTTGTAGGTCAGATCACTATGCAACTGAATTGCTTCCAGGGGTACTGTGTCTCTAAGCGGTATATCGGCCATCTCCGCGTGGCACTTCTTAAGCTGCGAAACGTGAAACACGTCGTGCACTCCTGATAATCCTTCGGGCAACTCCAACTTATAGGCAACCTCTCCCATGCGTTCCAAAACACGGTAAGGTCCCACAAATCTCGGGGCTAACTTCCCTTTTACTCCAAAACGTTTAACTCCTCGCAGAGGTGATACTCTCAAGTACGCTCTGTCTCCGATCTCATAGGCTATTTCCTTACGCTTCGAGTCTGCATAACTCTTCTGCCTGGACTGAGCTACCTTCAGTCTATCTCGGATCAACTTCACCTTCTCCTCAGACTCTTTGATTAAGTCTGGTCCAAACAACTATCGGTCTCCAACTTCGTCCCACGACAACGGAGTCCTACATCTCCTTCCGTATAATGCTTCGAAAGGGGCCATCTTCAAACTGGCTTGGTAATTGTTTTGTATGAGAACTCCGCGTAGGGCAAGTTGTCATCCCAACTAGATCCATAATCTAATGCACAGGCTCTCAGCATATCCTCCAAAATCTGATTGACCCTTTCAGTATGTCCATCTGTCTGCGGGTGAAAAGCTGTGCTAAACTCTAGTCTGGTACCCAAAGTTTCATGTAACTGTTTCCAGAACTTTGAGGTAAACTGGGTTCCTCTATCTGATACGATGCTCCTCGGAACTCCACGCAGACATACAATTCTGGTCATGTATATCTTTGCCAACTTTGCACTGGTATAGCTGGTTTTCACAGGGATAAAGTGGGCTACCTTCGTCAATCGGTCTACTACTACCCAGATTGAATCATATCCTGCTTTGGTCCTGGGCAATCCGGTGATAAAATCCATGCCAAGCTTCTCCCACTTCCATTCGGGTATTGGCATAGGTTGTAACAATCCTGCTGGCTTCTGATGTTCTGCCTTCACTCTCTGGCATACATCACAAACTGCTACATACTCCACAATATCCTTCTTCATACCGGTCCACCAGAAAATATCCTTCAAATCCAAATACATCTTAGTATTTCCTGGGTGAATCGAGTATGGTGAATCATGGGCCTCCTGTAAAATCAACTTCCTGATCTCCGGGTCACTAGGCACATAAACGCGGTCCTCAAACCATAAGGTGTCGTTTTCATCCTCACGAAAACCTTTAGCTCTTCCTTCGCTCATCCTCTCCTTTATAGAGACAACCTCCTTGTCAGCTTTCCGAGCTTCTCTGATTTCATCCATCAGGGTAGACTGAATTTATAGTGTTGCTACATAGCCTCTCGGAACTATCTCCAAACGTAGTTCTCGTAGGTCCTCGGCTAACTCCTTTGGAAATATCTCCATCATTAGGGTATTGACATGGCTCTTACGGCTTAGCGCATCGGCTACTACGTTAGCCTTTCCGGGATGATAATGCAATCTCATGTCATAATCCTTAATGAGTTCCAGCCATCTCCTTTGCCTAAGATTCAACTCCTTCTGGGTGAATATATACGTCAAACTCTTGTGATCCGTATATACTTCACAATGGTTTCCAATGAGAAAATGTCTCCATGTCTTCAATGCATGCACTACGGCTGCTAACACCAAATCGTGGCTGGCATAGTTCAGTTCATGAGGTTTTAGTTGTCGTGAAGCATACGAAACAACTCTTCCTTCCTGCATAAGAACTGCTCCAAGTCAACGACGTGAAGCATCACAGTACACCTCATAATCCTTATGTTGATCTGGCAGAATCAACACAGGGGATGAGACCAACCTTTTCTTCAATTCCTGGAAACTGGCCTCACATTCTTCTGTCCAACTGAACTTGGTGTCCTTCTTTAACAACTCCGTCATTGGCTTTGCAATCTTTGAGAAATTCTCGATGAATCTTCGGTAGTATCCTGCGAGTCCAAGAAAACTTCGGATCTCCCCAACTGTTGTCGGTGCTTCCCAATTTGTCACGGTGTCCACCTTGGCGGGATCTACTGCTATTCCTTCTCCGGACATAACATGTCCGAGTAATCCGACTTCCTTCAACCAAAACTCACATTTGCTAAACTTGGCATATAACTGATGTTCTCTGAGCTTCTCCAATACCAAACGCAAATGCTCTGCATGCTCCTCTTCATCCTTCGAGAAGATCAATATATCATCTATGAACACTACGACAAACTTATCCAAATAATCCATAAACACTTTGTTCATCAGGTTCATAAAGTATGCCGGTGCGTTCGCCAGACCAAACGACATAACGGTATACTCGTACAACCCATACCTAGTGGTAAAGGCTGTCTTAGGTATATCCTACTCTCGGATCTTCAATTGATGGTACCCTGATCGCAGATCGATCTTGGTAAATATCTTAGCTCCTTGCAATCTATCGAACAGATCATTGATCATCGGCAATGGGTACTTGTTCTTGATCGTTACTTCATTCAATCCTCGGTAATCAACAACCATTCTTAACGATCCATCCTTCTTCTCCACTAGAAGTACTGGCGAACCCCAAGGCGAAGAACTTGGGCATATAAATCCCTTATCCAGTAACTCCTTAATCTATTTCTTAATTTCCTCCAAATCCTTTGTGGGCATCCTATATGGTCTCTTAGAAATTGGCCCGGTGCCTGGCAAAAGTTCAATCAAAAACTCTATATCTCTATGCGGTGGCATTCCTGGCAGTTCTTCTGGAAACACGTCCAGATAATCCTTCACTATTGGTACTACCTCCTGAACAACTCCTGAGAAGGAATTTAATCTACTCCTCTTTGACTCATGCCGGGATACATACTTGATCCTTCTTCCTTCCGGCGTAGTAAGCAAAATGGTCTTGGTGGCACATTCAATATTCCCTTCATACTTAGATAACCAATCCATGCCTAATATCACATCCAGTCCTTGAGATTCCAATACTATTAGGTCCGAAGGGAACATGTAATTACCAATCCTTAGGGGCAACTGATCACACCATGACTTAGCCATATACTCTGCTCCCGGCGAGGTTACTAACATGGGCGATCTAAGGGCTTGGGTCGGCAGCTTATACTTATCCACGAATCCCCTTGTAATGTATGAATGCGATGCACCAGTATCGAAAAGAACGAGTGCAGTAAAGGACTTAACTAAGAACTTACCTATAACCGCATCTGGTTGCTCCTCTACCTCCTCCATAGTTACGTGGTTCACTTGTCCTTTGTTAAACGGGTTGTGCTTCTTCCCGGCGCTTCCATTGCCGTTCCCATTCTTAACTTCTGGGCATTCATTGGCATAATGTCCATTCTTCCCGCACTTGTAACAAGTGACATGGCTGAAATCCCTCTTGGTGGGTGTGGACGGTGTAGGGCGGTTCTGGTTTCCATTGGCTCCATTCCCATTTCCATTTCCATTCTTGGTGCCATTGTGATTGTGCGAGCTACCTACTCCATGGGTATGCTGAAACTGTCCTACCATTTTAGGGGTAAAACGGGGCTTCTGCTGAGCTCCAGAGTTATACTTTCCTTGCCCATACTTCCTCTTGCGACTCTCAATCTGTTGATGCTTCCTTTCAATCATTAGGGCGCGGTCAACCAACTCCTGGTAATTATTGAAAGTTGCCACCATCAACTGTACACTCATCTCATCATTCAGCCCTTCCATGAATCTCTCCTGCTTTTTGGCATATGTGGCCACATAATCTGGGGCATAACGAGATAGGGTACTAAACTCATCCACGTACTGAGCCGCAGTACGATTTCCTTGGCGCTGATTGCGACATTCCTGCTTCTTCATACTCATTGCTCCGGTTGAGCCATGGGCGGTACGAAAGGCTTGCTGAAACTGATCCCAAGTCACATTAGCTACGGGATAAGTGGCTGTGTAATTCTCCCACCATGCTACGGCTGGTCCAGACAACTAGTGTGCGGCAAATCGCACCTTCTCAGCATTCGAGCAATTGGCGGTGATCAAATCCCTTCCAATCTTGCGTAGCCAGTCATCAGCCACTATTGGTTCGATGCTGCTAGCAAACACGGGTGGTTGCAACCTTAAGAAACGTGTCAGGTTGTCCACGGGTGGTGGTGGTGGAGGGTTGTTGTTGTTGTTGTTGTGGTTGTTCTGAGTGTTCTGGACAAGAAGTTGCATCAGGGTGTTCTGCTGCTGGATCAACTGGGTGAGCTCAGGGGGAAACTCAAATTCACGTCTTGGAGGCATCTGATGGGTGTAGAGGGAAGAGATTAGAATAGAAAAGAGGTCTAAGGGAAAATCACTACCCATATGCACATGAGGCAAACACACAATCATATCACACCAATCAATTTCAAACAAGGTCTTACGAATCTAACGATCGCTACAAAAGTGCTCTAAAGCTAATATATGGAGGTAAACTACTAGTCATGGGGTGGTCATCTAAAAATATTGATCGGCAGAGGATTCCATAACATCTACTCCAGCTTCATCTTCATAGTCTTCGTCCTTGCTATCCTCAGCTTCCGAATCTGTGTCATCTATGATGATATAGTCTTCCAGTGGAATCTCCTTGGGTTCTTATTCCTCGTCTTCTTCTCCCATGAGTATTCCTAACTTCCATGTCAAGTCATCATTCTTCTCCACAAGTATTTTCATCTCCTCCTCATATCCGTCGCGTGTAGACTTGAGTTCTTCTTCTAGCTCCAATTTCCTATTTAGGGCTTTCTTCAAATCTATCATCCCTGCACACATCTGGTGCTCCGGGCGACGAATGTGATGATTCAATTCCTGGATGAATGCTGCAATGGACCTATCCTTCCAGGTGCTAATCGTATCCCAATTCTCATCGCGGTGTCCACAAATCTGGTAGATAGTGTCCTTTAGCTCCTGTTTGTAGACTTCTCCAATCCTTCCCATAGCAATGTGGGCTACCATACTCCTGCCTAGGCTCCATGTAGGTGCATTAAAGGAAAATGCTTTGAGTGGGGTGACGGGTGCAAACGTCCTTCCTTGAACTTGAGCCTGAATCAACCAACACTCCTCCTCAGGTAGAGTGGCATTATAGGTTCCGGTGAAACTTTGTAGTCCAATATTTAAATATCTTGTGACTTCCTTCAGGTGTCGTCCAAATGGTGTATCATCATCCGGTTGCATGAACTTGTTCTTTGCTTCCACCATCCTAAAGAGTAGAAAAGATGAGGAGTCAGAAAAGAGAAGAGTGAATTGTGCTCTAGGGCTTGTCTTAGTGGTCGTGTCCTACAGTCAGCGTGTGCTCTGATACCATCTTGTAGCGACCAGACCTCAAACAGTCCGATCTCTGTGCATCAGTGTCATCCCTGGATCAGTAATGCTGACACGCACAGTACTTGAAGGATTTATAACAGAGTAGCAATCACACACTTATTACATCGATAATACAACGATGAATTTATTACAATAAATATGGCTGAAGGCCATCTAACACGATAACAGTGGAAGGCTTGGAAGATAAGTGAGTCCATCAACTCGAGCGACATCACTGAGTATAGAACCAGGACCTAAAAGGCATCTTACTCGTCGTCTGAAAAGTCTGCAACATGAAACGTTGCAGCCCGAAAACGGGCCAGCACATGGAATATGCTGGCTAGGTAACACAAGAGAATGCAATGGAAGTAAAGCTATACTATATGCAATATGGCTGGTGGAAAGCTCTATGGTTACAGTTTTTCCGTAAAGCCAATTTTTCCCTACTTCAAAGGAATTGATTTTAATTAGCTATCATGGTAGTTGAAACATCGTTGAGAAGATAGACATCCTCTCAACCCCAATTAAAGTTCATCATTAAACCCAACAATATTAAATTAGAGTAACATGATGAGATTCACATGAAAATACAATTACTAGATACTCAAGACATCCATAACCGGGGACACGGCTAATCATGATCAGTTTGTACACTCTGCAGAGGTTTGTGCACTTTTCCCACAAGACTCGATCGCCTCCGTTTGGTTTCTCGCACTGCATGGTGTTTGAGAAACGGATGACCGAGACATAGTCTTTCAGAAGCACTAGCACCTTACGATCGGGCGGACCATACCAACCTACATCCCCTACATCTGCTAGTCCACCACTGTAAGAGTTCGCACGACTTACTCATACTATGCTAGAGCCCATAATAGCATTGTGGCTGCACACGGAAGTTTCTAGTATGAATAATCTCATGATCCCTTTGAGCCTGGGTGGCGGTCCAAAAGAAAAACAAGCAATCACTGGAATACCCAGATGCCTCAATCCACCCAGATGTGTATTAAAGTTGCCACCTTAAGTTGAACCATTAATTAACAAACTCACATCTGTCATGGATTTCACTCACCCAATCCACGTCTACGAGCATAGCATGTCCTAACCGCAAACGTAGAAGTAACTCCCAAGGGTTTGAATGTAATTCAGGTAATAGGTACTACCTCAATCTACTTCCCAGTCCCACAAGTTAATTAATCCTACTCATGCAATGTGTGAGGGTTGAACTAACGCAATGAAAACTGGGTAATTGGAAAGTATGATCAAAGTGTTACTTGCCTTGCTGATGATCCACAAAACCTAGAGACTCAAAGTAGCAAGCGGCGCACTCCGGGTACTCTATCGCAATCAAACAAGCACACAATAAGTACTTAACTAATGCACGGGTAAAACTCAAATAACAGATCTAACCAGAAAGTTCAACTTAAGAACTCCGGTTTGCAAAAAGAATCAACTCGAAAGAAGCAACGAAACTCAAACTGCAAAAGAAACGAGCTCCGTTTACTAGTTGGCCTAAAGTCAAATTTTACAGTAGCCAAAACTTTGTTCAAGTTGATTAAACGTAAAGAGGGCATCGAGACGAAGATCTGGGATTTTGAATCACCTGATTCTGACTCTCGAGCGAAAAGAAAAACGAAAAATAAGATCAGGGCAGAACTCGCGATCGGAATAACAGCGGATAAATACCCCGAAAAAGAAAAACGGACGAACAGGCTAACGAACGAACGTTCGCTGTCTGCGGCTAACTGACGAAAACCGTTCGTTAAAACGAACGTCCGCTAAATAACTAAACCGACGAAAAGCCGAACCGATCTAATCTAAATAAAAAAACAGATCTAGGGTTTTCCTAAAAAAACGATCGGTTTTTCGGGAAAAAAACCAAGAACTACCTCGAGCAACGAACTCCGGCGGTCCGGCGGCGGCGAGGTGGCGGTGCTCCGGTGAGGTGGTCCGGCGGCGGCGGCGACACGCGGCGGGGCGACGGGCTGGCGGTGGGGCGGGCAGCGGGCGGCGCGGCGGCGGTCGGCGAGGGCGGCGACGGCAGCGGCAGGCGGCGGCGCTCGCGGCGGCGGCGCTAGGGTTTGCGAGGCGAGGCGGGGCTGCGGGCTGGCGGGGCTGGCGACTTGGGCCGGCGGGGCTGGCGCTTATAAAGCCCAGTCTCCCGACCCTATACGAGTCTAAGTCGGTTCACTTTTTTTTAAATAGAGTCCTGGCGCAGAAAAACTAACGAAAGAAATACTAAACGGACTCCAAAAATCGCGAAATAAATTTTCACCGTCCTCTAATAATATTCTGCCTTCACTCTCTGGCATACATCACAAACTGCTACATACTCCACAATATCCTTCTTCATACCGGTCCACCAGAAAATATCCTTCAAATCCAAATACATCTTAGTATTACCTGGGTGAATCGAGTATGGTGAATCATGGGCCTCCTGTAAAATCAACTTCCTGATGTCCGGGTCACTAGGCACATAAACGCGGTCCTCAAACCATAAGGTGTCGTGTTCATCCTCACGAAAACCTTTAGCTCTTCCTTCGCTCATCCTCTCCTTTATAGAGACAACCTCCTTGTCAGCTTTCCAAGCTTCTCTGATTTCATCCATCAGGGTAGACTGAATTTCTAGTGTTGCTACATAGCCTCTCAGAACTATCTCCAAACGTAGTTCTCGTAGGTCCTCGGCTAACTCCTTTGGAAATATCTCCATCATTAGGGTATTGACATGGCTCTTACGGCTTAGCGCATCGGCTACTACGTTAGCCTTTCCGGGATGATAATGCAATCTCATGTCATAATCCTTAATGAGTTCCAGCCATCTCCTTTGCCTAAGATTCAACTCCTTCTGGGTGAATATATACTTCAAACTCTTGTGATCCGTATATACTTCACAATGGTTTCCAATGAGAAAATGTCTCCACGTCTTCAATGCGTGCACTACGGCTGCTAACTCCAAATCGTGGGTGGCATAGTTCAGTTCATGAGGTTTTAGTTGTCGTGAAGCATACGAAACAACTCTTCCTTCCTGCATAAGAACTGCTCCAAGTCAACGACGTGAAGCATCGCAGTACACCTCATAATCCTTATGTTGATCTGGCAGAATCAACACAGGGGATGAGACCAACCTTTTCTTCAATTCCTGGAAACTGGCCTCACATTCTTCTGTCCAACTGAACTTGGTGTCCTTCTTTAACAACTCCGTCATTGGCTTTGCAATCTTTGAGAAATTCTCGATGAATCTTCGGTAGTATCCTGCGAGTCCAAGAAAACTTCGGATCTCCCCAACTGTTGTCGGTGCTTCCCAATTTGTCACAGTGTCCACCTTGGCGGGATCTACTGCTATTCCTTCTCCGGATATAACATGTCCGAGGAATCCGACTTCCTTCAACCAAAACTCACATTTGCTAAACTTGGCATATAACTGATGTTCTCTGTGCTTCTCCAATACCAAACGCAAATGCTCTGCATGCTCCTCTTCATCCTTCGAGAAGATCAATATATCATCTATGAACACTACGACAAACTTATCCAAATACTCCATAAACACTTTGTTCATCAGGTTCATAAAGTATGCCGGTGCGTTCGCCAGACCAAACGACATAACGGTATACTCGTACAACCCATACCAAGTGGTAAAGGCTATCTTAGGTATATCCTGCTCTCGGATCTTCAATTGGTGGTACCCTGATCGCAGATCGATCTTGGTAAATATCTTAGCTCCTTGCAATCTATCGAACAGATCATTGATCATCGGCAATGGGTACTTGTTCTTGATCGTTACTTCATTCAATCCTCGGTAATCAACAACCATTCTTAACGATCCATCCTTCTTCTCCACTAGAAGTACTGGCGAACCCCAAGGCGAAGAACTTGGGCATATAAATCCCTTATCCAGTAACTCCTTAATCTATTTCTTAATTTCCTCCAAATCCTTTGCGGGCATCCTATATGGTCTCTTAGAAATTGGCCCTGTGCCTGGCAAAAGTTCAATCAAAAACTCTATATCTCTATCCGGTGGCATTCCTGGCAGTTCTTCTGGAAACACGTCCGGATAATCCTTCACTACTGGCACTACCTCGTGAACAACTCCTGAGATAGATTTTAATCTACTCCTCTTTGACTCATGCCGGGATACATACTTGATCCTTCTTCCTTCCGGCGTAGTAAGCAAAATGGTCTTGCTGGCACATTCAATATTCCCTTCATACTTAGATAACCAATCCATGCCTAATATCACATCTAGTCCTTGAGATTCCAATACTATTAGGTCCGAAGGGAAAATGTAATTACCAATCCTTAGGGGCAACTGATCACACCATGACTTAGCCATATACTCTGCTCCCGGCGAGGTTACTAACATGGGTGATCTAAGGGCTTGGGTCGGCAGCTTATACTTATCCACGAATCCCCTTGTAATGTATGAATGCGATGCACCAGTATCGAAAAGAACGAGTGCAGTAAAGGACTTAACTAAGAACTTACCTATAACCGCATCTGGTTGCTCCTCTACCTCCTCCATAGTTACGTGGTTCACTTGTCCTTTGTTGAACGGGTTGTGCTTCTTCCCGGCGCTTCCATTGCCGTTCCCATTCTTAACTTCTGGGCATTCATTGGCATAATGTCTATTCTTCCCGCACTTGTAACAAGTGAGATGGCTGAAATCCCTCTTGGTGGGTGTGGACGGTGTAGGGCGGTTCTGGTTTCCATTGGCTCCATTCCCATTTCCATTTCCATTCTTGGTGCCATTGTGATTGTGCGAGCTACCTACTCCATGGGTATGCTGAAACTGTCCTACCGTTTTAGGGGTAAAACGGGGCTTCTGCTGAGCTCCAGAGTTATACTTTCCTTGCCCATACTTCCTCTTGCGACTCTCAATCTGTTGATGCTTCCTTTCAATCATTAGGGCGCGGTCAACCAACTCCTGGTAATTATTGAAAGTTGCCACCATCAACTGTACACTCATCTCATCATTCAGCCCTTCCATGAATCTCTCCTGCTTTTTGGCATATGTGGCCTGATACGTCCAAAACGTATCTATAATTTCTGCTTGCTCCATGCCTCTTTTGTGTGATATTGCTATGATATTTATGCACTTCCATACACTTTTGATCATATTTGGACTAACCTATTAACTCAGTGCACCACAGTGCCAGTTCCTGTTTTCTGTTGTTTTTCTATTTCAGGTTTCCCCCATATTAAAAGTGCCCTAAAAATTCCGGAAAAAATACAGGAAAAATCAGCGTATCGGGAGCTTCCAGAAAAACCAAGGCAGGGCCGAGGGGAGCCTGGGTGGCCCAGGCGGCCACCCGGCGCGGCCCCACCCCCGGCCGCGCCAGGGGGGCGCCTGGGGCCCCACCTCCGCCTCTGGTGACCCCCTTTTGCATATATATTGCTCGCGTCCCGAAACCCTCGAGGACGGAACCCTTTTTCGCGATCTCATCTCTGTTCCGCCGCCGCCGGGCTTCCAAGATCGGAGCACCAGGAGAACTCTTCCCGGCACCCTGCCGGAGGGGAGAACCACCACCGGGAGCTTCTCCACCACCATGGACGCTTCCCGGATGAGTTGTGAGTAGTCTCCCTTGGACCATGGGTCCATGACCAGTAGCTATGTGATGTTCTCCTCCCCTCTTTGTTCTTCATCGATTAGAGCTCGTGAGCTGCCCTACATGATCGAGGCACATATGTAATCTTTATGCTGTTGCTCTGCTGAGTTTGTTGGGATCCGATGGATTATGAGATTATGTTCATATTGTGTGTGAGTAATATATTTGATTCACCTCTTTTATATTTATGTTCTTGAGTAATTCTTGCATGTTCTCCGTTGCTATTTATTGCTTTGGCCGAGTAGTAGGTAGTAACTCCAAGAGGGAACGTTATGCTTGATTGTGGGTTCATGCCCCTCGATGACTAGCTTGAGTGACAGAAACATGAGTCTAGGGGATGTGCTGTTGCCACAAGGGGGAAAACAACGGTGCTTGTACTTGCGGGTGCAAGGATTGTTTACTTTACACAAAGTTCTTTTAATGCAGTTGTCTGTTGCTTTGAGTTTACACTTTGGGTGGGACTCGCAACTTAATACCAGAGAGATGTTCTAGATAGATATATCAAGGTGGATGATTAGTAGTAGATGCAGATGGATTTCGGTCTACTTGCCTTGGCGTACCGCCCATGCTTTTGAGCCTCTACCTTTCTGTACAGCATAGTTAGCATTTTTTTGCGCACATAATCCTGTCAATTGCCCAGCTGTAATTTGTTTACCTCGCTTAGCTGTTTTATCGTCTTTTGGGAGAGAGACATCACTAGTAAACATCATGGGACTCCGGTCCATATTACCATCACTGATCACACCCGCTATTTACTTCCTGTTCTTATTTCCTAGTTGCAGTCATACCTATCACTATTACCTCTTGTGTTTGATCCTTTGTAAATGACAAGGCCGGAGGGATTGACAACCTCTCTGTACTCGTTGGGAGCAAAGTTATTTGTATCTGTGTGCAGGTCATGTCAAGCAAAAGTTTCTGGCGCTATTGACACCTTCTTGTCGACCCTCGGAGTCTCACGGGATTCGATCCTTGGTATCTTTGCCAAGGGAAATTTGCCGCTACGCTACATCTCAAACCTTCCACTTGGGGTAACCAACGAGGGGCGAGAAGCCATCATGGCCACATCATCTGGGGCATAACGAGATAGGGCACTAAACTCATCCACGTACTGAGCCACAGTACGATTTCCTTGGCGCAGATTGCGAAATTCATGCTTCTTCATACTCATTGCTCCGGTTGAGACATGGGCGGTACGAAAGGCTTGCTGAAACTGATCCCAAGTCACATTGGCTACGGGATAAGTGGCTGTGTAATTCTCCCACCATGCTGCGGCTGGTCCAGACAACTAGTGTGCGGCAAATCGCACCTTCTCAGCATCCGAGCAATTGGCAGTGGTCAAATCCCTTCCAATCTTGCGTAGCCAGTCATCAGCCACTTTTGGTTCGATGCTGCTAGCAAACACGGGTGGTTGCAACCTTAAGAAACGTGTCAGGTTGTCCACGGGTGGTGGTGGTGGAGGGTTGTTGTTGTTGTTGTGGTTGTTCTGAGTGTTCTGGACAAGAAGTTGCATCAGGGTGTTCTGCTGCTGGATCAACTGGGTGAGCTCAGGGAGGAACTCAAATTCACGTCTTGGAGGCATCTGATGGGTGTAGAGGGAAGAGATTAGAATAGAAAAGAGGTCTAAAGGAAAATCACTACCCATATGCACATGAGGCAAACACACAATCATATCACACAAATCAATTTCAAACAAGGTCTTACGAATCTAATGATCGTTACAAAAGTGCTCTAAAGCTAATATATGGAGGTAAACTACTAGTCACAGGGTGGTCATCTAAAAATATTGATCGGCAGAGGATTCCATAACATCTGCTCTAGCTTCATCTTCATAGTTTTCGTCCTTGCTATCCTCAGCTTCCGAATCTGTGTCATCTATGATGATATAGTCTTCCGGTGGAATCTCCTTGGGTTCTTCTTCCTCGTCTTCTTCTCCCATGAGTATTCCTAACTTCCGTGTCAAGTCATCATTCTTCTGCACAAGTATTTTCATCTCCTCCTCATATCCGTCGCGTGTAGACTTGAGTTCTTCTTCCAGCTCCAATTTCCTATTTAGGGCTTTCTTCAAATCTATCATCCCTGCACACATCTGGTGCTCCTGGCGATGAATGTGATGATTCAACTCCTGGATGAGTGCTGCAATGGACCTATCCTTCCGGGTGCTGATCATATCCCAATTCTCATCGCGGCGTCCACAAATCTGGTAGATAGTGTCCTTTAGCTCCTGTTTGTAGACTTCTCCGATCCTTCCCATAGCAATGTGGGCTACCATACTCCTGCCTAGGCTCCATGTAGGTGCATTAAAGGAAAATGCTATGAGTGGGGTGACGGGTGCAAACGTCCTTCCTGGAACTTGAGCTTGAATGAACCAACACTCCTCCTCAGGTAGAGTGGCATTGTAGGTTCCGGTGAAACTTGGTAGTCCAATATTTAAATATCTTGTGACTTCCTTCATGTGTCGTCCAAATGGTGTATCATCATCCGGTTGCATGAACTTGTTCTTTGCTTCCACCATCCTAAAGAGTAGAAAAGATGAGGAGTCAGAAAAGAGAAGAGTGAATTGTGCTCTAGGGCTTGTCTTAGTGGTCGTGTCCTACAGTCAGCGTGTGCTCTGATACCATCTTGTAGCGACCAGACCTCAAACACCCCGATCTCTGTGCATCAGTGTCATCCCTGGATCAGTAATGCTAACACGCACAGTACTTGAAGGATTTATAACAGAGTAGCAATCACACACTTATTACATCGATAATCCAACGATAAATTTATTACAATAAATATGGCCGAAGGCCATCTAACACGATTACAGTGGAAGGCTTGGAAGATAAGTGAGTCCATCAACTCGAGCGACATCACTGAGTATAGAACCACGACCTAAAAGGCATCTTACTCGTCGTCTGAAAAGTCTGCAACATGAAACGTTGCAGCTCGAAAACGGGTCAGCACATGGAATATGCTGGCAAGGTAACACAAGAGAATGCAATGGAAGTAAAGCTATACTATATGCAATATGGCTGGTGGAAAGCTCTATGGTTACAGTTTTTGCGTAAAGCCAATTTTTCCCTACTTCAAAGGAATTGATTTTAATTAGCTATCATGGTAGTTGAAACATCGTTGAGAAGATAGACATCCTCTCAACCCCAATTAAAGTTCATCATTAAACCCAACAATATTAAATATTTAAATTAGAGTAACATGATGAGATTCACATGAAAATACAATTACTAGATACTCAAGACATCCATAACCGGGGACACGGCTAATCATGATCAGTTTGTACACTCTGCAGAGGTTTGTGCACTTTTCCCACAAGACTCGATCGCCTCCGTTTGGTTTCTCGCACTGCATGGTGTTTGAGAAACGGATGACCGAGACATAGTCTTTTAAAAGCGTTAGCACCTTACGATCGGGCGGACCGTACCAACCTACATCCCCTACATCTGCTAGTCCACCACTGTAAGAGTTCGCACGACTTACTCATACTATGCTAGAGCCCATAATAGCATTGTGGCTGCACACGGAAGTTTCTAGTATGAATAATCTCATGATCCCTTTGAGCCTGGGTGGCGGTCCAAAAGAAAAACAAGCAATCACCGGAATACCCAGATGCCTGAATGCACCCAGATGTGTATTAAAGTTGCCACCTTAAGTTGAACCATTAATTAACAAACTCACATCTGTCATGGATTTCACTCACCCAATCCACATCTCCGACCATAGCATGTCCTAACCGCAAACGTAGAAGTAACTCCCAAGGGTTTGAATGTAATTCAGGTAATAGGTACTACCTCAATCTACTTCTCAATCCCACAAGTTAATTAATCCTACTCATGCAATGTGTGAGGGTTGAACTAATGCAATGAAAACTGGGTAATTGGAAAGTATGATCAAAGTGTTACTTGCCTTGCTGATGATCCGCAAAACCTAGAGACTCAAAGTAGCAAGCGGCGCACTCCGGGTACTCTATCGCAATCAAACAAGCACACAATAAGTACTTAACTAATGCACGGGTAAAACTCAAATAAGAGATATAACCAAAAAGTTCAACTTAAGAACTCGGGTTTGCAAAAAGAATCAACTCGAAAGAAGCAACGAAACTCTAACTGCAAAAGAAACGAGCTCCGGTTGACTAGTTGGCCTAAAGTCAAATTTTACAGTAGCCAAAACTTTGTTCATGTTGATTAAACGTAAAGAGGGCATCGAGATGAAGATCTTGGATTTTGAATCACCTAATTCCGACTCTCGAGCGAAAAGAAAAAACGAAAAACAAGATTAGGGCAGAAATCGCGATCGGAATAACCGCGTATAAATACCCCGAAAAAGAAAAACGGACGAACATGCTAACGAACGAACGTTCGCTGTCTGCGGCTAACTAACGAAAACCGTTCATTAAAACGAACGTACGGACGAACGTCCGCTAAATAACAAAACCGATGAAAAACCGAACCGATCTAATCTAAATAAAAAAACAGATCTAGGGTTTTTCTAAAAAAAACCGATCAATTTTTTGGGAAAAAAAACCGAGAACTACCTCGAGCAACGAACTCCGGCGGGATCTCCGGCGATCCGGCGGTGCTCCGGCGAGGTGGTCCGGCGGCGGCGGCGGGCGGGCGACGGGGCGGCGGCGGCACGGGCGACGGGCGGCGCGGCGGCGGTCGGGGAGGGCGGCGACGGCAACGGCAGGCGGCGGCGACGCGCAGCGCGGCGGCGGCGGGCGGCGGGCGGCGGCGCTTGCGGCGGTGGCGCTAGGGTTTGCGGGGCGAGGCAGGGCTGCGGGCTGGCCGGGCTGGCGACTTGGGCCGGCGGGGCTGGCGCTTATAAAGCCCAGTCTCCCGACCCTATACGAGTCTAAGTCGGTTCACTTTTTTTTTAAATAGAGTCCTGGCGCAGAAAAACTAACGAAAGAAATACTAAACGGACTCCAAAAATCCTGAAATAAATTTTCACCGTCCTCTAATAATATTTAGGACAAAGTGAACATTTTTACCGGACCTAAATGCAATTTTGAAAAACGTGCCTTTTTCCTATGCAAATAGATCCGCAAATAAATCCAGAAAAATACCAAAAGTGATTTTAACATTTTTCCTCCAATATTTCTGTTATTTTGGAGAAGTCATATTATCTCCGCTCATATTTTGTATTTAGAAATATTTTTAGGAGAGAAAAATAATTAGAATCACAATGTCCTCGTACCGGTATTCGAGCGAACTCAAATACGAAAACGGTAAAATTCCCAACTCTCTCCGTAGGTCCTTGAGTTGCTTAGAATTTCGAGGAACGCCACAAAAAAAATGCGAAAGCATGCAATGCAAATATGATATATGTATAACATTCCAAATTGAAAATTTGGGATGTTACAGCAAGACAGTTCGGACTTAAGATATTTCAAATGCCAACATGATGCATATGAGTATTCCAACAAAAATGCGACCGGATGGAAAATATTAGTGTGATGTATGCAACAATAGAAGTCGGGCGGTGATCCTCCCGAAATCCAAAAGATAAAAATAGAAGGAGACCAAACGAGTGTCTGAGTGACGCCTCGTGAGAAATAATAAAGGAAAACAGGCCTCAGTCGGGCGTCTGAGCGACACCACATAAAGGGCTGATAGCAAAATAATTAACAAGAATGCCTCAGTCGGACGTCTGAGCGACATCGCATAAAGGGCTTTTAAATAAAAAGAACGCCACAATCGGACGTCTGAGCGACATCACATAAAGGGCTTATAAAGAAAAAGAATGGCACACTCGAACGTCTGGGCGACATCACATAATGGGCTTATAAAAAGAATGCCACAGTCGGACGTCTGGGCGACATCACATAAAGGGCTTATAAATAAAAAGAATGCCATAGTCGGACGTCTGGGCGACATCACATAAAGGACTTATAAATAACAATAGTATAATGATGAAATACTTCTGGAAGTAAATCAATTCAGAGGTAATTGGTGAGTTCATCTACCAAATGAACTTGACGAAATCACTACTCTTGTTACCATCAAGAATTTACTAGAGAGGGTCACCGGGTTGACACGAAGATTGACCCTAGGCCATAAACATGGCTACTGGAAGAATTTAACTCTGTAGAGCTTGTACTATTAACTCATAGCCAACGGATTCTACTAGCCACGGGGACTAGTTCCGTCTACGGTGTTTAAGCAGAAACCCAACTAACCAGTACACACCCATTTTACATCCTGTTGTCCGGAATCACCCGTGACAACGTTCACGAAAAACTTTAAGATGGGGAGGCTACAACCTCGCATAGCATGGGATCAAATTTATATATGCGCGCTCTAAGGGGTGCCCCCCTCTCGGTCCCAACCGGAAACACCCATGCCCCCTGACCGGATGACGGGCTTTAATACAGGGCCATGGAAACCTCATCCTGGCCCCTCTACTTGGTGTGTACTCGGGAAGTGGTTTATAACTGACTAGACCGCAATCTTAACAGACGGCCTATGATAGTACCAAAAAGGAGACGAACGGAATCACGACATGATCTCCGTTGATACTGAGTTAACCAACTACTGGCATGCTCCAACAATACCAGCATACCACCCATCATGTCCCCACATGATCGAGGTGGTTCAACATTATCATTTGGGGCTCACCCGAAGCTTGCTTGCATGAAATATAACCATACACAAAAGCTTATATGCCCATGCTTATGAAAAGAACTACTCGAGCAAACATGCAACACACTCATCGTATCAATGGTTCAAAAATGCTTGCCTGGTTCTGAGAAGTCGAAGTCTAACTCGGTGAGGTTCGCGGCTCCGTCACGTCCTTCGGTATCTACGTATTCAAACAAATGGATACTATCATAAATACCGCGTGTGCAAATAAAGTTGCTCCAAAAATTTCGACATAAATATTACAAAAAACTAGATAGAAAACTAAAGAGGACAGAAAAAGAATCAACTCAAAATCATCTTTAGTTTAAAAGATATTAGAGTTTCTGCCCAGGGACTCATCTGTAATGAAACAGAAAAGTTCGAGGGGCTAGAACAGAAAACAGCAAAGCGAACCGGTACGCAGTATGCCAACTGAAGAAGAAAACGTACTTTGCCCGAAGGCGCTTACAGAAAAACGGTTCGGGGGAGAGGTGAGAGGCTGACGAGGGGACCCACTCGTCGGGTTTGAACTCTAGGACAGAGTCGCGCCGGCGCTAGGTGCTGCGGTGGTCGCCGGCGCCGATCAACGGCGAGCTAGGGGAGAAAAGGGTACGTACAGCTTCTCGGTGATCTTCCGTGTCGATTGGTGGTGGAGTTGAGCGTCGGCGAGCCCCACGTTGACGGCGACCCTGTCTCCGGCGGACGGCGGCTCGGGTGGTCGTGGGCCTCGTCGGAGAGGATCTTCGGGGTCAAATTGGAGTGGGGGTCAGGTTTAGGTAGGTGTTAGGGTGCTACGCTCGAGTCCACGGCGGTGGAGGAGCTCTCACCGGAGCGAACGCAGCTGGAGCCCGAGGCGGACGAAGTTGGCCGGAGTTGGAGAAGAAGGGCCCCTCGAGGCTCTTCCAGAGGTTGGGCGCGGTCCAGGGAGATGATGGAGGTGTGCGGGCTCGAGAACGAGCTCGGGGGTGCTTTATATAGCCGGCCCGAGGCGGTTGCCGTGAACGGGATAAGTCCGGCGAGCGATTACGGCGATGTAGTGGCTGGACGGCGGGTTTAGGGGCTTGAGCATCGACTATGAGGTGTAGTGGTTCCATTCCCGTGCCTAACTCAGCGGGGGAGAGATGATCACGGGCTGTCCTCGACGGAACGGCCGTGCGGCACGTCGGCGGCAGAAAACGCGCTCTGCGCGCGCCAGGCCACGGCGACGGTGCGGCAGGCGTGCGCTGGCAGTGGAGATGGCCACGCGGAGCACTGGGGTGGCTTGGGCGGCGCCCAACGGCGTTGAGTCGCGGGGTGGCTTCTGTCAGCCGCCACGGGCGGTTCTGTTGTCGTGGAAGTCGCTGGCGTGGCCGGGCCAGGGCGCCACCGACGCCCAGAAGCAGCCAAGCGAGCGTGCGGCGCGATGGATAATCTGGAGGTGCAGTGTGCGTCGATCCAAGGTAGGTACTGGTGAGATTGTTGCTGTGTCTGACGAACTGACGAACAGTCGAACTGTACTGTCGACAGTTTCAGTTAACAGTTTCTGAACCTGACAGTACAGTGCATGCTATGTGTTTGACGAAATTATTTTGGCATGTGGGAAATGTTTCTGGGGCTGATATTTGGTGGAGTGGCCTCTTGATGTATCTAGAGGCTGCCTGATTTTTCACAGAATTTTGGGAAAAGGATAAATATGAATTTCACCAAAATTTGCAAATCTGGTCCAAACTTGCATCAGGTGAAATTTGAAAATTTTGAACTGTGGACCAGTGAAACAATATGGATCTAGGTTGTGGGTACTAAGGACTATCTAGGAAAGTTTGTTTGGAATCAAATAACAAGATGGATATGGTGGTTCCTTTGTAAATCACCAAGGTCCACTATAAAAGACAGAAATAGTTTTTGGAGTGAAATAAATAGAGGAAAAATCCCAATAAGGTCAAAACTCACTGGAATTGATGAGAGACTTGTCCTAGGGTGTGAAGAGGGTCTTGGAGAGAAATATTTCTGTTGGGGTCATGGCAAGATGAAGGTTGGAGGGGAAGATAAGTCCAAGGTCAAACCTGAGAGGTATAAATCAAGAAGGGGAGAATTCAAACAACCTCTTTTGAAACTCAACTTGTACTTGAGCCAACACAAGAGAAAACCTTCAAGATCAAAAACCAAGCTTGAGAAAACACATAAACTTTGGCCAGGAGAGATTTTAGAAGGGTCTTAAGAAAAGATCAAACAACCCCCTTCCAAAAGGCCAAAAGTTTGGAAGAAAAACCAAACTCAAAAATTTGGGGTGTTACACATCCCTGAATTTTACATGAGTTGTGCAAAGATACCATACTTGAGATCATTCTAGTATGCGTTTATGTCCTTAAGTTGTGCCTCGACACGTGGGGGACATAGCCGCATACTGGGCATTACAAGTTGGTATTAGAGCCTTCTCCGACCTAGGAGCCCCCTGATTGATCGAATCATTGACGGTTTAGTCTAGGCACACACATAAAAATGTTTTGAGTCCTATATATATATATATATCAGGGAGTAGGATTTCTTTTTACTCCTCATCCCTTCATTGCTCTGGTGAGGACTCCTGACGTTGTTCTATCTCCTCTACTCTCAAAAATTCACTAAAATATTTTTTAGGATCACGCGAGTATTGTTTGGATTGTTCTGATATCTTTGTGACGAGAACATTGTTCTCGATGCCTCCTGTCATTTAGGGGTTGTGGCAGTGTCCCGGGGAGTTGAGCTCCGAGGTATTGTCATCACAAATATATCGTAGCGGTTCTAGAATACTTAAGACGGCCGACATCGAAAACTCTTCTATGCGGTTGGTGGTGATATAACCCTGACGTCACCCAGTACTGGGGAGATAGTTCGGGAGTATTGCCGCAGCTAGTATAGCGGATGCGTTTCGAAGGTCTGAGGTAAACAGTTTCCGAGGATGACTGGTTATGTGTTGACGGATGGATACAGCTGGATGTAGGTTTAGAGTTGAGTGTGCGGTGCTTCCCCTGTATCCCAAACACCACATTGCATAATCGGAAACCTTCGGGAATTAATAGGTGGGTTCTTCAAGTAGCTTGTAGGCATTCTTCCAACGAGTGCATGGTTTGAGGTTTCTGGTTCAACATCGAGTGAAGAGGTTTCATGGGCGTTGTTCCAATTGGGAGTTGCATCTTAAAGGGTCCTTGGCTATGCTGATCCGGGGATTGCAACACCCTTTGTAACACGTTCCATGGGGCAGTCAACACGAACAGGTGGGACGAAGCTTCTATCATGTATTTGTTCCATCTGCACCTTGTTGTTTTTATTTTATCTTTTGTTCTCCCAAGTGGCTTCTCGAGAAGATTGTTGTACCATTAAACTGTTGAATTTATTCGTTCATTTTGTTCGAATGCTCATTGTGAAGACTTATGCTGCAAATTTCTAGCCGTTGATTCAGCTTATCTTTTTGCATCAATGGCTAACGGTTGTCATCATATTCAGGATGGCTCCCAAGAGGGTTCCCAACCCAAACCAAGAGGGTGAAGAAGAGCGTCCTCCTTCCCCTCCTCCTCCTTCTGGGGCATCGAGAACAATTATGCAAGCGACCAACCAGAACACCCAGATGCTCATGCAGATGATGCAGAACTTTCAAGCCAACCAAGCAAATCAAGGCAATCATGGGAACCAAGGCCAAGGCAATCTGTTCAATCAACCTCACTTTGCGACACTGAACCAATTCCTGGCAAACCAACCAAAGTCGTTCAGATGCTGTGTGGACCCGCTAGATGCTGAAGATTGGATCACATACATCAAAAAGCACTTTGAATGCAGTAACGTGAGGCCTGAGGATTATGTCAAGTTTGCCGCTTTCCAACTCAAAGATCAAGCTGCTGATTGGTGGCAACAATACAAAGATTCCATAGGTGGTCGTGAGATCTCGGGGACTAATTTCTGCAGAGATTTCCATTCTCATCACATCCCAACCAGTGTCATTGAAGGCATGCGTGAGCAATTCCGCAACCTGAAGCAAGGCACCATGTCCGTCTATCAATACAATGTTAAGTTGCCCATTATGCGAAGCAAGACATCCCCGATGCCAAGAGCAAGATATATCAGTTCCGAGGTGGTCTGAAAGATGAACTCCAACTTGCTCTCACCTTGTTCGAGCCGGATGAATTTGATCAATTCTACAATATGGCTCTCAAGCAATAGGCAGCTCAGCTCAAGTGTGAAGCTTCCAAAAAGAGGATTAGAGATGTTGTTCACTCCTCCTCTTCCTCTCAAGTGGTTGCCAAGCAGTAGAAGTTCTGGCTACCGCCTCCTCCAGTGATCCGTCCTCCATGAAACAACAAGCACCCAGGTGGTCGTGGATTCTCCCACCCACCCAACCCAAGCAATCAGTCCAAGCCTCAGTTTCAAGCTTCAAGATCAAGTGGTCCTTATCATCGGCCTCTCTCAGAAGTTACTTGCAACAAGTGTTCTTAGAAGGGTCACTATGCCAACAAGTGTCCCAACCCAAGGCGCCTTCCGCCTCCTCCACCTGTCAGCAATGCTATTGTCAAGCACAATCCCAAGGTTGCAAGAGTGAATCTGATGAATGCAGCTCAAGCAGAGAATTCTTCAGATGTGATACTTGGCAATCTTCCAGTTAACCTTAAACCTGCTAAAGTTTTGTTTGATTCTGGTGCATCACATTCCTTCATGTCATATCCATTTGCATCCAAGCACAATGTAGGCACAGTGGCTTTACCAAGGGAGTTATCAATTACTTCTCCGGGAAAATAAATGAATTATAGCTTGTATGTTCCGGATATATCTATTCACATGGGCGATTATAGTTTTCTGGTTACTCCGGTTATTCTCGGCAACTCCGACATTGATCTTATTCTTGGGATGGATTGGCTCTCCAAGCATGATGCAAACATTGATTGTGCAAATAAGGAAGTCAAGCTTACTCATCCTGACGAAGACGTGATTATCTTCGCCTCTCAAGATAACACAATCAGGCTATTCTCTCTCAACGACAAGGGCGAGATTAATGCAATTTCTCAGATTCCGGTGGTCCGCGAATATGAGGATGTATTCCCTAAAGAGCTTCCAGGCATGCCTCCCCATCGTCAAGTTGAGTTCGTCATTGAACATGAACCCGGTACCGAGCCAGCATGCCGGCGTCCGCACAAGCTTTCTCCTCAAGAGTTGAAGGAGCTGAAGAAACAACTCGATGAGTAAGAACGTATGGGTCTAATCAGTCCTAGTACTTCTCCTTGGGGTTGTGGTGTTCTATTTTTCAAGAAGAAGGATGGCACGGAACGCCTTTGCGTTGATTACCGGCCATTGAATAAGAAGACAATAAAGAATAAGTACCCGCTCCCCAATATCAATGAATTGTTCGAGCAGCTCAAAGGAGCAAAGGTGTTCTTGAAGCTTGATCTCCGGATGGGTTACCATCAGATTCGTATCCGTGAAGAGGATATTCCCAAGACCGCATTCAGAACAAGCTATGGCTCCTATGAATACACGATCATGTCTTTCGGCCTTGCAAATGCTCCACCCACTTTCTCTCGGATGATGCACTTCATATTCAATCCCTACACCAATGAATTTGTTCTCATCTATCTGGATGATATCTAGGTATTCTCCAAGAATGAAGAAGACCATGCCAAGCACCTCCGTTTGGTCCTTGACAGGCTCCGTGAACACAAGTTCTATGCGAAGTTCTCCAAATGTGAATTTTGGCCGGATAAAGTCCTCTATCTTGGCCATATTATCTCTGCCGAGGGCATTTCTGTGAACCCCGAGAAGGTTGAAGCTATTGTCAACTGGGAACCTCTATAGAATGTCAAGCAACTCTGAAGCTTCCTTAGTCTTGCTAGCTATTGCAGAAGGTTCGTTGAGAACTTCTCCAAGATTGCCAAGCCTCTTTCCAACTTGCTGCAGAAGAATGTCAAGTACAACTGGACTCCTGATTGTGATGTGGCATTCAAAACACTCAAAGAGAAGCTCATTTCTGCTCCGGTTCTTACTCCTCCGAATGAGTCCAAGCCCTATGAAGTCTTTTGTGATGCTTCTTTACAAGGACTTGGTGGTGTTCTCATGCAAGACAAGAAGATTGTGGCATACACTTCTCGTCAATTGAAGCCAAATGAGAAGAACTACCCAACACATGATCTCGAGCTAGAAGCAGTGGTACATGCCTTGATCACGTGGAGACACCTTCTATTGGGCAGAAAAGTGGACATCTTCACCGATCACAAGAGCTTGAAGTACATCTTCACACAGCCTAACCTGAACCTTCGCCAGACTCGTTGGGTTGAGATGATCCAAGAGTATGATCCAAGCATTGAGTACACACCTGGCAAGGCCAATGTCATTGCAGATGCCTTGAGCAGAAAGGCATATTGCAACAGTCTCCTTCTCAAGCCGTTTTAGCTTGAGCTTTGTGAATCATTCAGGAAGCTCAACCTCCAAGTTGTTCCGTAGGGCTTTCTTGCAAACCTTCAAGTTGCTCCTACCTTGGAAGATCAGATATGTGAGGCCCAACTAAGTGATGCTATGGTACAGAAAGTGAAACATGGTATTGCTAAGGGTACTCCCAAATACAAGTGCTATCGTGTTGATGAGAAAGACACCTTGTTCTTTGAGGACAGAATTGTGGTTCCCAAGGGTGATCTCAGGAAGCTCATAATGAACGAAGCACATGACTCCCTCCTCTCCATTCATCCTGGAAGTTCCAAGATGTACCAAGACCTCAAGAAATCTTACTGGTGGACTTGCATGAAAAGGCCCAATTCGTGAATGAATGTGATATCTGCAGAAGAGTGAAGGCAGAGCATCAACGTCCAGCCGGACTCCTTCAACCTCTACCTATTCTTGAGTGGAAATTCGCTCACATTGAGATGGATTTCGTCACCGGTTTTCCCAAGTCCAAGAAAGGAAATGATCATATCTTTGTGGTGATTGACAAGGTAACTAAAGTAGCACATTTTTTTCCCGTCAAAGAATCCATCAACGCAGCTCAGCTGGCAGAGCTGTACACCTCCAGGATTGTCTCTTTGCATGGCATTCCTCAACTGATCTCCTCAGACCGTGGAAGCTTGTTCACATCCAAGTTCTGGGATTCCTTTCAGTCAGCCATGGGCACAAAGATTCGCTTCAGCACTGCGTTTCACCCTCAGACTAGTGGTCAAGTCGGAAGAGTGAACCAGTTCCTCGAAGATGTGCTAAGAGCTTGTGTCATCTCCTTCGGTATGAAATGGGAAGATTCCCTTCCATTTGCCAAATTCTCCTAGAATAACAGCTTCCAAGCAAGTGCAGGCAAAGCTCCTTTTGAAATCCTCTATGGCAGAAAGTGACGTACCCCGCTCAACTGGTCCGAGACTGGTGAACGTCAGCTCCTTGGAAATGATTTGATCTCAGAAGCCGAAGAAATGTGCAAAGTCATACGTGAGAATCTCAAGGCCGCGCAATCGCCTCAAAGGAGCTACTATGACGGCAAGCATCGTGACTTTGCTTTCGACACTGGAGACCATGTCTATCTCCGTGTTTCTCCCATGAAGGGCACCCACAGGTTCGGTATCAAGGGCAAGCTTGCTCCAAGATACGTGGGCCCTTTCAAGATTCTTGGCAAGAGAGGCGATCTAGCCTACGAACTCGAGCGTCCCTCCAACTTTGCAAATGTGCATGATGTGTTTCACGTGTCTCAACTCCGCAAGTGCTTCAGGACGCCTGAACGCACCATTCTGTTCGAAGAGATTGATCTTCAACAAGACTTGTCTTATCATGAGCACCCCATTGCTATCCTTGAAGAAACTGAGCGCAAGACCCGCAACAAGTCCATCAAATTCTTGAAAGTGAAGTGGTCACACCATACCGACCGAGAAGCCAAATGGGAACGAGAAGATCTTCTCCATTCCGAGTATCCCTCCTTCTTTCGGTCCTAGATCTTGGGAGGAGATCTTTTTGTAGTGGAGGAGAGTTTGTAACACCCCATATGTGATACCTTCCATTGATGGCAATATATGCAACGCTGACTTCATCAATTCCATTCTGGGCTCTTTCTTCATTTCGGGTTTCTTCGTTTTTGCGTGTGCGTGTGTGCATTTCATCCATGTCATGTCGTCATGCGCATTGCATTGTATTCGTGTTGTCACTTGAACCCGGTCATACTCGTCTCTTCCCGTTGTCCGTTTCGAGTTTTGACACTCACACACGTGCCCGTGGCACCCCCGAGTCCTTCTTTCATGTGTGGCCGTAAAACGTTCCCGGAATGAGCTGAGACTTGTTGTACGTTGTTGTTTTAGTGCGTGGAGCCTGCCTGTCAAGTTTCATCGCATTTGGAGGTCGTTTGATACTCCCAAGGTTAACCTAGTAGGCTAAAAGCTCCTCTTCCTGTTGGCCCAAGACCCCCTCCACAACAGCCCACTAACCCAGCACAACCACTCCCATCCTCTCGGTCATTGGATCATGATCGTGTGGGCGAAAACCGCACCCCATTTGGACACTCCTAGCTCCCGGAATCTATAAATAACCCTTTTCCACCGAATTTTCGCGCAAACCCTAGTCCCGAGATCCTCTGTCCGCCGCCGGATGTGTCCGTCCGCGCGCCAGACCGGTACGCCGCCTCCTCGTCCACTCCGCAGCCGCCACGTGGGCATCGTCGGGCTCCTCCCACCCCCGCCACCGCGGGCCCGCTTAGCCCGTCCCCGGCCCCCGCGGCCCGAGCCGCCTCCGCCGCCCGACGTGTGCTTCGGCCCGCAAGCCCTTTGCCGCCGGCGCCGCGGCCTCCGTCGCCTCGCCTCCCGCCGGCGCGGCCCCGCGCCGGACTGCCGCCTCGCCTCCCACCGCCCCGGTCGGCCACCACTCCGCGGCTCCGCCGGACCACCGCGCCCCGTCGCCGACCGCCACCGCCGTCTTCCTCGCCGTCTCCGGCGACGTCTCCGGCGAGGGCCGGATCCGGATCTGGAGGTGGACCAGATCCACCGGTTCCTCGATCCAAACGCCTCCGACCCGTCCCGGATGTCCCCGTCCCGCACGGATCTGTCCCATGTTGACTTTTCGCGGAGGTATAATTCCACTAATTCCCGGATCTGAGTAAATATGTTGCCCTCTTTGACATGTGATAACTTTGTGCTCGGTGCTCTGATTTGTGCATATGATATGTCGAAATGTTCATCTCGTCATGCTCTACATGTTAGTATCAGTTTCATGCATGTTAGAGTTCATCTTGTTGACCTAATCTTCGTGGAAAGAGTGCTTCATGTTGAAACTGTTTCAGCACTTGTGGTCTGTGTAAATTTGTTGGCATGTTCGTGAGCTAGTAACTTTGTGCATGTTGGTCCAAATGGAGTGAATGATATGTCCAGATCTTCGTTGTGAAGTGCTCTACATGATGGTTGCTGTAGCATTCATGTTAGGTGTCATATTGTCATGTTTATCTCTGTTGCAAAAGTGCATTTGGCTGATAAGTTTCTGAACTTGTTATGAGATGATGTTTTGCCTTGCTTGTGCATTTTAATCCATGTGTCATATGAGCTAGGCGTCAACTTGAGTATTGCTCTTTGGAATGTGATCTACATGATAGATTCATTTTCATGCCATGATATGTCTTGAAATGAGTGCAACAAGCTTGTTAACATGTCATCTTGTTGTTAAATTTCTGCTAAGTGTGAATCTGTTAATTTTTATGCTATGTATCCATGATGCCACCGTCTTTGATGTGCATGTTTAGAGTTGTCTAGTGGGTGTTCCTTGAAGTATATGTTATGATCTAGATATCCATGTATTTGTTTGCCATGAGGAGTGGCTGTAGCTTGTTGTTTTCATGCTCTCAAGATGCTATAAAATGTTTCTGTCAGCATGTTATCAACAAGTTCATTTTTGCCACGAGTGTAGCTAGTGTTCTATGCATCCTATGAGCATGTTCTTGCTTTGGGTAGCTTCTCAAATATGTCTTCTTGTTGTTGGTTATCTTAAATTGCCATGCTATGCTTTGAGTAGAGTTGCACAAGCTTGTAAACATGCCTATTCGTTGTAATTCTGCCATGCCTTGAAATTTTCACTAAGTCTGCAAATTCTTTAAATTTATTGCAACTTGCCATGCTTGTTTAAGTGTGTTCCAGCAGGGTATTGGGTGTGCTCTAAGTTCATGATTGTTATGTATCATGTCTACTTCACATCCATGCCCTTTGTCTCCATGTTTGGGTGCTGTAGCATAATTATTTCTTGCTCCAAAGATGCCATGTTGTTGTAAACTGCAGTTTTGCTTGAATCTTGTTTTGCTTGCCATTTGCAAACCGTGAATCCGTTTCCGGTGATCTTTATATCGATTTCAACCGAAATCTTCCCCTCTATCCAGTGGCTTGCTTGGTTTCCCAAGATGAGGCCTTTTCCGTCATCTTCTCCTTAGGCCCAAGAGCTTCCTCATGCATACGCACCTCATACTTGCATCCCATGATATGACTTGCATCATGTTGATTGTGCATTGCACCGTGTTTGGTATTGTGCCGTTGTTGTGTTCTGTGTTGGGTAGAGCCGAGATCCGATTCGGAGTTCGAGGTTCTTTACGAGGCTGAGTTTGAGGAGCAAGGTTACGATCCCTCCGTGGAATCAACAGGCAAGATGACCATTCCCAGATATCACTTCTATCTTTGCCTATGCTAGATGTCTCGCTCTTTAGATATTGCCTCGATGCCTATTCCTGTTTGACAGCCCTCCTATTGTTGCCATGAAACCCTCTAACCGCCTTCCTAGCAAACCGTTGTTTGGCTAAGTATGCATCGCTCAGCCCCTCTTATAGCGTTGTTAGTTGCAGGTGAAGATTTGAAGATTGCTCCATGATGAACTTGTTATTGGGATATCACAATATATAATCTGTTAAACTAATTCACCTATATATTGGTAATGGGTGGAAGGCTAAGCCTCTTGCTTGGTGTTTTGTTCCACTCATGCCACCCAAGGAACCGATAAACCGGTGTTATGTTCCTTGATTTTGCGTTCCTAACACGGTTGAGGTTTATGGGCCCCCCTTGATAATTCGCTCTGTGCTAAAGCTTTTCCTGCAAGGCCCAACATTGGTTTTACATTTGCCTAATAACTAAAACTTGCATAGGGTGTTGCAAACTCGAGTTCTTAATTAACAACCCGGGCCAGTGCTCCTCATGAGTGTTGGTCCAAACTGGGCGTGCTGCGGGGCCACCTCGTGGAAACTCAAGGTCTAGTATACACCCGTAGCTTGTCCGATCCGGTCGTGGCCTGAGACTAGATACGCGCGGCTACTGTCAGGGTGTCGGCACGCCGGGAGGTCTTGCTGGATTAGTTTTACCTTTGTCGAAATATCTTGAGCACGGGATTCCGAAAATACTCGGGTCTTCCCACTTTGGAGTTGCGACTCCGCAGATCATGAGCTTGTGATGGGCTAAGTTGGGACACCCCTGCAGGGTTTTGATCTTTTGAAAGCCGTGCCCGTGGTTATGTGGCAGATGGGAATTTGTTAATATCTGGTTGTAGATAACTTGACACCTTATTCATGAATACACTACCTGCGTGAGTAACCGTGATGGTCTCTTTCCGAAGGGCTTCGGGAAGTGAACACGGTGGGGTTATGTTTGATCGTGAGTAGCTAGGATCACTTCTTGATCAACTTGGCGATCGTTGGCACTTGTTCTCTTCTCTCTCTATACTCGTAAGCTAGTGCTTAGAGCTTCCTGCAACCTTTCTTTATAGCCTTTCCACACCTAGGGTTTTGGTAGTCTTGATACCCGGGAACGGGATTGATGAGTCATCTGTGGCTCACAGATTCAACACACACCAGATGCAGGTACCGTTGAGAACTATACAGGAGATGGTTCCGATCTGTACTGGGAGTTTGATGAAGAGCGTGGAAGTTACTATGTGTCTTATCCCGACGATCAGTAGTGGCTCTTACTAGGAGGATCCGGGCTTGTGTTATTTATTGTATCTTTTCGTTTGGATTTCGTTCGTAGTCGGACTCTGATGTTATTTGGATGATGTCTGTTATTGTATTTCATTGTGTGACGTGGCGAGTGTAAGTCAGCTATCATTTTACACTTTCATCCCTGAATTTTACATGAGTTGTGCAAAGATACCATACTTGAGATCATTCTAGTATGTGTTTATGTCCTTAAGTCATGCCTCGACACATGGGGGACATAGCCGCATACTGGGCATTACACCATGCCCCAAGGACATCAAAGGTATACAAAGTTTCCTTGGTCATGCCGGGTTTTATAGGAGGTTCATAAAGGACTTCTCCAAAATCTCCAGGCCTCTGACTAATCTCTTACAAAAAGATATTCCTTTTGTCTTTGATGATGATTGTCTAGAAGCATTTGAAATTCTTTAGAAAGCATTGATCTCTGCACCTATTGTCCAGCCTCCTGACTGGAATTTACCCTTTGAGATTATGTGTGATGCTAGTGATTATGTTGTAGGTGATGTTCTAGGGAAAAGAGTTGATAAGAAATTGAATGTTATCCAGTATGCTAGTAAAACTCTAGATAGTGCCCAAAGAAACTATGCTACTATTGAGAAAGAATTTTTAGCTATTGTGTTTGCTTGCGATAAGTTTAGACCCTATATCGTTGATTATAAAGTAACTATTCACACTGATCATGCTGCTATCAAATACCTTATGGAAAAGAAAGATGCTAAACTTAGACTTATTAGATGGGTTCTCTTGCAGCAAGAATTTGATTTGCATATTATTGATAGAAAGGGAGCTGAGAACCCCGTTGTAGACAACTTGTCTAGGTTAGAAAATATACTTGATGACCCACAACCTATTGATGATATCTTTCCTGATGAACAATTAGTTGTCATAAATACTTCTCGTACCGCTCCATGGAATGCTGATTATGCTAATTATATCGTTGCTAAGTTTATACTTCCTAGCTTCACATACCAGCAAAAGAAAAAGTTCTTCTATGATTTGAGACAATACTTTTGGGATGACCCACATCTTTATAAAGAAGGAGTAGATGGTATTATTAGACGTTGTGTACCTGAGCATGAACAGGAACATATCCTACGCAAGTGCCACTCCGAAGCCTATGGAGGACACCATGCGGGAGATAGAACTGCACACAAGGTATTGCAATCCGGTTTTTATTGGCCTACTCTCTTCAAGGATGCCCGTAAGTTTGTCTTATCTTGTGATGAATGTCAAAGAATTGGTAATATTAGTAGACGTCAAGAAATGCCTATGAATTATTCACTTGTTATTGAACCATTTGATGTTTGGGGCTTTGATTATATGGGACCGTTTCCTGCCTCTAATGGGTATACACATATTTTAGTAGCTGTTTACGTTACTAAGTGGGTAGAAGCTATTCCAACTAGTAGTGCTGATCATAACACCTTTATTAAGATGCTTAAAGAAGTTATTTTTACGAGGTTTGGAGTCCCTAGATATCTAATGACTGATGGTGGTTCACACTTTATTCATGGTGCTTTCCGTAAGCTGCTTGCAAAGTATGATGTCAACCATGGAATTGCATCCCCGTACCACCCACAGACTAGTGGTCAAGTATAACTAAGTAATAGGGAGCTGGAACTAATCTTGCAAAAGACAGTTAATAGGTCTAGGAAGAATTGGTCCAAGAAACTAGATGATGCATTATGGGCCTATCGAACTGCATACAAGAATCCTATGGGTATGTCTCCATATAAGATGGTATATGGAAAAGCTTGTCATTTACCTCTTGAGCTAGAACATAAGGCATATAGGCTATTAAAGAGCTCAATTATGATTTCAAACTTGCAGCTGAGAAGAGGTTATTTGACATTAGCTGCCTTGATGAATGGAGAACCCAGGCTTACGAGAATGCCAAGCTGTTTAAAGCAAAAGTTAAGAGATGGCATGACAAAAGGATACAAAAGGGTGAGTTTAACGTAGGTGATTATGTCTTGCTATTCAACTCTCGTTTAAGTTTTTTCAGGAAAACTTCTCTCCAAGTGGGAAGGACCTTACGTTATCGAGGAGGTCTATCGTTCCGGTGCTATAAAGATCAACAACTTCGAAGGCACAAATCCGAAGGTGGTGAACGGTCAAAGAATCAAACATTATATCTCAGGTAATCCTATAAATGTTGAAACCAATATTATTGAAACCGTAACCCCGGAGGTATACATAAGGGACACTTTCCAGAACGATTCAGCCTCCGAAAAGGAAGAGGTATGTGATACGGTAAGTAAACCGACTCCAAAACAGTTCAAAAGGCAATTTTCTTCCGTTTTGGAATATTTAGAAAAATAGAAAAATAAGAAGCAGCCCGGAGGAGACACGAGGCATCCACGAGGGTGGAGGGCGCGCCCCCTGCCCAGGGCGCGCCTCCTGCCTCGTGCGCACCCCGTGTGTCCCCCGGACTCCGTTTTCTTGTGGGTTACTCCTTTTGGTCGGTAAAAATTCATTATATATACTCCCGAAGGTTTTGACCTCTGTATCACGTAAAAATCCTCTGTTTTCGTTTCGAGCTGCTGTTTTTGACAGATGTAGATCATCATGGCGTCCTCCAACACCCCCAAGGACAAGTTCTTCGAGAAGGTCATCAACCCCTACCTCGCGGAGGTGCTGCACCACCCTAAAACCATGGAGTTGCATGAGGGGGTGATGCACATCCGTGACGTTGAGGGGCCGAGGAGGACTGGAAGGTGGAGACAAGACTCGAAGCAATGGAGCAGCAAGTTTTCAAGTGCCAAGGTATGGTGGAACGAGGACTCAACGCCAACCACATGATGATCTCGGAGCTCGCCAACAACCTCAAGCTAGACTCAAGGATCTTTGGGGAAGCTATCTCCAATCTTCAAGAGAAGATCGAACACCTCCAAACCCAGATCTATGACCTGCAAAACAAAAACTGTGAGTATGTATATAGATTCAAGAAGATGAGTTTGGCTGCAGATTTGACTATCCCGGAGACTCGATCATCCTTCTCCGATGGTGAACCCATGCCTTGGAAGGTGGACAACAAGCCTACATCATCAATAACTCCATCATCACCACCCCGAAGAAGGAGACATAATCATATGGGTATGGGCACTCCCCTTGGCAACTGCCAAGCTTGGGGGAGTGACCCCGGTATCGTATCACCATCACTCTTATCTTTACCGTTTTACTTAGTTCGATCCTTTTGGTAGTATCTTGATCTAGTAGAATAAAGTTAGCATGATCCAGTTGTGAGCTTTTTGATCTTTACCCATTGTAATCGAGTCCGTGAGCTATATAATAAAGATTAGTGTTTAGTCAAGGGCTTGATTTCCTCACTTGGGTCATGATAAAAAGAAAGAAAACATAAAGAGTATCAAAGAGATCATATCGATCTTATGGGAAGTAATGACTTCACATACAAGAGTATGATAAATAAAAATTGTTGGGAGTTGACAAACATAGTTTTGGTCATCGTTGAAATTAATAGGAAGTAATAAAAGAAGAGAGGCTTCACATACAAATATACTATCTTGGACATCTTTTATGATTGTGAGCACTCATTAAAGTATGACATGCTAAAGAGTTGATGTTGGACAAGGAAGACAACATAATGGGTTATGTCTTCTTATATCCGAAATAAAGTATATTGTCATGGATCATCCAACATGTTGAGCTTGCCTTTCCCCCTCATGCTAGCCAAAACTCCTCGCACTAAGTAGAGATACTACTTGTGCTTCCATACAGCCTTAAACCCAGTTTTGCCATGAGAGTCCACTATACCTACCTATGGATTGAGAAAGATCCTTCCAAGTATGTTGTCATGTTGCAAACTCGCTAAAATATGTATGATTTATTAGTGTGGGAGAAATTAGCTTTATACGATCTTGTGATATGGAAGTAATAAAAGCGACGGACTGCATAATAAAGGTCCTTATTACAAGTGGCAATATAAAGTGAAGTTCTTCTATGCTAAGACTATGTGCATCCAACCATAAAAACACATGACAACCTCTGCTTCCCTCTGCGAAGGGCCTATCTATTATTCCTATCTTATAAGTGTCAACGTGAAATTCACCTTTCCTTTTTACATTTTATCCTTTGGCAAACACATTGTGTTGGAAAGATCCTGACAAATATACCCACTTAGATGTAAGTTTTCATGATCTATTACTGTTGACATTACCCTTGAGGTAAAAGGTTGGGAGGCAACACCATAAGCCCCTATCTTTCTCTGTGTCCGAGTAAAACTCCATAAACATAAGTATTGCATGAGTGTGAGCAATTGTGAAAGACTATATGATAGTTGAGTATGTAGGCTTACTGAAAAGCTCTAATATTGACTCTTTTGGATGTTGCGATAAATTGCAATTGCTTCAATGACCGAGATCAAAGTTTGTTAGTTTTCAATGAAGTTTATGATTCATACTTGATATTGTGGGTGAATTGTTACTTTAGCATAAGAATCATATGACAATATATATATAAGTTGTTGTTATGAGAATGATCATGATGCCCTCATGTCCGTATTTTGTTTTTATCGACACCTCTATCTCTAAACATGTGGACATATTTCTCGATATCGGCTTTTGCTTGAGGACAAGCGAGGCCTAAGCTTGGGGGAGTTGTTATGTCCATTTTGCATCATGCGTATATGATGATATTTATTGCATTATGGGATGTTATTACATGTGTTGTCACAATACTTATGCCTTTTCTCTCTTAATTTACAAGGTTTACATGAGGAGGAAGAATGCCGGCAGCTGGGATTCTGGGCTGGAAAAGGAGCAACTCTGGAAACCTATTCTGCACAACTCCAAAATCCCCGAAACTCAACAGAACTCCGTTTCAGAAAATATAAAAAATATATGGCGAAAGAAGTCCACGAGGGGGCCACCGGTCGTCCACGAGGGTGGGGGGCGCGCCCCCCTGTCTCGTGGGCCAGCTGGAGGGCCCCCGATGCCCATCTTCTCCTATATGAGGAGTTTTGACCTGGAAAAAATGAGAGGGAGGCTTTCGGGACCAGACGCCGTCGTCTCGAGGCGGAACCAAGGCGGAAACCAATCTAGGGCTCTGGCAGAGCTGCTCTGCCGGGGATACTTCCCTCTGGGAGGGGGAAATCATCACCGCCGTCATCACCACCAACTCTCCCATCTTGGGGAGGGCTATCTTCATCAACATCTTCACCAGCACCATCTCGTTTCAAACCCTAGTTCATCTCTTGTATCCAATCTTTGTACCCAAACCTCAGATTGGTACCTGTGGGTTGCTAGTAGTGTTGATTACTCCTTGTAGTTGATGCTAATTGGTTTATTTGGTGGAAGATCATATGTTCAGATCCATTATGCATATTAATACCCCTCTGATCATGAACAATATTATGTCTTGTGAGTAGTTACTTTAGTTCCTGAGGACATGGGAAAAGTCTTGCTATTAGTAGTCATGTGAGTTTGGTCTTCGTTCGATATTTTGATGAGATGTATGTTGTCTCTCCTCTAGTGGTGTCATGTGAATGACAACTACATGACACTTCACCATTATTTGGGCCTAGAGGGAGGCATTGGGAAGTAATAAGTAGATGATGGGTTGCTAGAGTGACAGAAGCTTAAACCCTAGTTTATGCGTTGCTTCGTAAGGGGCTGATTTGGATCCATATGTTTCAGGCTATTGTTAGGTTTACATTAATACTTCTTTTGTAGTTGTGGATGCTTGCATTAGAGCTTAATCATAAGTGGGAGGCTTTTCCAAGTAAGGACATCACCTAAGCACCGGTCCACCCACATACCAAATTATCAAAGTACCGAACGTGAATCAGATGATCGTGATGAAAACTAGCTTGACGATAATTCCCATGTGTCCTCGGGAGCGCTTTCCTTTATATAAGAGTTTGTCCAGGCTTGTCCTTTTCTACAAAAAGGATTGGGCCACCTTGCTGCATCTTATTTACTTTTATCTTTTGTTACTTGCTACCAATTACCTTATCACAAAACTATTTGTTACCTATAATTTTAGTGCTCGCAGGAAATACCTTACTGAAAACAGCCTATCATTTCCTTCTGCTCCTCGTTGGGTTCGACACTCTTACTTATCGAAAGGACTACGATAGATCCCCTACACTTGTGGGTCATCAACGATGACGGAAGAGGAAGAGGAAGAAGAAGAAGAATAAGAAGGAAGAAATGAAGAAGGATCACAAGCTGGTACCGTCATATGTCATCCTGACATCTTGCTAGTGGTATAGTATTGTTGTGTTTCTACTAGTATTAATTTACTTGAAGAAATGCACTTGTAGTACTACTATGTGACGCCCCCGATTTGACCGTACACTAATCATGCACGCAAATGTGTACGACCAAGATCAGGGACTCACTGGAAGATATCACAACACAACTCTAGACACAAATTAAATAATACAAGCTTCATATTACAAGCCAGGGGCCTCGAGGGCTCGAATACAAAAGCTCGAAAACACAAGAGTCAGCGGAAGCAACAATATCTGAGTACAGACATAAGTTAAACAAGTTTGCCTTAAGAAGGCTAGCACAAAAGTAACAATGATCGAAAAGGCAAGGCCTCCTGCCTGGGACCTCCTAACTACTCCTCGAAGCCGAACTCCATGTAGAAACATCATCGGGATCCTATGGCTCCTGGGCTCCACCATCTGGTTGCGTCATCCGAGAAGAAGGGACAAAAGGGGAAAAGGGGGAGAAAAGCAACCGTGAGTACTCATCCAAAGTACCCGCAAGCAAGGATCTATACTACATATGCAATGGTATCTGTGTAAAGGGGTAATATATGTGGGTTAAACTGCAGAATGCCAGAATAAGAGGGGGATAGCTAATCCAATCGAAGACTACGCTTCTGGCCACCTCCATCTTGCAGCAGTAGATGAGAGTAGATGGTAAGTAACAAGCATCCTCGCTTCTCGAAGCCTCCATCTTGCAGCAGTAGAAGGGAGTAGATGGAATAGTAACAACTATCAAAGCTTCTGGCAGCCTCCGTCTTGAGTAGCAGAAGAGTTCACCAAGTAACATCGTATAGCATAATCCTACCCGGCGATCCTCCCGCACATCACCCTGTGAGAGAGCAACCACCGAGTTATATCTGGAACTTTTCTGGGTGTGTTTTATTAAGTATCCAGTTCTAGTTGTCATGAGGTCCGAGTACAACTCCAGGTCGTCCTTTTACCGAGGGACACGGCTATTCGAATAGATTAACTTCCCTGCAGGGGTGCACCACATAACCCAGCACGCTTGATCCCATTTGGCCGGACACACTTTCCAGGGTCATGCCCGGCCTCGGAAGATCAACACGTCGCAGCCCTACCTAAGCACAACAGAGAGGTCAGCACGCCGGTCTAAACCCTAAGCGCACGGGGGTGTGGGCCCATCGCCCAATGCACACCTGCACGTTGCGAGGGCGGCCGGTAAGCAGACCTAGCCTCTCCTAATACCAGAGTAGGCGTTCCGGTCCAATCCGGCGCGCGCCGCTAAGTCGCTGACGTCAAGAAGGCTTCGGCTGATACCACGACGTCGAGTGCCCATAACTGTTCCCACGCAGCTGGTTAGTGCGTATAGACCAAATGGCCAGACTCAGATCAAATACCAAGATCCCGTTAAACGTGTTATTATGAAATAACCACGGACAACGACCAGGGCCAGGCCCACCTGTCTCCTAGGTGGTCGCAACCCGCCCTGTCGCTCCGCCACAAAGTAACCATCAGGGGGCTGTCGGGAACCCAGGCCCACCACTACCTGGGTGGAACCACCTGCCCCTTCAGCCCCCATCTCCGAATCATCATCATGTGTATGTAAAGTATGTATATAGTATAAACCCGTGATCACCACCCGAGTGATCATGGCCCGATTGTATAGCATGGCAGACGGACAAGAATGAAGGGCCACTGATGGAATACTAGCATCCTATACTAAGCATTAGGATGGCAGGTATAGGTATCAACAGTTGTAGCAGCAATGACAGGCTATGCAGCAGAATAGGAGTAACCGAACAGTAACATGCTACACTACTCTAATGCAAGCAGTAGAGAGAAGAATAGGCGATATCTGGTGATCAAAGGGGGGCCTTGCCTGGAAGCTCTGCAGACGAAAGGAATCTTCGGAAACGTAGCCGTAGTCGAACACCGAAGCATCAATGGTCTCGGGGTCTATCACAGTATCAGAGTCTACCGAAAATAAGCAACGAAGGAGAAACAAATAAATAACAGAGCAAACAATAGCATCACAAAGCATAACATGGCAAAGGCGGTGCTACGTGTGACCTAACGCGGTGCTCGGTGATACAGGCGAAGAGGAATAACATCCGGGAAGGTATTCCCAGTGTTAGGCATTTTCGGGCAGATGAAACGGAGGGGAATGTTGCATGTTCGGTATGATAGAGATGTGTGGTGGACGAACGGACCGCGTATTCGGATTCGTCTCGTCGTTCTGAGCAACTTTCATATATAAATTATTTTCATCCGAGCTACGGTTTATTTTATATTAATTTTTAAAGTTTTATTCAATTTCTGAATTATTTGGTTTATTATTAAGTTGTATTAAAAACAGAATATTCCCTTTATACACAGCAGGGGCTAGCCACAGTAAATGACATGTGGGGCCATGGGACACAGTTGACCAAGTCAACTATTGACTGGTCAAAGGTGTGAATAGTGTGTGTGGGACCCTCGTGTCATTGTCTCATTTTAAATAAACAGTCCCTATTAGTTTAGTTAACTAATTAGGTTAACTAACACATGTTAATTAAGTTAATTAATTATTCTAATTAATTCATTAATTAATTCTTAATCATTTATTTATTTTTATTATATATATATTTTTTATGTTGTTTTTTTTTCTTTTTCTTTTTTTGGAGGGGGGGGGGCTGGGCCCCGGCTGTCAATGGGCCAAAGGCCCAAGCAAGTCGGGTATGCGGGCACAGAGGCGCAGCCACGAGCGCCCGTCGGGGCGAGCCCGGCGCTGGCCTCGGGCGCGGTCAGTGGCGCGGCCGCCGGCGGTTCCAGCCAGGCAGACAGGGGCGCTGGCGAGGCCAGCGCGGGCGGGGCGCGGCCACAAGAGGGCAGAGCCCAGCTGGCGGCGCACCGGCGTGGAGCAGCAGCAGGGCCACCACGGGCGGATGCAAGGCGACGGTGCGGAAGCAGAGGACGGCAACGCAGCAACGGAGAAGGGGGTGGAAGGGGGCTGCGCGTGCCGGGGTAGGGGCCGCCGGCTCGGACAGGGCGCAGCCAGGTGGGTGCCGCCGCCGGCCATGGCCAGCCGTGGCCGGTCGGGGTAGGAGGGCGGGAGCGCGGGCGCGCGTACTCGGAGTCGCTGGACGAGGGAGCGCCTGGGGAAGGGGACATGGTCGCGGTGGCTACGGTGAGAGGAGCCGGCGAGGCCAGGGCGAGAGCAGGCGCGAGTGGACGTGCGAGCAGCGACAGTGAGGGTCGCATTTGAGCGGGGCACAAAGGAGAGGGGGTCGTTCACATCGTTGGAGAGAGGAGGATGGCGAGGCCGGCGAGGGGAGTTGGCGATGACGGGGCGGTCCAGCGGTGAGGCGGCGTCTTGCTGGCGGCGGAGAGGCGGGCGTACGAGGGCCTCCACGTCCGACGGACGGCGGGTCGGGCGCCGCGACAGGGCGCC